>OZ014479.1:30635038-31091038 GCA_963965965.1 Trididemnum nubilum | reverse complement strand
TATAGTATTTGTAATAGTGCACAGTTACGAAAAAAAGAATTTCAAAAAATTTCAAACCTCCTCGAGAAAAATGGGTTTCCCTTAAATTACATAAACCGGCAAATACAACACTTTCTTGCCAAAAAGCAGTCAATACCCAAAACAGACAAGAAGGACGACACAAAACGGATTTTTATGAAACTTCCCTACATAAAAGAAATGAACTGCCATATACCAAAAGAAATTAATGGTTTTTTGAAAAAATTGGACTTTAAAGTTACGTTTATTTTAATCAACGAAACGTTCAATTTAAAGCGTCTTTTTACCTTTAAAGAGCGCCAAAATAAGTTACATCGTTCTAGTGTGGTTTATCGCATCACATGCAGCTGTAAAAGCACATATATTGGTCAGACTTCCAGAAATCTTATTACTCGGTTAAAAAATCACGACCCCAATTCGCCAAATAGACAAGACACCGATGTATCCAAACATTTGACAGATAACCCCGATCATAAAATTGATTTTGACAAAACAGAAATAATGGCCCAAACCAATCACTGGCGAAAATTATTGATCACCGAAACATTACTAATTCAAAAACACAATCCCAACTTAAATGTTGACAGGACCTCTATACCGCTGTATTTGTTTAACACATGAGTAATATGAATAATTCTCTCCCCTGCTGCTGCTTCTTTTTGTTGCTTTATATGCTTGTGCTTTGTGTTTTTCGCCATTCATTACTTTTGACAATGTGAGAAGTAGTTTCACTAAACGTCAAGATATGTTTCCAGTTATTTTGGCTTTGTGTTTTGTATTAAAGATATTTCGATGTTCCGAACATTATGCTCTGAATCAAAAAGCTTGTTGCGGAAGTTGCGCTGCGGTTCTGAAAATATGATATTTAAAGTGCGCCTCTTGTTCTGCGCTTTTAATGGTTTAAATAGTCCTTGTGTGTTGTTGCGCTGCGCATTTTGTAAAACTTTATTTGTGCCCGCTTCTGGAAAATAAATTTTTTTATCTACAGTATTTTTATTGAAAAGAAAAACGTTTTAGGTAATGTTGATAATAAAATTCTGGCGGAATCTAACATAATTATCCACATTTCCATATTCATTTACAGTAATACTATGTGAAAATTTTGAGATGGAAACCAACCCCGCCTGGCCTCTTTTTCTCTGGCTACTGCCCAGCATAGCACACAAACAGTAATAGTCGCAAACAGGTTAACAACAAATAGTCACAGTAGCGTAAGCATTGTTACCTAAACAAACCCAGCATTCATAGCATCACAAAAAACTTGCTATTAAAGTGCGAACCGAGGTATTATAAAAATGTAGACTAATAGAATTTATTGCATTTAAAAGGAACTGCTTTACACAAAATTTTAAAAATATTATTAACATCCAGTAATTTATTTATATACTGTAGACAATGTAATACCGTACTTATGTTCTTAAGCAGCGCTTTTTTTTTTACTCGGTCTCTATATTTAGGTGTCAATACATTCCAAATTGCAGTGCTAACTTCAAATTCACTTGTCAATGCTTATATTACAAAATGCTGTCCAAATATAGGGATGCTGGTAATGTACAGTAATTGTGCAGTATTTTACATTGTCTTGTTGCAAGACAATGCGATAAAGTCTAAAAGTGTCCAAGTAGGTAGGAATAACAATGTTAATAAATAGCATTGTGACGTAAGCACGAGAAGTCAAAAAACTTGCAGCACGTTGAAACGCGGCGGAAGTTATTTTAATGTTTCGGAAAGTTTTCCGAAATCTCGCAGGAAGCCATTTACACATCGCAAGAAAACCCTTCTGCAACCTTTCTGCAGTTGTTGGACTATATTCTTGCCAGGTCATTTACACATGGAAAGACATTGCATCAACGCTTCTGCAAGCGTTCTTGCAGAAAAAACTTGATCGTCTATTTCGGCTCTAACAAATAAATGAAAACTTTGAAAAATGGTAAAAAATAAGCAATCAAATTTGATCACAAGGGTAAAAATGCTGAACATAGGTGTCAACTACAAATATACTATAAACTAAGGAATAGGGGGGGGCTATTGAGTATTAGTTAATTACCAATCATTTCTCTCGAATCTCTTTTCATTAACCCCCCCCCAATTATTTTTCTCTATAAACTGTATACGAAATAGATTACTCCGTGTGAGTTTCATTGAACTATTCGATTTTATAATTTACCTGCATCTAAAGAAGAGAACTAACATTTTACCATTATCCACCTCCCAAGTAGCCCATTTATGCCTCCGGTTTAATCTTGTTTGCACTGCCAATTTCTAAGCCACGTTTTAAAAGCATTATTTTTTAATCAAAATAGCCGTAAAATGAAGTTATTTTTGCAAAAAAATGCAAAATTTTCGGGCGCTGGGGGCTCCGCCCCCAGACTCCCGTGCCTCCGGCGCCTGGGGATTTGCCCCCAAACTCTCAGCCTCCAGCGGCTGGGGGCTTCGCCCCCAGACCCCCAAAACAGCCCCCCATTGTGAATTTCTGGCTACGCGCCTGCCTAATATTCTGATTGAAACAGAGTTATATTGCTTTTCATGAGTGAGTTTATTTCGGCTACTTTAGGCGATATTGGTACAAGTTTCAAACATCACACTCAATATATTGTACACTTGAAATGCCGTATTACGAGCACAAACTTGAGCCTAGTCAACTTTGAGTGGAACTTTATTGCACTGAAAAAAAAAAAGATGTAATTTCTCTGCGACAATAAGGCTAGCAAAGTCGAAACTTTCATTTTGCCTTCCAAAAATTTTATGACTTTTAAAATTTACATTTAGAAATTTTGTAGTAGTAATTAAATTTTTATTTGTCCAATAAGTTTCTTTAAGGTTGATTCTTGGTTGAAATTTGTTCTTGTAATACGGGCCAACTATTGCTTCCGCTTTTTGATGCACTAAAAAAGCATCAAACTGGTTAAAAATACAAATATCAGCTACAAAGACGAAAAACGACAAAACAATTCATCAGAGCAAATCGTCTTATAACCATAACAGAAACTCAGTAATGCAAATTTCGGGTGTTAATGACAATTTTCAGATGTTCTAAGTTTATTTGCTAAGCTTTACAAAATTAAAACAAATCAAACTTTTAAAATCAAGACGGCAAATTCCCTTTGTGGTTTGCAGGAAGATATTGTTAGTAATGTGTCTAGGTTCTCGTTTATCTTTGAATTTGTTCTTTAAAATAATTTTAAAGTCAAGACTCTAAATAGATCATTCATTTCAAGTATATCAAATCACTTTTATGCCATTGAAAACTTGTCTTACTAAAAATGTTAAAACACTTCGACTTTTAAATCATTGGAATAAATTGGATCGCTGCATGAAACAAGAACATTTGCAAGCACATTGTAAAAACGGTTGCTTGTTAATTCATCAGTTGTGATTTCAAATATAATAAAATTATGTGAATACTTTTTTATGAAATCATTTCTCCTGAATGTCATGGTAACAACGTAAAACCTGGGGTAGCACACCCCTGCGTAAAACAAAATATATATCTGCACGCAAGAATTTAAAAACATTCTTTAAAATATAAGCTCACTAAATGTTTTGTTATATGAAAGCAAAAGCAAATATTACATTTAAATTGAAAAATCTGCTCAGTTTTTGTCATATTTGTAGAACTATTCGGCTGTATGGTCTGTTGCCTTGTAAAATGAAAACTGGTGTTTGGCAGACAGCGATTCAGCGTTTGTTGGGGCGATTAAACAGGCAGGTTTAAACCTTTCGTAGCACCAAAGAGGCCTTAGGTTGCATTAAAATTTCACTTTGCGTTTATGTAACTTAACTGAATTTGAGCATCGAGAAAGTCCATGACGCTACCGATAAAATAACAATGACAAAAGCTTAACAGAAAATTTCGCGCTGTTTAGGCTACATTGAGTCACGACTGCTGACGTCTCAGCATCTCTTCTGCTCTTGAAAGCGCGCTGCTACTCCGCATGATGTCATTATCTCTTTCAGCCTGCGAACTATAATCTTTGGCCCCCATGTTCACTTCAATTGCTTGGGTGAGGTATTCCTTTGCTTCTTGTGGCCGCTTTTGTATCAGACAATTTGCGCCCAGGTTGTTCAGCAAGGTGCCTAGAAGGTGCATTTCTTTAGCTTCTTGGCCAAGGACACTCATTAGCTGCTCTTTGGCTTCCGTTAGAGTGGTTTCAACAGCAGTGAAATCGTCAACGTATCCTTCGGAAATTTCCAGCTTATGCTTACATGCTACTTCCAGCACGGTCATCGTCTTCCTGCTCTTTCCACTGGCGTTGCAGAAGACAGTCTGAAGTGTGGTTCTCATTCGAGGAAGCACCCAAAGTCTCATCGTTCGTTTGTAAGCGTAGCATTCATTGCTAGCTTTGTCAATGCTTTTTTGCAGCCTTATCATGTTTCTTGCAATTCCAGAAAGCATTTTCTGGTTATCTTTTAAATCCGGCAAGAGATGATTTCCAAGAAGATCAAACAAGATCGATTTGAAGTAGTTCTTTTCGTGGTAGTATCGTTGGGCCAAGCGTTTGCATGCTTTCGGATCCACCTTCAGCCTGTGCTTTAGAACAGTAAGAATTTCATCAATTATCTTGTCGGCTTCTTCTCCTCGATCAGTTTTCATCAAACTCTCGTAATAATTGATCTGTGTTGGTAACCGGGTAACGGATGAACCCAACTTGTAGAGGTTTTGCAGAATTCCATATGCTTCGAAGTCTTTGCTTTGCTCGAAATATTCTGGTATCGAACCTAAAGATATATACAACTTAGGTTTTTACATTGCTAATGAACATGACAACCAGTGGCGGATCTAGAAAATTTTGGTGGGGGGGGATGATAAAATTTATGAGCACAAATTGTGTATAATCTTAAAATTTTGCATGTTTATGATTAAAGTTCTTGACCTCGCGCAAACTTGTTGGGGATACTTTTGATCCGTCCCATCCCAAAAACATTACCAGTATATAAAATATTTTTAAATTTAACCAATGACATAAAACCAGTTTCATGTCATTGATTTAACCAATTCAATTCAAATTAATAACATAAAACGCTCTTTTCGTCTTTCCTGCGTCAAAAATCGTATTTATTAAACTTTCGCTAGCATAACCGTCTGCATCTACACAGAACAGGCGCGTTGCCAGAAATTCGCAATGAGGGAGCTGCTTTGGGGGTCTGGGGGCGAAGCCCCCAGCGCTCGAAAATTTTGTACTTTTTTGCTAAAATAACTTTATTTTAGGGCTATTTTGATTAAAAATAATGCTTTTAAAACGTGGCATAGCAATTGGCAGTGCAAACATGATTAAACTGGTTGTATAAATGGGCTACGTGAGAAGTGGCTAGTGGTAAAATTTTTTCTTGTTTACATGCAGGTAGATCATAAAATCCTATAGTTTAATAAAACTCTCACGGAGTAATCTATTTCGACTATATTTTATAGAGAAAAATAATTGGAGGGGGGCTCATGGAAAGATATTTGAGAGAAGTGATTAGTAATTAACCAATACTAAATAGATAGAATACTGAATAAATCCCCCCCTGTTCGTAAGTTTATATTTTTGTTGATAAAAACTATGCTAAGCATTTACAATGAGCTATATTAAATTTGATTGCTTATTTTTGGCCATTTTTCGAAGTTTTTATTGATTCGTGAGTTTTATTTTTGACAAATTAGCCCCCCTGAATATATGGTTCAAAAGATGCTTTAAATCACGTTTTAGTCCATTCTAGTCCTAAAACCAGTCTCAGAAGTGCTAAAAACGTGGTACTTTTCTTATTCTGCATTTTGGTCGACAGGCCAATGGGTGGAGGGAGGAAAAAGACCCCCCCTCGCCCTCCCTTGGCTGCACTACTCACACAGAATGAGTTAAAACTACCTGCATCGGACTTTGATATTTCTATAGTCAAAAGCCTATTTTGTTCAAGTTTTCATTCAGCATACCGTAACTAACAATGTAATAAAACTACATTCCAGAAGACATTTTACTTGATGTTCTATCAAATCGACACACTTTTTGTGCGAAATTGCACTACTGTATTGCGCAGGCGCGTAGCCAGAAATTCGCAATTGGGGGGCTGTGTTGGGGGGTGGTGGAGCATCCAGCCGCCGGAGGCCAATGGGAGTTTGGGGGCGGAGCCCCAGCGTTCAAAAATTTTGCATTTTTTTGCAAAAATAACTTCATTTTAGGGCTATTTTGATTAAAAAATAATGCTTTTAATACGTGGCTTAGAAATTGGCAATGCAAACAAGATTAAACTGGTGGCATAAATGGGCTATTTAGGAGGTGGCTATTGGTAAAATGTTAGTTCTCTTGTTTAGATAATGGTAAATCATAAAATCGAATGTTCAATAAAACTCACACCGAGTAATCTGTTTCGTATACAGTTAATAGAGAAAAATTATTTTGGGGGGGGGCTAATGAAAAGAGACTTGAGAGAAATGATTGGTAATGAACTAATACTGAATAGCTCCCCCCCCCATTCCTTAGTTTATAGTATATTTGTTGATGACACCTATGTTTAGCATTTTTACACTTGTGATCAAATTTGATTGCTTATTTTTTAGCATTTTCCAAACTTTTCATTTATTTGTTGGTTTTATTTTTGACAAATTAGCCCCCTTCCCCCTGAACATATGTTTCAAAAGATGCTTTTAATCACTATTTAGTCCACTCCAGTGCATAAAACAGTCTCCAAAGTGCTAAAAACGTAGTGTTTTTCCCATTCTGCATTTTGGTCGACATATCAATAGGGGGGCTGTAGCCCCCCCCGCCCCTGGCTGCGCTACTGGTATTGCGTGTGGTTTGAGCGAAAATGCTCCATAATTGAACTCCTGTTGTGTTAAGCCTTTATCGTTGAAAAGTGCGAGTTGTGAATTTTGCTAGTTTGGTGCTTTCAAATCAATCAGACCTGTAAAAAAGTAATTTCTGCTTTGTAAAAAGTTCGCTGCAAAAATAACTTTTTCCTCCCCCCGCCCTACCCCACCCCCCCAATGGCTTCAGAAATTATATCGCAGTCACCCGGTCTATCGAGTATTCACTGATTACTTTTTTTTTAATGTTTAATATTATGCATATGCACGTTATGTTTAGGTTGGTGGGGGGATGCATCCCCCCCCCTAAATCCGCCACTGATGACAACCTACAGTCAGGGTCGGATTAAGACGTGAGTAGGCCTGATGCTGTTGTGTACGGCCTTCGGGAGAAATTCCTCGCTTGGAAACAGATTCTAAATGGAAATTGGAAAGGAATACTTGTTAACCGAACAAAAGCTAATTAACCCTTCGGACTTACGGTGATGATCCAAAACATAAAAATAAAAGGTCTTCACTTATATAGCAACTGTTTTTCTCTCGAAATTAAGGTGAAGACCAAAAGATAAAAAAAAAACTTTATTCCGTTTTTGGGCGTATTTCAGGAATGGGCGTAATGCTGCAGCATCAGTAGCATCAACTTTTCTCTCGCATTGCGTTGTCCTGCATAGCGAAATTAACAAGTCAAAGCATTATAATCGCTGTGATGTTTGTCAAAGGTAAAATACTACATTCAATTAACATCACATCACTAAAATTGGCAGGCAGAAAGTTGGGTTTGGTATGCTCAAGGTATGGGGTTCGATTCTCCGTACAAGCAATCTTTTTTGAGTGAAGTTGAATTAGTTGTTGCAATTCTTATTTTTCGAGGTTGAAACGCGGATGGAATCGCTCTATTCTACCACAAATTGGGGCATGTTTGGAGATGTCCAACTCAAAGATTGGTCCGAATGCCTAGCTCGGGGCCCGGAGCCTCTTTCGAGGAGCAATTGCTCTGGGCCTAACTAAATTCACAACTGCTATGCTGTTAGCGATAAAAACGCAGAAATGCCAGAAATTCCCTTTTTTTGAAGTACCTGACTATTGTCACCCTAAAGGTCTGGTGGGCGGTGTAGAATAGACTACCGGTATATCGCTATTTTGACTTTAGTTGAATAGTCAGTATACCTTACTATAAGAAGTTTTACAGAACACATAACGCTTGAACTTATACGAACTTCCAGGTACCCTTAGGCTCGAACCCGGCACGATGTACCCCCTAAACCACCTCACGTAGGCCCTGAGTATGCGGTACTCGGGTTTGTTTCTAGATCGGATTGAACCAAAAAAAAAAAAAAAATTGGTATTCACCACTTTTCTAATGGACGTTCAGCAAAGAGACAGTGAGAGGTCCACCTCGTGTGTGGTAGACGGGTGAGCAGGTAGCAGCTCGATTCAAAAACATGTGATACCTTTGCAATCTAGCCAATGCAACTTGGTGAATAAAGATGCAAATACAAGAACATTGCATCGAACAACAAAAGTCGTTAATTCTGGCTTAAAGTCGCTGAAAGATAACATTATATTTGACTTGCGGAGGTTACACAGTGTAACCTACGGCTGCACAAGCAATCCAGAGTGTATTTTGATTTATATATCCGATTTGTTCGAGAAAGCAATGAAATTTCTGCACTAATTATGACTACGGTACTGTACTTAATTTCTGCCACTTTTAATGTAATTCCTTCGGCGTAATCAGTTCAATATCTCACAGGTAATCTGTTCATGCAAAAAAGGTGCTTATGGTGTCAGTGACAGAGTTTTATACGGGCCGACAAGTATAAGCGAGAATCCAAAAGCATAAGCCCATAAGTCTGAACCTAAAAAGTGATTTAAAGCCAAAACTGGCCCGAAAAAGCCTGAAATTTAAGGTCAAAAAATGTGTGCAGCTATAATTGCTCGTAGGGTCATTCCATGTCAAAACAGCAAATGGCTCCCACTCAACCCTCTCAGATTTTGCTGAAACTTCATCAAAATGGGTTTTTGATGAACAATGAAGATTTGCAAAGTTTTAGCTTCGGGTCATTTTTTGTTCAAAAAATATGCCCCCCCAGCTGCAAAAAATTTTTTGCATTTTCGCCCAACTTTGAGTCCTCATATCTTTGGATTGAAGTTACTCAGATTTCTCAAAATTGGAATTCTTACAGACATTTTCCCACTAATTTCAGATTTGGTTTTGAATTTTTGATACCGTGTTTAAATTTTGAGTTAGAGACCTTCAAAACTGCTCGTTTTTTCAAAAACATACTTTTTTACCCTTTTTTTGAGGGGGTATATCTTACATCGTAAATATTACAGCCTCATCAAACTTGCAATGCTCCTTAATTATATATATGAGACTGTCATAAAACAATATGAAGGGGGTAGCTGCAACAGATTTTGGGTAATTAAGAATCAAATACGGCCCATTTTCTGAAAAAATCGAAATTGCGCCATCTTGTGAGCCCTGGTTGACAATGTGGGCAACATTTTAGAAATCTGAAATTTTGCACAAAGTTTGCTCACAGCCACAACTATATCATCCGTGAATTTCAAGAATGTGTCTCAACTGTAAAGTAATACTCTAAGGTGGTAAACATTCACCTATTTCACTAAATTTGCTTGTGTAATTTCCCTAGCAACGGCCATAGCAACCATTTTTTCTGTGCATTAAGACGCTCCAAATTGACAAAAAAGCTATTTTTAATGAAAAATAGCAACTTCTGCAATGAAAACGTACAGTTTTCAATCAATTCTGATAATTAAATCTGTGCTCAATAGCAGAAAAATTCAGTGAATAGAACACCTAGGTAACATATTTTGCTCAAAAATAGTCTTTATCACTGTTTATTCAAGACACCAAGCCAACATTTCAACATTAGTCATGTTTCAGTGAGCGCACAGTACAGAACACATTGTACAGCAAAATATACTTGTATGCAATGTTTCAAAGCCCTGAAAAGCATCAAATTTCATACGATATGTATTTTGCAATAAAAAGCAAATACCGCAACTAACAGATTTGAAGTTCTGCAGCTTTGAAGGCTCATACACTGTACAACAACCAATTCACTAAAATGCATAAAACGATCTTGTCAGTATTATGGTTAGTTAGCATAGCAGTTTATCATCAGTGATCATTGCATGTCAAGACGTTGCAGCACTTTTCATTTCAGCTAAAAAAATTCAAAAATACTGTGTTTACCGGTATCTAGATAGTCTTGTATTAGACTTCTTTTTTTATAACAACAGTTTCATAAGAACACAAATAAAGAGCAATGCCAGGCTCAGCATCAAAAAATTAATCCAGAACAAGTGCTAGCACAACTTATTTGTGTAACCAGCAGTGTTTTCCTAGGCTTTTTTTTGCCATTGGTGATTTGTGAAACAGTAGTCATGATCTATAACTACAGACAGAGCCCTTTTAACCAAGCGAGAATAAGTTTGAGTCAAGCACAAATAAGGCTGAAAACTTCCCAACATTTAAGAACAGTCATACGCACCTAAAAATTTACAGGTTCTTACAAAAAAAATGTGTAATACCCCAAACACCATCACTTTAGAGATACCGATCCTTTTCATTCAAAGCAGGAATGAAGAACAGCTAACGAATTAAATTTGGACTGAGAGTTTCTAAGTCTGTTGAGCAATAAGCATGAGACTTAATACCATTAAAAAGAGGAAACTTCTTGAAAGGATAAAAATTACAGGTCATTGAAAAGAGAAATAATGCAATTCAGATTTGAAGAACTTAGTTTATAGTATCATTTACTCTAATTTTGAAGAACAGGTGCATCTACAACACACAAGATATCTTGAAATGGAACCCAGCACTCGTTTCTTGCATCGTATTGCCATGACAAAGTGCGGTTTTGATTGCAATGTATGAATTTAACGGAAACATCTTTTTGCAAATCGCATCATTCCATGGTAATCCAAACATACCACTGTTAATCGTAATTGCATGCTATCTAGTGACCAAGTTGGAATTGTGCATCATTTTGAATTGGTACAATCTGAAAACAGCAAGGTGCATGTTTTTCAAATCCAAAAAAAAATTGGTTGCCAACAACATCCGAAGAAAGCCTTTTCATTTCCAGGACAGTTTCAGAAATAGGTATGAAACTGTGATGTGATTGAGTACTTGGGATAACTTTACACCTGGCATAGCGCTCTTCATGTGCAAAATCTTGAAAATTCTTGGCAATATCCTTTTCATTGATGTACAGATATTTTATGCCTGCAATAGCCAAAGCAAACATGTGTTGTGAAGTTAAAATTTGACTTGTTATAGTTGCTTGTTAGCTTGTTTTCGTTACTGGACGATTTTCCATGGCTAGTAACAAAAAATGCCACTCAGCATCAAGGTCATGATCTCTTCTATGGTGGCACAAATTCACCAATTTCTTGAAGTTATTGTATTGGCTTACAGCGCCATTACTGAAATATACTACTGTACTTTGGAAACTGTTGGAAGCTTTTCTCGTAATAGATGAGCACACTGTGGATAAATGTATGAACTGTTATGCTTCATGCTATCAGATATAATGCAGATACTTAAACACTTGACTTCACCAACATCATTCTGGAAGTAAACAGAAAATGGGCGGAGGGTAGCTTGGCTGTTTTCCCAATGATATCCTTGGACAGCGTCTTGAACCAGAAAGCTATAACTTTCAGCAAAATCAAGAAGAACAATAATTTCATTGCCATTGATTTGTTCTTTTATTGTTTCAAAAAAGCTGATTGAGATTATACTGACGCTGTTTCAACAAACCAAAATTTTCACAAGTGGTTTCAATAAACTCGGCTACAGTATACTGCGAATCTAAAAGTTTTGTCCTATCCGTGTAAACCACTGATTGACGATAATAGTGTCTTCCAGGTCGACATCATTTTTATCAAAGGTCTGTTTCAATACATCCTTAAGTTGATCTTTTCCAGGCCATTGCAAACATTGCTGCATAATGTTGTTTCGATTTTACACACTGCAAACCATGACCATTAGAAAGTCTCGAAATGAAACTTTTTCAGGAAGATCAATGCGAAGAAGCTTTGCATTCTGATAGTTCGTACAAACACACACAGAATGCATACCCTTAGAGTTAACGGTTACACACCGTTTGGTCGAAGTTCACAAAACTTTGAAAACCCAATTGAACCACTGTTGTTCCGTTGAAATTTTTCGTAAAGTTCTTCTAAGTTAACTAACAGAAGATGGTTTTGTTTTGGAATTTTTTCATTTCCATATTTAATTGATACAAACTCTTCACGTCTTGACATGCAATGATCACTGATGATAAACTGCTATGCTAACTAACCATAATACTGACAAGATCGTTTTATGCATTTTAGTGAATTGGTTGTTGTACAGTGTATGAGCCTTCAAAGCTGCAGAACTTCAAATCTGTTAGTTGCGGTATTTGCTTTTTATTGCAAAATACATATCGTATGAAATTTGATGCTTTTCAGGGCTTTGAAACATTGCATACAAGTATATTTTGCTGTACAATGTGTTCTGTACTGTGCGCTCACTGAAACATGACTAATGTTGAAATGTTGGCTTGGTGTCTTGAATAAACAGTGATAAAGACTATTTTTGAGCAAAATATGTTACCTAGGTGTTCTATTCACTGAATTTTTCTGCTATTGAGCACAGATTTAATTATCAGAATTGATTGAAAACTGTACGTTTTCATTGCAGAAGTTGCTATTTTTCATTAAAAATAGCTTTTTTGTCAATTTGGAGCGTCTTAATGCACAGAAAAAATGGTTGCTATGGCCGTTGCTAGGGAAATTACACAAGCAAATTTAGTGAAATAGGTGAATGTTTACCACCTTAGAGTATTACTTTACAGTTGAGACACATTCTTGAAATTCACGGATGATATAGTTGTGGCTGTGAGCAAACTTTGTGCAAAATTTCAGATTTCTAAAATGTTGCCCACATTGTCAACCAGGGCTCACAAGATGGCGCAATTTCGATTTTTTCAGAAAATGGGCCGTATTTGATTCTTAATTACCCAAAATCTGTTGCAGCTACCCCCTTCATATTGTTTTATGACAGTCTCATATATATAATTAAGGAGCATTGCAAGTTTGATGAGGCTGTAATATTTGCGATGTAAGATATACCCCCTCAAAAAAAGGGTAAAAAAGTATGTTTTTGAAAAAACGAGCAGTTTTGAAGGTCTCTAACTCAAAATTTAAACACGGTATCAAAAATTCAAAACCAAATCTGAAATTAGTGGGAAAATGTCTGTAAGAATTCCAATTTTGAGAAATCTGAGTAACTTCAATCCAAAGATATGAGGACTCAAAGTTGGGCGAAAATGCAAAAAATTTTTTGCAGCTGGGGGGCATATTTTTTGAACAAAAAATGACCCGAAGCTAAAACTTTGCAAATCTTCATTGTTCATCAAAAACCCATTTTGATGAAGTTTCAGCAAAATCTGAGAGGGTCAAGTGGGAATTTTTCTGAAAATTTGCTGTTTTGACATGGAATGACCCCGTATGCGTTTAAAACAAAGCTACTTAGTTACTATTGGTCAATTGTGATGCACTAATAATGACTGTAAGATAATAATTGTATGATGCTTAAATAAAGTCGTCATGCAGGATTACAAAGTTACTTAAATTACGCTTTTGTTTTACTTAAAGGCAAACATTAGTCAAGTACGTACATCAAGTCCAAATGAAGCCCGACATATCGTCAATCTCAAGCTCGAATCCGAACCGATATGTGCTGCCTGACGTACAATTTGTGTCAGTGAAACGCACTTTGCAGTATTCTTATCGTTTTGAAAATTTTTTGTTTACGAATTCGATTTCTGTTAATTACTGTAAAACATCGTTGGACTCACAATGCGTGGCGTTTATTAATACCCCAGGATTCTTGTCTTACCTGATTGCGCATCCATCAATTGCTCCAAGATTGTTTTAGGCTTTTTTCCTTTGCTTTGTTTGACGGTTTCGTTCCTCACTGTTTTTTCCGGCTCTGCACATAAACATTTCCTTAAATCAGGGTTTTTTTAAACTTTTACAATGACGGACCATTTACGAGTGACTGAGTTAGACCGCGGGCCAGACCAATATCTTCGAATGAGAAATTTGCAAAAAGGAACTTTGTTTTTGGTCTTGCCACCAGCTCACTAAGACCAATCAGGGTATGGAGCGAAGCTCCTGCGCTCGATAGTTTTTGTTAATTTTTTTTACAAAATATATATTTATCTTAAGCCTAGTTTTGTTAAGATTATTGTTTTAAAAATGTGCATCAGCGCTTTAAAAAGATGTTCGAACTTCTTGCAGTAATAGAGCTACATAAGGCTTATAGGCAACAACATGGTAATTTAAAATTTAAGTCATTTTATTCTTATTTTTGTTAACTTTTTTAACTTCTCTTTTTTTTTTGTTTAATGTTTTCCTAAATATTAAACTTCTTAAAAATTTTTTCATAAAATTTAATCGGACAATTTTTGATCCTTTTACGACTAACTTTCATACTTGTTTGCGATTTTCGTACATTTTTGTAAATTTTTCAAATCTTTCTATAAATATTATTAACAAATTTTATCTCCACCCCTCTTACGAGTACGTGGTTATGAAGTGCTTGAAACGACGTTAAACAACTGCAAAATTTTCCTGCAAAAGTAAAAAAGCGTGATTTTTGCTGTTTAGCTAGCACTTTGATCGACACTAGACTGGCCATTGAAGGTCAATCGCCCCGATTGCGTTTCCTAACTTCACTACCGGCGGAATTCGCACGTGTGACTGTGAACTTGGATGATCTTCAATTGATTATGGAGACTTTTTTCACTACTGTGAGTTAGCACTTCCTCACATATCTGCTTTCCCATTAGGCTAGTGTTTCATGAGCATCTGGATTCACTCATAGCCATAGGTGGGCACAAGTCCATTAATCGTTAATCCGTTAATAACGAAGCTAACTTTTTCATTAACTCGTTAATCCGTTAAAAAATTTTTTCATGTTAACGGACTAAATTAACTTGCGTTAAGTTCTGTTTACGGACTAAAGTAACTTCCGTTAAGTTCTGTTAACTTCCGTTAAGGTTTTTATCGTTAATATCTTGCACCATTCATTCATCGGATCGGTACAAACCAGTTAGCACTGATAACACTTGTTGCGTATTAGCAAGAGTTTTATAGAAGAAAGCGAAGAGAGGAGCTCTTTTTTGAGGCAAATAATAGCCTGCAGCCTCCTAGCCTCATAGGTCTGTTAATTATCGCTGTTCACAATTTCCAAAGATTTTTCCGATCGCAACTTCGTTGTGCATTTGAACTTGTTTTTATCTTGAAATTAGATTACACTGTAAAATGTAACTTCCAAAACACAAAAAGACCACCATAGCAATAAATATGTCCTTACAATCAGCTCAACAGTGGTCAATACGCGTTCTAGAAGCGAGTGAATAAAAAGAATTCTAAATTACACGCAAAATGTTAACGGACTTTATTAACTTCCGTTAATTAAAGCAGAAAATAACGGATTAACGTTAACGGAGGTGTGAAGTTTGTTAACGGACTAGTGGTTAACGAAGCTAACGTTTTGCATTAACTTGCCCGTCTATGCTCATTGCCCATCCTGGCAGCCTACCCGAACCTTCAACCACACACGAGGGCAATTTCTATACTTGCCATCGTCCCTTTTTCTCAGATTACTCTGATCAAAGTCTGACACCAAGGCCACCAGAAAAAGGAATCTCTACCAGTATCACACAGGCACTCCACTTAACTCAACCGCGTTGCGCCACATCACTAAGCATGGACACCATATATGACATCACACTAGCAATTTACCACAATCACAATTCTAAATGGCACTAAAATTTTGCATCAGAGTCAGCGTTAATGCAATGGTTGATGCATTCGGTCACAACACCCAGCAGTAAAGTGTGTGCGTTCTTATACTTGAAAACTGGAAGGCTTTTAAAAGTTCGCTTGCACAAATCACAATGCAAAACTTAAAACGGTATCGTGAATCCCCTTTCTGGTGACCTTGTTGTCAGACTTTGATCAGAGTAATCTGATAAGAGGGTACGATGGCAAGTGCGAAAATTGCCCTCGTGTGTGGTTTGAAGGTTCGTGGGTGGTTTGAAGGTTTGGGTGGGCTGCCAGGATAGGCTATGAGTGAATTTATATGCTCATGAAAACTAGCGTAATGGGAAAGCAGATATGTGAGAAACGGTTCCCTCACAGATTGTGAAAAAAGTTTAAGTTCCAAATCTGCTACGTAACTTCTGATTACGGAGAGTTCTGGGAGTAAATTTCTATCCCCGGAACAATCGGAAATTTTGTGATTTTTTTTAGAAAAATATTTTGGTTCTAACGTCATTTGAGAAAATTCAAACCCCATAACGTAACTACGTATTGTTTATTTTTGTGTTAAATTCTTTTCTTAACTTTGAACCGGAAATTTTTTTTAACATAGGTGTTTAAACAGATTTGCGACGGCATAGAACCAAACTTTCGCCTTGCGAGTTTGAGTCCGATTATTTCCGCTGCTCCATCTGCAAGCTGTAGTACTGTAGAACGGCCTTAAGCAAGACTTTGAAGAAGTTGCTACTCCAAGTGGCTGAATTACTTTTGTATTGATGTTAATGATGCGATGTTAATTTAAAATCCCATTGAGCTCTCGGACATCTTTTGTGGATGTCGTAATGTTTTTCAAACTTTCAGTAACTCTTCGCAGGCCACAAAATTTCTGCTCGCACGGCACAGTTTACACACCCTCACTTTAAATGATTGGTTCACAAGTCTAAACACTTATACGAGTGCAGTATTTAACTAAATAAAAATGCCTTAACACTTTTACGAAAAGAAGTATGCGCCGCACTTAAGTTGCATGCCAATTAATATTGTTGATGCAGTGCATATTTATCCTCCTATCACCGGAAAGCGTCAGACGCTACCTATTGGACGATCCACACATTTACCTTTGATTGCAATAACTGCTTCATGTTTGGAGGAATCTGCAACTGCTTACAGCAGGAGTTTCTAGTGATTCAAAGTTTCTGTAGATTTGTTTACATTCGCGTCCATTGAATATACTGTTGTAAGGAGCCACCAAGCAGAGAAAATCTTTCGTTGTAAAGCCTCTGATGTACAGACACAACAACGTCACCAGCAGGCAGGGCCTCATAAAGAAAGTTTTCCAGGGGGTACGGAGATCGACGCCGGGCCCCCAAAATTGAGTGAAGAACTTACAGATCACTCAGAAAAGGTCTTCACTCAAATTTGGTCCGATTTTTTGACCAAATAACAGGGACAGATGAAGGGCAAGGCAGAAAAAAAATTTTGTTTAAAGCTTGTCGCGACAACCTCCACTCTTCCGGGCCCGGGTACGATGTACCCCCTGAAACCCCTCTCGCAGGCCCTGCCAGCAGGGTGCGGGTTGAACTCAAATCATGCGATCAGTGTCGTCGTAAAAACGACGCCTTTACTCTTTCGGCCACGTAAGCGACTACAATTACATTTAGTTACATTTACCAAAAAGGAAACTTTCACAAAAAGATTGTAGAAATAGGATTTGGTGCCAATCTGACGACTGTTCATTTAGAGAATTTTCGTGGTTCAGTTATCTGTTCACGTATTGCCATTTAGGAAATGGTTTTATTTATTTTTTTCAAGGGAACGTATACTGTATTCTAAATTCTTAATTCGAGCTTATATGGGTAAAGTATAAATAGGGGTATAAGAACGTTTTTATCTTTGCAAACTCCCTTACGCAACTTACCTTCCAAGATCTTTTTCTCGTTTGTTGTTTGAGAAAACGTATAGGAAATCGCTTTGCTGATTCTCCATTTTCACCTAAAATTCATCTTTAGGATTTTCTCACAATGGTGATGAGTAAGGTACTTTTAAAAGAAACCAGTCACAGTTACTTGGCAGAAAAGTTGCTAAGGTGCCGTTACAAATTAAAAAAGGAACTAGCTACAGTTACTATCCGTGCTGGTCGGGTATTTGTGCTAAAAACTGGCCCGTCGCCATACTTCAGAAAGTGGACGGCACAAGCATAAAATGGCGCAAAGCCAAGCATTATTCTTGCTACAAAAATGAAATTTTGTTACAGTTTATGAGTCAACTATCAATTTTGGTAGTTTTAGGTTTGAAGTTAGCTTTCTAGAGTAAGGATTTGTGTTCGGGTTAGATTTGGACCAGAATTAATAAAAAAATCAATAAAAACTTCCGGTGAAATAATCTGCTCCAAAAAATATTTCTATAGACCTATTTTTTGCTAAGAAACATGCAATCTAAAAAGCAATTTTAACTTATTAAGTTTTCAAGAAGTAACTATAGTAACAAATTTCGGTACAATCGAAAAAGTACCAGTCACTGCTTGCCACTGCCGAACGCTTTTATGCCATGAAAACTTTGGTTGTAATTACTGGCTGTAGACATTTTTTTTTCTTTTTTTAATTGTTACGGGCAGTTTAGTAAAATCAATGAGATTTTAATCACGTTTACCTTCATTACGTTCTTCGCCGTGGATTCTCATAGTTTGCATTCTAAAATTAAAATAAAAAACAAAAAAAATAATAGTCTTTGTACTCTCTGAGTCGCTGTACTGTGCTGAAGCGTAGCCTATAAATGAGTTTGTGGGCCCATCTCCTCATCAAAAATGGCGCATAAAAGTCGGCAGCGTGGCCGAGAGAGTAAAGGCGTCGTGTTTACGACAACTCTGATCGCATGATCATGGGTTCAACCCACACCCTGGTCACGTAGTTGCGTCCTTGGATAAGGCGCTTTGCGATGATTATCTCTGCTTGGTGGCTTCGAACAAGCAGCAAATTTACGTGGGAAAAAGTCAAGCGTCAACCGGAAAGCTTGAAAAATGGTCAACTCCTAACCAGGTGCGGACATACCTGTCAACTCTCCCGATTTCGTCGGGAGACTCCCAATTTCGAGGATTTCTCCCGATCTCAACAAAAAATCTCCCGATATCAGGATTTAGCTCAAGATTTTCTGAATTTAAAAATCAATCAGTTTTTTGAAAAATTAATCAATTTTGTTGGCGAATCTTTTTTCTCTGAAAGGGAAAGAATACACTTCGACCCCTGTTTCGACTGATTTTGTATTTTTGAAGAGTTTTGATTTGAAAATTAATGTGAGATCTTGTTTTCACATAACAGGTAGCATCAATTGGAATTGTTACGACATGATGACGTAACAAATAACAACCGCATGGATTAATTGTGCGCTATATTTTGTTTTTAACCGATCAGTGGTATAGTGGATAGAGCGTCTGCTACTGAAGCGGTAGACTCGGGTTCCATTCCTGATAGAAAGACTACAAAAATTGGTATTCACAGCTTCCCTGCTTGACGTTCAGCAATCAAAGAGACAGTCAACCTTTTTACATGAGGCTTTGCAATGGTGTGCATGAAAAAAACCAAAGCCATTTCGTAATAAAAGATATCACGGTTATTATGAAGACTTTTATCAGTAATACTGTTCGTGATACAAGCTTCTGTGATGCAATAGTCAATATATATGACGAAATCGTGTTGAAAATTTTCATCAACACTATTGCAAAGCCTCATGTAAAAAGGTTAAGTGTGAAGCCTCCGCCGTGTGTGGTAGACAGGTGTGCAGGTGGTAGCTTGACTCGAAGGCCGAAAGGTTCCTTGAATGTCTTCTGGCCAAGTCAACTTGGTGAATAAAATGTAATTACATTACAAATTGCAGTCTCTGGTACCGGTCATTGCAGGTCATTTGCAACTGTAAAGTGCTGAGCTCTTTCGACGGCGTCTGTGGGAGAAAGTGTTAGTACGAACAAGCGCAAGAGAGATGGTCAGCGAGAGTTGCAAGAAGAGGCGGCAAAAAGTTAAAAAAAGAAGTATAGCTGCAAGTACAAGCAACTTGGGAGAAAGATTATCTTTTCATATGTAGAAGCCATAACGGGGATGAATACGCTAAGTGTAATTCTTGCAGTATAGACATTTGCGTAGCTCGAGGAGGAAAGAATGACGCAACGAAACACATCACCTCTGAAAATCATAAAAAAAGCATTGCAACAGAAAAAAGAAATCAATGGATAACCAGCTTTATGGTGAAGGGACTTGAAGAGAGCGATGAACTTATTTACGCAGAAACAAAATTTGCAATGTTCGTGGTAAAGAACAACTTGCCGTTTAGCTCACCCAAACGCATCTAGCGAAAGCACTTTTTCCATGTTGCGGAAGATTGTAACCGAAAACAGAACCAGTTTGCACAATGACACTGTTTGTGCGCTTTTAAGTTCCAAATTAAATTGTGACCGCAGTGCAGCTGGCTTTAAACCTTCCAAAGTAGAGTTGAATGCTGCCAAAAAAGCCACATACAAATATAATCAAGCCCACGAGAGTTAAAGTCGGGCCCGTAAGTATTAGCAAATGCTTAAGGTATGGGTGGAGGGTGGGGGCGAAAGCTAGTTAACAGGGGGCGTTAATTACTGTAATATACCACTATACACGTACAACTAATTTTGTCCAGGCCGGGAAGCAAAAAATTTTGGGGGGGGGATGCGGGTCGGTTCAAGTAG
This sequence comes from Trididemnum nubilum, assembly GCA_963965965.1. NCBI lineage: Eukaryota > Metazoa > Chordata > Ascidiacea > Aplousobranchia > Didemnidae > Trididemnum > Trididemnum nubilum. The sequence continues at coordinate 31,070,681 of OZ014479.1, read as the reverse complement.
ACGTAAGTGATATTTCACTTTTATCGTTCAGTGTTTTTTGGAAAGCGTCTGCTGCGCTGATTGTGGCATGACTTAGCATGCCGTGTGTCCGTGATGTTTATGGAACAGTACTGATGTTACCAGCTACCTGGTGCCGTATCCAAAATGAAAAAGACTGCTTAATTTAATTAGTCTGTCTTTTAGTACCTAGAACTGCTAGAACCTAAAATGGTAATGTCCAAATTTTGGTAATATGTACCAACTTTAAAAAATAACAATAATTATTCAAAATAGCTCTAATTCTTGCTTTCTTCCGGTGAAGTCATTGTCACAGCAAGCTCTGATCGGAAGAACGCAAGAATTAGGTCATTCACCGGAAGAACGCAAGAATTAGAGCTATTTTACTTATACCCGGTGAACATCAAACCTTTAGGCCTACTAGGCCTATACCTACGTTTGCAATTTTTAATAATTATTCACGCAGTAGAAACAGGAGGGAGGTCTGGCGGGTGAAACTTGCTGGTAAGAAATCTCCCGATTTGGCGTTTTCAAATGTTGACAGGTATGGGTGCGGATTCGCCCAAAGCATAGCGCACCGTTTCTTTCTCATGATAGGAGGAAAACGATGCATCAATCAATCATCATAATTTTTTAATGTCTTTCAATATTGTCCACAATTGCCCATTCAAAGTCTTATCACTTAAACACCACAAAACGGTTTACAGTTACTTAATATGTAATTGTTCCGGACGCTAGCTATTTGTTTCCATATTTCAATTTAATTCAATTTTGTTTACTTACGGTAGCCTAATCTAGTTAGGGATTAAACGCCATTCATGGATTGTATTTGCTGCTGTAGGCTACTATGACGTCATTAGTATATAATGCCGAACTCTGACTTGTGTAGGCATACCGTTTCATTCTTGAATAAGTTTCTGAGAGAAGCACTGCTTAAATTTCTGCGGTTTAAAAATTCAAGTGTTTTTTTGCACATTGAATTGGATTGAACGTTACAGTGATTTGTTGTAGGTTAATTTCCGAGTGGTTACTTAACAAGCAGAAGGCAGCATATATGTGTGAATTGAGGTCACTGGTTCATTGCGCTCTCGAAGTCAGTAGCAGTGGTGAGCAAGAATCGTTCAAGTTGTTCCTTCCGCCCCTTGGCAGGAACAGTAATATTAAAAATAACTAAAGCAGCATAGCTAATAACTTAAAAGATCCAGTGGCGCACCATACAGCCGTAAAGTTTTGGCTAACCTTGGCTGTAACAACATCAATGGTCACAAGCTTTTTATCCCAAAACACAAGGAACCTTGTACTTAAAAGGATTGAATCATCCAGCCAATTCTGGTAGTTAATAAAAGCTAAAGTCGAAATACAATTTTTGAAATTTTTTTTCTTTTTTTGATGCTGCGGTTGCAAAGATATTCAACAAATACGAAGAGATACCTCCACTCAAAGTTTTTGAAAACCCTGAGTTTCCAGTCTGATTTTTGAAACAATTCGAAGGTTAACTAAATTGCATTGTTCACGTAATGTTACTGAATTGGTAAGTATTGTTTGGGCTCTCTTTTTCACTGAAAGTTTAGCCTGAGAAAACAAAGTTAGGGTTTCCAGAAATTTTTTAGAGAGTTATCTATTTGTATTTGTTAAATATCTTTGCAATCGCAGTCCTAAAACAAACGAAAAAAAATTCAAAAATTGTACAGTCAACTCCCGTTAATCGGACACGATTTGTTCTAGTGAATAATGTCCGATTAGCGAGGTTGTCACTTTAACGAGGTAGCCTAGTTTCTGGTTGGTAATGTCGGTACATTAAAGGCGGTGAATCATCCAGCCAATTCCGGTGGTTTACAATAGCTAAAATTGAACTATATTTTTTGATATTTTTGGTTTTGATTTTGGGGCTGTGTTTGCAAAGATATTCAACAAATACAAAAAGATGTCGCCCCGAAAAATGTTTTTGGAAACTCTGAGTTTTGTTCTTCCCGCCAAAACCACAGTTCACTAAACTATTAGGCCTAATGTAATCTTATTAAACTATTAGGCCTAACTATCTCTAAACTATTAGGCCTAATTGTTTAGAGATAGTTAGGCCTAAACTATTTAGAAACAAACTATCTCTAAACTATTAGGCCTACCACAGTTCTCTAAACTATTCGGCCTACTGTGGTTTTGGCGGGAAGAACAAAACTCAGAGTTTCCAAAAACTTTTTTCGGGGGACATCTTTTTGTATTTGTTGAATATCTTTGCAACCACAGTCCCAAAATCAAAACAAAAAATACCAAAAAATATAGTTCATTTTAGCTATTGTAAACCACTAGAATTGGCTGGATGATTCACCACCTTTAATCACGCAACGCCGATCTGCACTTGTTTAGCCCTGTTTAGCGCAGGTAACTCATTACAGACAATGCAACAGCAAAGTATGTCACTAAAGTTGTTTTATCTAATGCTTCATTTATTGTTATAAAAGTTACGCAATAATTTTAATTATTGTCTATTTATTTGGTAATGCAACTCTTGTGCAAACACTGCCGTCCAATTGTGGTGTCCGATAAACGGAGAATGTTTTAATGCATTTTGCACTTACGTTCCTAGAATTTCGTTGTCACGGTCGAATAGCGAGGTTGTCCAATTATGGAGGTAAAATACAGTACATTACTATGCTGAAATTCCGTTCCTTGACAATTTGTGTCCGATGGCGAGGGTGTCCGTTTGAAGGGGGTCCGATAAACGGGAGTTAACTGTATTTCGATTTTAGCTATTGTAAACGACTACAATTGACTGGATGCTTCACTACTTTTTGCAGGCAGTGCCGTCGCCAGAGCAAACGAAGTGAGGGAGCACTAACCAAAAGTAGGGGGCAGTAAAATTTGCTTACAAAAACTGATCTTCAGATCTCGTACGTCTACAATTACGCGCAATTTCAAAATAAGGCCAGCAGCATTTCTTGGCTCGTTTTGTCTGGAGCCCATAATCACTTGAACAATCTATTCACAGCAGTGAATGCTACCAAACGTACAACCAGGATTTTACAAAGAGAGGTGAACCAAAAAATTTCTTTTTGCAAAAAAACTGCCCGATTTAGCCTGTCGCAGTTCCTGCTTCATCCAGTGTCGATGTGGAAACTAGCATGGAAGTAACCACAAACGAAAGATAATTCTAACCGATGGGTTCTTAAATCAACAGATCATAGTAGTTCATAGGCTGCGCAGTCGAGCCGGTTAACCGCAATCGGAGCGCGCTCCCTTTTGACACGCCGCAAATGGTGACCCCGACGTGATTGGATGGTCGGCGTTCGAGACGACGTTAGCAGGGCCCCCCTACCACTGCTATCAGAAAGGGGGAAGTGTGTCGCAGTTCCTGCTTCATCCAGTGGCGATGTAGAAACTAGCATGGAAGTAACCACAAACGAAAGATAATTCTAACCGATGGCTTCTTAAATCAACAGATCATAGCATCTCATAGGCTGCGCAGTCGAACCGGTTAACCGCAATGGGAGCGCGCTCCCGTTGTCCACGCCACAAGCCTTCGCGCGGAACAAGCTGATGCAACTCAAGCGTGTTACAGACAAGCATAGTCACTAAATATTTAGTGACGGTAATCTTACCAAGTTTGCAGCAAAAAATTGCAATTTCAACTCCATTTTAATTACATTTCGCACTTTTTGAAGCCATTTGAATAACTAAATAGCTAAAATTCAGAATTCTTTTCAAAGAATCAAATTGCTAAGCACCTTCAGCCCTCCCCCCGCCCTACCCCTTTCCTCCCCCAGCACCTAAGTTCAAAGCACGTTTAAATGCCCGTATTTTGAGGTTAACTTTTCTAAGTGGCGTGGCTGAGGGGGCTAAAGCCCCTTCACTCTGGTTGCGGCACTGACTGCGATCTAAAAATCTTAAGTGTGCTCTAAAAATTAAAACAACTGATCTTTGAAAAAAAAAGCTTTCACGTGTACGCGTTGTTTCATGTCATAATCACTAACGAAGAACCGATAACGATTCTGCAGGCTTGCATCTCTCTTCCGCGACACATCCGTAAAGGCGTGTTAATAAGACGGAGTATTGCGTCACATTTATTTACAGCAGTTGGTTGCCAGCAATTTCGCAAAGAATCGAGAAAAACATCAAAGGAGAATTATGTTTAAAGGAAATTATTTCTTTTTCCTTCACTGTCTGCTGTCTTGTCCTTGCGTAATGCTCCAAAAACAGGATTTTGAGCAAACCAAAATGGGGGTGGGCACAAGCAGACGTTAAAGGAAACACGGCCCTCCATGCCCCCCCCCCCCCCCCCCCCGTAGCAACGGCACTGTATGCAAGTAACTCTTATTATAAAATTGTTTGGCTGCGAGCTAATTCAGCGTGCTTAGAAGTTATTAAATAAATCAGATTTACATATGCGCTGAAAATTTGTTCCTTCTTTAATAACTGCATATGTTTACGGTGTTAAAAAAGGGATTTATTGATTCGTACAAATGAACCATGCATTCTGCGTCTGTCCAGCGGTCCAACCACACCAACGCAGAGCATTTTTGGTTTTGTTCGCAAGTCTTCTGTCAAGTTGGGCTACCACAACAGGTATAGACTGATTAGCTCCAATTAATCAATCAATCAATGGTTTATTTGCCATTTACCAACTGCAAAAAAACATTAAATTTTAATAGCACAAACAAAGTAATTGGTCAATTGAAACAGAAAGCTGCGAAGGGACCGCTCGGTCATCGAGTCAAGCAACCTCCTATTTTATTCGAAAATAGTGCTATTTGGCGCTAGTTACTAATTTCGATGAAACAACTTTTAATTTTCTTTATTTTTAATTGTAAGTAGATAATTGTTTATATTTTATTTTAAATTGATTAAACCGCAATTCTTGTACGTTTTCTGGGACTAAGTTCCAGATTTTGACTCTTTGATATTTAAAACTGTTTTGTGATCATGTAATACTAAATCTTGGAATGTACAAGCCACAGAGATGGAACTGGTCAGGATTTTCTTGACTCGACCGGTTAATTTCAAAATCTACGCCGGTTAACCGGCCGGTCGACCGGTTTCTAACCGGCCCGGTCGACCTTTTTTTTACGGAATGTTTTTGGTCATTGTTCAATGCATCTAAGAAAATTTTTCAAAAAGGGGGCATGGGTGAGGTGTTAAAATTTGTGACTCCGGACGGGGGTCTTAAAAACAACGCAAACAATTTTTTTCGTTTTTGGTTAAAACAACTCAATTTAAGACTTTTTAGGTTAAATTTCGGTTTGAAAGATCTGTTTTGAGCAGCGCAAAACGTGCACAAAACAAGCATGAAAAGAACTGGAGGGCACAAGCTAAATTATTAGACGTTCTTTCTAATGATATTATGCGTGAGGTCAAGAAAAGACGTTAAAATTTGTTAGCTATTGGTGACAGATAATTTGCAATTTGCCGAGCAGCAAGCACTAAACTGTTATGACGTTGGCTAGAGATTATTTCAATTATAATGTGCCCCAGCAGTTAGTACAAATGCTGCTTCAGAACAAGCCATGGCTAGTTAGATATAAAAAAAAGAGCTATGTCTTTCTTGCCCAGTGTAGAGTGCGGTAATTTTAAGTTGAAAAAAGCTTTTTAAAGCTCCAAGATTTTAGCATGTGCCAAAAAATCTGAAATCTGCACCACTTCTACTCCCAAGCTGACCAAAATGATGCTAAAATGCTAGGTAGCGTAAGCCTCTTTCACATGCATGCGTTATTATAACCTGATTACGTGACTTTAACGTATATTTTGCACTTTTTTGCTTTGTGCCGTGGCCCAAAGGCGGGGGAGGGGGAAGGCATGGTACAATGCCTACCCCCAAATACGTCCCTGGATGTGCAATTGTGCATGTCTTAATGGTTACAGCATATGAGTCACAGCTTGAAACCATTCAACAAGTGTTTTCAAAAGGTGTCGTTTGTTAATACTGTTTTTGTATAAAAAGTTTGATTTATAATAAAATATATATGTGTATTTCGGTTGGTGAGTTTTGACCGGTGTTTCAACCGGCTTGTTCGGCCGGTTGAAGAATCTCGACCCGACCGGTTTTCCTCTCTGACAAGCCATGTTCCAGTGATGCCAGGCTTGTTGTTCGCGTGTGTACCACTTTTTAGGAGTAAAAAACGAAGAAAATTGTGGTGGTAATTTATTTTTTACAAGCCGGTGCATTAATTTGGCGATTTCGAATTTGTTTATATCGTACAATTTCAGTGATTTAATTTTGCGTGACATTCAGTGGCTTTGTCCAACCGATTACCTCCTGCTACAATTCTCAATACTTTATTTTGCAATACCAATAATTTTCCTTGATATATTTTAAAAGTAGAACCCCAAATGACAATACCATTGAGGAGATGAGGATGAATCATTGAGTAACACAAAGTTCGTAACGCTAATGCAGGTAAGACTTGCTTCAGTTTCAAAATAACCCCAATAGATCTAGTTATTTTAGATTCCAACATCTTAATGTCCAAATTAAATTTCAATCCTGAATCAATTGCAATGCCGAGATATTTTACACAGTCTTGTAAAGCTATAATTGAATTGTCGAAGCTTATTTCTTCGTTGCAAATATTGTTTGTTGCTTTTGGAAGTATATTACTTAGGATGATGATTTTTGAGGATTTTCAGTAATTTTGTATGCTTGGGTACATTTGCGAAAATTTGCTAATTCTCTGTTTGGTTCTTCAGTTAATGTTGTTTGATTAAACTAATGAATTATTATGCATGTGTCGTACGCAAATCATCTAGGCGTTGAATTTGGGGCATTGAAAACATCATTGATATAAATCGAAAAGAGCAAAGGCCTAAGGTCTTTAGAGAAAAACAGTTTAAAGTAGTGTATGGCATTGCCGTTGAAGTTATTAGACAAATTTTCACCTAGTTTTGAGAAAAAAAAGTTAAATTTGTGAATTATTTTTACTTGTCACGTATACTGCAACCATTAAGATTGATATTAGATGGTAAAGGAAAATATGAAAAATATGTGTCAAGTGTTTTTTCCAAGGACTCAATAATGACCCATTGGCAGTTTGGAAATCGAACCAAGTGTCAGCAACCTTTCGATCTTAACTCTACCAATTGAGCCAAAAAAATTTGATAAAATCACGGTACACAGGCGAATCTTTCAAGTGCTAACTTCGACTGAACATTGTGTTTATTGCATCGCATTTTACTTACTGAGCATTAAAGAATTGAAAATAATACCGGCTGTGCAGCAAATCACCTCCCGTTGGTCCCTGGACGTATTGCTCCACTTGCCTTTCAGCAAACTCAGTCACTTCACCCATCTTGCGATTTCAAGCTAATTTAACATTTTGTATCTCCATTAGTTTTAGAACAAGAACGTAAATTATAAAATCTTTTCAACTTAATAAAACCATAATTAATAGATTTACATTTAATCATTATAATAAAACCATAATTAATAGATATTTCATAGTTTTTAGAATCTAATAACAATTTAAAGATTTTATCTACTGTTTTAGTTCAAAACATCCTATACTTGCATGCTTTTACCAACAATTAAATCTACGAGTATAAACAAACGATTAAATAGATTTAATCGTTGATAAAAGCATGCACGTATAAAATGTTTTGAACTAAAACAGTAGATAAAATCTTGAAATTGTTATCAGATTCTAAAAACTATGAAATAATGCACACACGTGTAAAATGCAGTTATAGGAAAGTTTTAGCCTTTGAGCTGAGGACAAAAGTAAATTAAGTTACTTTGACTTTAATACCTTGTAAATTTTATTGCTTTCTTGAAGCAGTCAATATGCAAAAGTTGTAGCAACGAGTAATAGTTCATGCACTTTGTAATAGTTGAGTTGTATCTCAACACGAACACAATTTTCTGTAGCTGAGTTTTGAACGTTGGATTTTTGTAATAGTACAACATATCTATCCAATTCAAATTACATAGCCAAGAAACTTCATTTAAGTAATATTATAAACTTTCATTCCAAAAACCAGATGCTCTTTCTGCGGCGAATATAAATAATGTTTTCGGTTTGAACTTTAATTTGAATTCAACCTTGTTATCAGCTTAGCTTAGCGTTTAGAATCTGGCAGCTATGATGAGGGAGCTACAAATTTTAAAAATAAACAAGAAATTTACAGCTTGAATAAAATATCGCTCATAAAAATAAATGAAAAACGGTGCAGACTTTTATATAGCTCCCCAATATTATGCAATCCAACACAAACAGCAACCTTCTGTAACCAAATAAACATTTTTTAAAGCATTGCCCTGCATTCTAGTATCGTTTAATTGCAAATCCCATTAGATAGGTTGGCATCAGGAATTTTAGGTTGTTTACGCTGTACAAAAAATGACAATTTCTACCCTTGCATGTGGGTGGAAATATCTCAAATGGGTGTTAATAATCACCTATTCCTAGTAATGGTGGAAATTTAAACCTTAAGGTGGAATTTTCAACTGTAGCCGGAAATACATCATTGATAGGGTGGAATTAACTTCGTTTTCTGCTAAAGTGCTATGCAAAATGGTGGAAAGAGGTGGATTTAGCTTTGCGGTGTACATATTTCCACCTATGTTTTCCACCCAGTTAAGATATTTACACCCTTTAGTTTTGCTAAAGGTGGATTTTTCCATCTCTGTTTTTTTATAGTCAAATGGTGGGTATTTTACCTCTCAGTAGTAGACATACCTACCCTGCAAAAATTACAATGGTTGCAATTTATACCTTGTTTACAACAGGAGGATTTCATTCTTAATTGCTATTCTGATGCAGTTCAGAGCGAGGTTAAAATTGAATTGCAGTTAACTTGCGTTGCTGTCCACTGCAGCACCTATTTCTATGAAAGTCAATGTAAATGGAAAGTTTTTCACAAATATTTCAAGCAGTATGATTCGAAATTTCAATCAATGTACCCTTTGTTTATTTATTTGCTATAAAAACATTGCAACATTTATCAAACAAATTAAGAGTGACGCGACTGCTATAATTGATTGTTTGTATTGCAATTAAACTGAGCCGCGTGGCGAGTTACGCTGGAAGGTGCTGTCGGCAGTGGTGGCGGTTGACATCAAACCTCAAACAGGTTGTATCAACCCATTATTTAGAACTGTTATGGCCTTTGAGTACGTGAATGCAGTAACTTTATAAACTGCATTTACTGTATCATATTTTGTAATGACATATTCCGTGTTCTTGGCTGGAAAAAGAGGAATTCATTCACGTCTGTCTCGTGCTGTATTGATCAAAACCAACAAACATTTATTTCTCTTTTGTTTTTGGTTTGGTTTTGCGACATCGAAAGCTTAGTAGGCTACCACATCACATGTTGTAGTGTGTATTCATTCGTTAATTTCATTTCAGCCGTGCAGGCATCCAATTTTCTCATTGGCTTAATGGCTTTCCAAAATCACGTGACTTTTGACACTATGTAATCGCCATTTCTTTGTCAGTTGTGCCCATGGTTTTATAGGTGTGAGATGGAAGCTAGTTGAGCAGTTTAATTTTATCTTCTGAAAAATTCACGAATTCGCAAGTTAAAATACAAATGTATAAAAATTCTGCATTTCTTTTACCAGTATAGTCTCTTGCCAATTTTGCCCAGGCCAGCTGCTACGTGCGACGGTGCTACCGTGAATTTTAATCAGTTGGCAATGGTCAGCAATCATCCGCCATTTTCATTTCAAACATGACGGTATTCGACTTTTTGATTGGCTGTTGGATTACAAATGTTGGATTACATATTTTTTTTGTCAGTTTGTGTCCATAGCTTGAAGGTGTGAGGTGAAAGCTAGTTAACAAGTTAGAAATAGAATATCAATGACTAAAAGCAAAAATACCGTAGGCCTACTGCATTTTTGTTATCAGTTTAGTCTAGAGTTACCACGTCTGAAGATACAGAAATCGTGAGAAAATTATGTTGGTCAAAGTAAATAGGTCTTAACTAGAGTTCAGAGCGTTGGTTGCTGATCGTCATGGCTTTCTTTGCCTCGCTTTGTTTCTTTAATTTATGTAACGCCTGGTGGCGCCATTTTACAATGCTCCGCCTTCACAAACATTTTGTTTCCAAAGTGAAACTTGGTCTTTCACAGACCAGATTTCAGCAGTTCAGTGGACCTCAGTTTCTGAGTTCAGTCGAGCGCAAGTCATAGAACCTTTGATTTGCCTGTCTGAGAGCTTCGAGCTCGCAGGCTACAGGGCTATTTTTTATGTGTTAGTTTTGCTAGGCCTGCCTACTCATTTAGTTTTTTTTAAATGTGTGAAATTTATTAAGCAGCTCCATAAATAGGCCTTATGATCAACCTCTTCTTGGGCTCCATAACACCAAAAGTTTGAGAATCCCTGCTGTAGACTAGCCTAGTGGTTTCCAACTGCCAGTCCGCATAAAGTTTATTATCATGCTGTGTTTGCGATTGCTTTGTTTGAGTTTCAAAAGAGGCATGGGTTTGCTGGTAGGCCTATTTTCAAAAAAGGTTGCATCTCAAAAAGTTAGAACCTCTGGTCTAGCTGTTGCAGTTGGGGGATATTTGTAATTAAAAGGGCATTTGCAGCAAAAAGGGACCGTGAATCATTGTGATGTAACAATTAAAATGACTACAATCAAAAAATTAGAGATTAAATAGGCTAACGTTCCAAATTCCTTCCTACCCCTACATCACACATTGATACATATAAACATCAAAAATATGTGCCTAGAACATGCACCAAGCCTGGCGCCAGGACAGCGTGACTGGGGGGGCAGGACTAAATTTTGGGGGGCACGAGAAGTTTATTTATGTGAATTTGAGAGGGGCACGAGGGCATGAGAAATTTATCCCAGTCTGGATCAAATGAAGAAGGTGAAGACCAAAGAATCAAAAGGATTTTCCGGCCGAAATCGGGAATTCAAGCGGTTTCTCCGGCCGAAAACAGGTGATCTCCAAAAAAAAAAAGGTCTTCATCCCAAAAATCCGGTTTCAGTCCACAAAATTTACGAAAATACCAGTGTGGCAGACACCAGTCTGGGCCTCAATTTGCACTCCAGCAGCCCCTAGCCTGGAAATTTCTTCAGGACACAGTCCTTGCTTGGGGGCACAATTTTTGTTGGGGGGGCACAAGCAGTCATTTGGGTGGGCACTGCCCCGGTATGCCCCCCGTGGCGCCGGGTCTGGCGTGCACTAGATAAAACCCATGCCAACATTAAAATCAAAACAAAAAATATCACTGGTTAGGCAATGTAAGGTCACTGGTTAGGCAATGTAATGTAAGTAACCAGTCGGCAGCGTCGCCGAATGGGTAAAGGCGTCGTTTTTACGACGACTCTGATCACAGGATCATGAGTTCAACACGCACCCTGGTCACGTTGTTGCGTCCTTGGATAAGACGCTTTACGATAATTATCTCTGCTTGGTGGCTTTGAACAAGCAGCAAATTTACGTGGGAAGAAGTCAAAAACGTCAACAGGAAAGCTTGGAAAATGGTCAACTCCTAAGCGGGTGCGGATTCGTCCAAAATATAGCGCACCGTCGCTTTCTCGTGATAGGAGGATAAAGATGCACCAATCAATCAATCATCAATCAAGGGTTAACCAGAATTAGCTTTAAATCAGGAGCGAAACCACGAGGTTTGAACCCTTTTAAGTTCACCCGAATCCCTTTAAAACTTTAGGGTAAATGTGCAAAATACAAAAAAAAATTTCGACTTCATTAGTAAAGTGCATGGGCGACGAGCTGAAGGAACCAAAAATAATTTTTTCACTAGGCTAAATCTTACAGTCTTAGCAATTAGTTCTCTTGAATTGCTCTAAAACATGCTTGATGTCTGACGTCATCGAAATGACTTTTTTTTTTAAAACATAAATAATTTGATAATATTTGCAATAAATACACCTGCAACTCTTTGCTTGCACATACTGGCAATGATATTGAACATTGTAGCCTAATTAGGTCATGCAAAATTTGAGCTAAGTCTTTCTCTTTGTAATAGGTGTGGAGTCTAGTGATGCCAGCATTATAGATGAAACAGCTGATAATCCGTTTTCAGATGAAGTGTGTGAAAAGACAACTTTCTTGGAAGAACATAATGCTCGCTCTGTTGATGGAGCTTCAGCTTCATTGTCTAAGATAGTTTCTGAGAAAGCAAGCACTGTGATGGATAGTGGTACAGTTAGCGAAGATAAAGCTTCAGATAAAGTGCCTGCAAATTCTGTTGTCGAGTCAGCAGCATGCTCGTTTGAAACTTGGTTTCAGGCATATGAATTACCAATAATGCCTCCATAAACAGAGAAGCTAATGCAAGAAACAAACGGATCACCTTCAAAGTTGACATCTTCTGTTAAAAATAAACTCTTCACACAGTTTTTGATTCCATTGCTTTTCATACATTGTAAGTGTCAATACAAATACTTATAGAATTGGCTGTGCTAATGGTAGTAGAACTCGACCTGATTTTGAAAGTAAAGTTTTTTATTTAATGTGACCGATTGTGTATTAAATAAGAGTTCATTAAATGTGGTGTATTGGCCATTCAATGAGCAGTATATAATATTGTTTGGTATTCATAAAGTGATAATATTATAAATTGATTATTCATACAGTGATAATATTATTTTGTTCCAAAAAATCTTATTTTAGCATATGTGAAATTGGTTATAGGAGGTCAATAGCTTAATTGAAATGTAAAAATGAGACAATTTTCTGTATCGGTAATACTTTTAAAAAAACTTTCAAGGGTGCCAAGTACTGGTACCAGTATACTAATCTTAATATCAAACAAAGACCTATTGCAAAACGAAAACTTAAATTTACCTAGTAAAAATAGTTAATCAGCACACGAGGTAGCAGAAAAACATTGTAGCTTCATGAAAAATGTTTTCAATATTGTTGTAAACTTACTTTGCACAACATGGCCATGTTTGAAAAAGTTTTGCCATTCCGTAAGAAACGATGATTTTGGCTACATTTCCAGGAATAGTGGTTTTCCTTAAAGTCTTCAAAAAGCTGAAATTAGGTGAAGTACGTATAGAATTTTTATATTCTCACAACATTGTATTGTTTTAACTGATTACCAGTACCTCCTGAAAAGGTTTTCAAACTCTGTCAATTGTGGTGTCACCCAATTGGCGGTTGTTCATTTTCTACTGAAAAGGTTCCTTTAAGAAATGGTTTGGTGAATTTTATTAAGCTTATTAATGAATATGTCTTTGCTCTTTTTCCAACTTTTAAGGTATTTGTTTCAGATATCCTTCTCCAATGCAATATCATATCATTTGTGGGCAACTTGTTAGCAAATATCTTGCTCTTCAAGATCAACGATCTGCAGATGGATGTCCTTTTGTATGTTTTTTGATTTTGCTTGCTTTGATTTTTTTAATGTTTTGATGTAAAGTTATCGGTAAGCGTTTTTCAAACATATGGTAAAATCAATAATAGCAGAATGTAGTAGGCCTTATGGGTTAGTGTATATCGCTAAGTAGAAGTTTCTAAAAGTCAAAGTTTGAATTGACTAATGAAAAGATAATAATAATCACAGTACTGGCATTGTTGAAACGACTGAACACTAAAAGGAAAACTGTTTAACTCAAAGGTAACATCGTCAAAAACAATATAAGTCAAAAACACGACTTCTTTTATTTAGCTAAAAACTTAAACAGGCAATATGGTGAAAATCTGTGTGTTGACAAACAATAGACTAGATCAAAAACTTTGTTTGTTTTTTACTGCAATCATAAACTGCTTTGGTTTTTAATATATCCGGTATTCAACAAAACGCATGATTTTATAGTAACGTACATACTTTTTCTTGGAAACTGGTTACCTTGGTAGGTAGTTTTAAACATCGCCTTGCACAAATGATCAACTAGAGTTTCTAGCAAAACTGATTCGGCACCTTGAATTCAGGCATTTTGTTGAATATCTTAAAAACAAATCAACTCAAAATTGCAATAAGCACCAAACAACAGTTTTATTGTTTGTCAAAATGCAGTTTTTTACCTCCTGCTTTTTTAAGTCCAATTGCTGGTTTGTTGCAGAGAAAAGTGTGTTACTAGTACAGGTATTAAGTTATTTGCTAAACAAAATTGTTTTTGTAGAGCACTGTCTTGGCAAGCCTTCGACAGCGGTTCAAAGATGCTAGACGTTCTCTTTCCAATAATGTTCAAGTGCAAGCAATGATGGCAAAATATGGAAATAGTGTATCAAAACGTTCACCCAAAATTGCCAAAAAACGTTTGAGCATAGTAAGCCAAATTTTATTGCTGTAAAACTTCACAAATAATATATGGATATACGGTACGTGAGCCTATAGTATGATCGCATTGGCGTTGTTGTGACGCCATCACTTCAATGTTGGTATCTTTCAAAGACAGATAGCATGACCTGATCTTGCACAAAGAATTGGGTGTTTATTTTTTCCGAGGCAATAACGTACGTATGTAAGAGGGAGTAATTTTGTCCATGTTTTCACCCACCATTGAGAAATATTTTGCTTACAACTGACATTACAATGTACCAAGCATGGTGGAATTAATCAATTCACGCGTTTCAATGACTTAACTCATTTAGGAGGAACTACCGTAACTACGGTCACAAGTCGGAAAGAAAAGAGAAAACAAAAACAATTTCAGATATTTATAAATATTGGACATAAGTTAGTATTGAGGGTAGAGCCATTCGTAGACAAGTAGAGCCCGCATGCAATCTAGGATATAAGGCGCAAGGAAACAAGAGCGCAGGGGCATAAGAGTGCACAGAGATAATCAGATAATATATATTCTGCGATCTGTTGAAATATTTTTTTGTACTTCGAAAAATAATGCCGCTGTGGTTGGGGTGGAAACAATAATGCCAAGCAACGTTCAAATTCTGCGTCAAAACGCTTTTTTTTTTTTTGTTGCATGCTTTCCCATTCTTTTCTAGCATCGTAATATGTAGCAAACGAAATATGAGGTAATGTGTAGCAAATGAATACCCCTCAAGAAAGAGAGAGGCTATAAATCAAAGAGTCTGCTTAATCAAGTTCTTAAATCTTGTAAGGGAAAAAAAAACTCCTTTTTGATTCATTTTTGCGTGGTTCTGCCCCAATTTAGGTTTGTATGACCATGATAAAAGTGACTGAATTTTCATCATCATTTCCGATATAAGCAATTTAGCAATGTGTCATTTTGTAACTTACCGTTTTGTCTTACTAAAGTTTGAGATTTGATTTTAGAATGAGGATGACCCGCGCTGCAGCACCAACAAGGCAGCAAAGGTGGATCAAGACGAGGCAGAAAAAGTGGATCAAGACAAAATTATTTAGGAACTGCAATCAGAATGGGGAAAAACATTAAAAAGTGATGTGGTTGTGGAGCAACTGATGAATGCTAGTTACGAAGCACGCCGAGACGAAATTTTAAACGGCACACTAAGAATAGACCAGTTAATTGTAAAATACCCTTGTCTGCAGTCGTCTTTCCACGTAAGCGATTGCTTGGTGTTCAGTAATTTTGCTCTAGTTCATTTGAGTTGTAGATGACACCATCAATGTAATCTTGATCTACCGGTACCCTAATAATGGTACGCTCTGTGGTCATATTGCTTGTATCATAAAAACTTTTTGTTTAAATAAACTACTCTCTCAAAGATCACACAAGCAACAAACAATTTGTTAAAGATATTTGATTTTGCAAAAAAATTATGGTTTTTAATATGTTATCATGTTACAGTGCATTTCTTTTTGCCTTGATTTAGGTCAAGCTGAAAGGTTCATGTTGGGCGTATGTGCTAGAGAATTTGGCACTTCCCCAATGCTGTTATTGACTAACTCCATTACTGTTTCATTCATTTTAGAATGTTTGCACGTATCAAATTTTTTTAAAAGTGATTGTTTCTCACTAAAATATTGATTAGAAACTGACATGCGTCCTTGTTCATCTGTCTACACTGCAAGGGTATTGATAGCTATATTTGTTTGCTGCCAGAAAGCAACAAGAGCTCAGCACCAAACAAGTTTCAATTTCCGCCGTAGCCTATTAGTTGTAAATTATGTTGTGAATATGCAATACACCTTGCAGCTTTTGGGATGGCTGCTACAGATCCACAAGCCAAAGTTGGAATAAGGGTGAAAAGAGTTTTCAACAAACTGTAAAAGGAACTACCTATAGACATTTCTTATACCTATAAACATTTTCTTGGAATGGGGAGGAGGCTATAACCCTCTGAATAAGGGTAAAGAGACTTTCCTTAAAGAGACTGCTGAAGGAACTACGGTTAACATTTTATTATTTGCTTTGGGTGCGATATAGGTATAAGAAATGTCTATAGGTAGTTCCTTTCCTTTTCCCCTTACCTAAATTAAATTACACTGGCCAACAAAAAAAATTTTTTTGAATGGTGTCCATGATTTTTGACTGATCTTGGCTAATTTGGGGTCGCTGATTTCAAAAATGCAGTTAATTTTTCTCCATCAGGTCTAGTTTTTTCGCTATGGTACACCAATTAATGAGCATTTCTGTACTAAAAGATGATCATTTGAATATCTGTAAAAGTTTTTTTTACAAAGCATAAGGTAGTGTAACATCAAAAATATGTTGCACATACCAATTTCTTTAATAGCTGCAAAAACACTAAAACAACAATGATGAAAAGTAGGCTGCCATATTTATGAAGTGTCAACCATAAATTTGCGTTTTAATGATTTGTGGCTATGAGTGGCAACAGAGTCACGTTTGATAGACCAGCAGTAATCGGCTAGCATAACGGCATCCCATCTCCCTTGATATCTCTCTTCCATTTCCTTAACGTCTTGATGGAATCTTTCTCCTTGTTCATCACTAAGTGCACCCAAATTTTTAGGAAAGCGATCAAGATGAATGTGCAAGAAATGAACCTTGATGCTCATTTTAGCACCGATATCTTCAAAAGAGCTCAGTAAGTTAGCTACAAGCTCTTTGTAGTTGGATGCTTTTTTGTTTCCAAAAAAGTTTTTAACTACTTTCACAAATGCATCCCAGGCATAAAATTCTTCTTTGCTCATGGATGAGGGAAACTCATGATCATTCATTAATTTTCTTATTTGGGGTCCGTTAAAAATACCAGCTTTTAATTTTTTTATTGCTAGACCTGGAAATTTGCCGCAGATGTATTTGAAACATGCACCTTCCTTGTTCAGTGCTTTGACGAATTGCTTCATGACTCCCAGCTTGATATGTAATGGAGGAAAAACTATTTTGGATCTTTCCACTAGCAGTTGAGCTTGTATGTTCTTCTCACCTGGTACCATTTGTTCTCTCACTGGCCATAATTTTTGTCTCCAATGCTGTTCTCTAGCTCGGCTATCCCTCAAGCAAATAAAGTATGGAAACTTGGTATATCCTCCTTGTAATCCCAATAAAAATCCAACCATTTTCAGATCCACACATACGATCCAGTTGTGCTTGTAATAGCCATTTTTTCTAAAACAAATTTAATATCGCTGTATTTTTCTTTGAGTGTTGTAGAATGTCCAAGGGGAATAGATCCAAAATCATTTCCATTGTGCAAGAGAACACATTTTAAACTTCGTTTGCAGCTATCAATAAAAAGTCGCCAATCATTGGGATTATATTGGGTGACACCAAGCTTCTTGCGAACGCCCTCAACATTATTGCAAAATACTATATCTTTTTCTTGTGTAAAATAAGGTAAAAATTCAGCGTGACGATTTCGTTAGTAAGTTATAAATGTTCCTGGTTCTAACAGATTCTTTTCTTTTAGTCTTGATGCCAATAGTTCAAAAGACCTTTGGGGGTCTCTTGCCAAATCATTTAGTTCATTTTGTGAAAATAGTTGTGGAGGTACCAGAGAAGGTGGAAGTCGTTGTCTGCAATAGTAGTTTCACTGTCAGTAGAGGAAAGATCATCTTCACTGGATAAAGCAGATTCAAGCTGAGGCAAACCTTCAAAGACAGGAATAAGAAGTTCTTCACTGTGTGGAACAGGCCTGATTGCCGAATCCAAACTTGGATATGTTAATGAGGTTCTATTCTTCCTATCGATGCCTTTGGTCTTTATTCCACAAAAGTAGCAGTCACTGTAATGATCTTTTGGCTCTCGCCACCCCATCGGAATTGCAAACCTCAAACCTTTCTTTTGTTTCTTTGTCCATTGCCGTAAATGCTCGATACAGGTTTTGCAAGCAATTTGGGGAGCCCACGATTTGTCTTGATCACTAAGTTTCACTTTGAAATAAGCTAAATAAGCTTGTTTCACAGAATCGGTGATTAGCTTTCGGTTGTGCTCCAATGTGTATTCACCACATATATAACAAAAAACATTAGGGTCATTTACACAACTTCTTCTAGATGAAGTAGCCATAACTTACTGCTTTAGATGTAATATATCTGCATAACAATGTAAACTAATATTAGCTTCATATACCGGTAACGCTATGATATAGCAGTACACTACAGCCTAGTATAGTGTATCTAACTAATGAATATACAGTGGTACAATATCTAACTATATCTTCTCTTATAAACTGACATGCACTTCCATATCATCACAACTGATAGTTACTGCAAGTGGATATTGCTTATTTAGTTATTTTTCAATTTTCCAAACCTATGCACTAAGCAGTAAACGTGACTGTTTTTCAACCTATGCACTAAGCAGTAAACGTGACGGTTTATCAGTGCTAAGCTCTTCAGCTGCATTAGACCAGTGAGACAGAACGGCAGCTTTAAGACTAGTAATGAGAGACACAAAAGAGTAAAAGGGAGTCTGTAAACAATAGGTGTTTATATTTCCTGCCTGCTAAAGCGGCAATAAAAACACTTCTGAAACACAAATCAACTAAATTGCAAGACAAAGACATGAAACAGCATCCTACTGAAGACACTGCTAAACAGCCTATCGCATAGAAACCAAAAATGTTGGATATCTCAAAAAAATTGACCTGATAGAGCAAAAACAAGATCATTTTTTGAATCAGCACCCCCAAATTAGCCTAAAACCGTTCTTAACTTTTGGCACTAAAAATTGTGTTGGCCATTGTTATCTATTCCCTCCCTTACTACCTCGTGGCATACAAGTGGCAGGCACTGGATATTCAACATTCAGTATTACAAAGATATGAAATACATCTTGCAGTGTGTAAGAGGAATGTTCACACTTTAGGCGTTTGCCTCAATGAAGCGGATAAAAGAAAGCTTCATTCTGCAGCAGTCCACCAGTAATCGTTGAAATAATTAGCCTGCTGTTGCTGCAAAGAAAAACAAAAAAACAAAAAAAACTGAAACTATTTCATCTGAAATAATATTTTGTAGCAGTGTGATCAATAGATCATCGTCTATGATTACTGTTATAGGTAGGCTATCAAAACTTAAAACGTTTTTTTTGCTTCGACAGAAGGCTATGTGTGAACTGAACACCTCGGGTGAAGACGTTTTTTCACAAACTGTAGAAAAAAAATCCCGATAGAAATTTCGTTCTATGTGTTAATGTGTTTGTATTGCAATAGCGAAGTCAGGAGCAGTGACTGCATGTTATGCAATTAGAATATCGGCGAAATTTGCGTTTTTCACTGCATATTATATGATTAGAATTACTTTATATTTTGGTTGTGGAATGTCTCCGTTCTCAATTGGTTTTCATGTAATTGGAATGTCTCCTTGCATTACTGAATATAATTTGGAGTGTGTTCATATACTTTACTACATTTTATGCAACTGGAATGTCTCTGTGGGATAGAAGGAAGCTCCTAAAACTTCCATTTCCATATTCATATTAAGTGTTGCGCATCAAGCTGTGGTGTTACTAATTAGAAATTTTAAGCTGGCTGACTGCTTGAGATTCGGGAAGTTATGAAGTGAGAGCAAGGAAAGGGTTATTGGACGTTAAAAACTGTAGAAAGAACTCTCAATACGAATTTCATTGTATGCATTTGCTCGTGTGAAACAGTATCGAGTAGGGGAAAAGGGAGCTTTTCTGTGCATTATGTTATTCATAGTTGGGCACAAGTCCGTTAATCCGTTAATCACGAAGCTAACTTTTTCATAAACTAGTTAATCCGTTAAAAACTTTTTTCATGTTAACGGACTAAATTAACTTCCGTTAAGTTCTGTTAACGGACTAAAATAACTTCCGTTAAGTTTTGTTAACTTCCGTTAAGGTTTTTATAGTTAATATCTTGCACCATTCATTCATCGCACCGGTACAAACGAATTTGCACTGGTAACACTTGTTGCGTATTAGCACAAGTTTTATAGAAAAAAGCGAAGAAAGGAGCTCTTTTTTGTGGCAAATAATAAATTGCAGCTTCATAGGTCTGTTAATTATCGCGGTTCACAATTTCCAAAGATTTTCTAATCGCAGCTTGGTTAGTGCATACGAATTCTTTTTATCTTGAAATTAGATTACACTGTAAAATGTAACTTCCAAAACACAAAAAGACCACCATAGCAATAAATATTTCCTTACAATCTGCTCAACAGCGTCAATACGTGTTCTAAAAGCGAGTGAATAAAAAGAAATGTAAATTACACGCAAAATATTAACGGAGTTTAACAACTTCCGTTAATTAAAGCTGAAAGTAACGGATTAGCGTTAACGGAGGTGTGAAGTTTGCTAACGGACTAGAGGTTAACGAAGCTAACGTTTTTCATTAACTTGCCCACCTATGATGTTATTGATAATATGTCTTTGTTTTTCACTGCATTTTATGTAATTGAAATGTCTCCGTTGCCAGCAGTGGCCAATGGTGCAGATTAGCCTTTGCCAATATATGCTGCTACTCCTGGTTTTTCTCAATTAAATGTATTTCGTTGACAAATGTACAACATGACATAAAAGTGAGATTCAGGTATATGGGCGTAAATGCTTATTACTGCCCCAGTGGGTGGGAGATGGTATAAAAGTAAGATTCGAGTATACGGACAAAAGTACTTATTTCCACTCCAGTGGGTAGAAATAGCGCAGTTTCACATATGAAAAAATCCACCTCTTGGGTGGAAAATTTGAACCACCCTTTGGGTGGCTATTCCCATCATATAAGTTAGAAGTTGATAAGGTGTTCATTTCCTCCTTTAAACAGTAAGGGGTGGAATGAAATTTTTTTAGGGTGGAAAAATTGAACCACCCTTATAGGTGGGTATTATTACACTTTTTTTCACAGTGTAGATATCTCTGATTTGTATAAATCAGGATATCATATTGGTAATCTATGAGCAAAATCTTTGTAACTAAAGGAACGAACAAAGAAAAAAAATTTTTGACTTTTGTTTCACTGATGAGCCAAATTTTCAGCACGAAGATTTTGTTTCCTTTTTCAGTTTTAGGTTATACTGCACTTACAATTTTTCCCTTGCGAGCTGGGAATTTTGCTTCAAGGTTACCTAGCAAGCGACTACGTCGCAGAATCGCAGAATATAAGAATGAAATGTAAACACAAGAAAATGCAAACACTCCTGAAATCTAAACACAAAAACAAGGTTATAATTAGCTACATACACACAGTCTATACTCTGTACAGCGACAGATTTGCAATTTTAAAGTTGTGATGATCAGTTCTACGCAACTAAATCATACTCGCCATGGTTTCCAAACTTTGAAGATTCGTTACAAACAGGAGATTAAAACACGTGAAAAATATACTGGAAATTAAAAAGTCCGATAAAAGTTCTCCAGAATAAAATGCACAATATTACAAATACAAAATGTAGAGTTTGTAGAGTATTTTAGTCCATTTCATAGATACCGCTATAAACATTGATGATAATTATCAAAAAAGCAATCATGTTTATTTGCAAAGTCTAATTATTTTTCAAAACCACATTTATGTACAGTATGATTTTGAAATATACCATGCGAACAAATTGATAAGATTCAATAAAGACAAAAAAGTAACGTTTCGTGTTTATGGTGGTTTTGGTGACTAGCTAAATCTCAGTTTGGCTTTGATTTTAAATTTGGTACTGTCAAAGGTGAAAGCAAATGTAGCAAAGTTGAAAGGGGTTAAAACATTTTGCTCGGATTGCGTGCAAAAGAAAAAGAGATATATATTACATTTTCATCAAATTTCAGCTTTTTGTGGCCTATTCTTTTCCAAAAACTTCATTCAAAGTTTGAAACGCTTCCTTTTAACAGTGTTACCAACTAAAATTTAACTTTACAGCATTGTCTATTAGGTAACTTTGTACTTTGATGGCGCATTATTGCAAAGCTTCAGCAATGGGCCAGGGCTACAAAACATATTAGTTGGTTCTTGGTTGTAGAAAACTTAGACGGAGACCCACTTTGTTGAAAATAAGGTATTGCTCTAAGCAGAGGTGGAGTCCAGGACACAAGGCTCGAGGCCAAGGCCAAGGACACAAAAAAAATCCGAGGCCAAGGACAGCCTTTCCGAGGACAGACACTCTCGAGGCCAAGGACAGGAATGCTCGAGGCCAAGGACCAAGGACACAAGCGCAAGTGCTCTCCAAAAAAAAAAAAGGTCTCCACAAAAATTTTTCAGGCGATCTCCACAAAAAAACGTTTTCCATAAACGTTTTCAAGCGCTCCACATAATTTTAACAATTAAAAAAATAGTGCTGTCCTCGAGCCGAGGACAGGCCAATTTTCGAGGACTTGAGGCCTCGAGGCCAAGGACTTCAAAATCTGTCCTCGAGGACTCCACCTCTGGCTCTAAGTAGTAACACTGCAGGAGATATTTTTTAGTTTATAATAATCATTACAACGCACCGATCCAGCACAATTGTGCCACGGTTAAAAATAAAAGAAAATGAAAGGTAAAAAATAAAGTTAAATAATCTTTGAAATGAAAGGTCTCAAAAACAATTAGTTCGTTGTAGAAAGGTGAAACTTGGTGGAGATATGTTTAGATGTTTCTTTATCTTTTGGTCATAAACTTAGTTGGATGCATTACTCTTCTTGATATTTCATTTACAGCACAAAGTCTCATTAAGCATTTAACGTATTTTTGCCAACAATGCATTAAAATCGTAACAATATAGGATATATGGCAAACTGACTATATACAGTATACACTACAATAGGTTCACCAAAATGACATAAATCTCATGACCCAATAACAAATAAATCAAAGTTTTTTGGGGGCACTACTGCACCAGCTGCGTTTTCGAATTACTACCTCGCAGTATTATTCGAAAAAGATGGCATTTTAGGACAGTGCTAAGCGACATCTTTTATTGTTCATTTATGCTGTATGCACTATGAAGTGTCCAAAACAACAATTTTCTTGGATTATGTTGCAAGAGAATTGAAAGTATCAGCAACTTCGTAGCATCAATTGACATATTAAACGTTTTAATTCGACCGTAAAACATATTGTTATCAAAATCGAACGTTTTCGGTCTAAAGCAGTTAAGCCCTCGTCAGGATAACATATCTGAATAAAATGATTTCACGTATGGGTATAGGTAATTACAACGCATTTATTACAATTAAAATCAGTTTATGATGTAATACTGCAAATAACTCACAAAAATTTTTAGTGAGTTAATTCATAACAATTTAGCCATGAAGGAGTAAGCAGGGGTATTTTTGTGACTAGTGAAAAGTCAGACAATCAAGAAAAATGAATCGAAAAATGGCAAAACAAACACGTTTAAGGTAAGAACTGAAAAAATAATGCATACCAGAATATCACTAAAAATACTAAGTAAAAATGAGGCCCCTTTTGCAAATAACTGTTTAACTTTGTTTAACTTAAACAAACAGTTATATGCTGAAGGGGCCTCATTTTTATTTAGTATTTTTTAGTGATATTCTGGTATGCATTATTTTTTCAGTTCTTATCTTAAACGTGTTTGTTTTGCCATTTTTCGATTCATTTTTCTTGATTGTCTGACTTTTAACTAGTCACAAAAATACCCCTGCTTACTCCTGCATAGCTAAATATATTGTTATAAATTAACTCACTAAAAATTTTTGTGAGTTTTTGGTAGCATTACATCATAAACTAATTTTAATTGTAATAAATGCGTTGTAATTACCTATAACCATATGTGAAATTATTTTATTCAGATATGTTATCCTGACGAGGGCTTAACTGCTTTAGGCCGAAAACATTCGATTTTTATTACAATATGTTTTACAGTCAAATAAAAAACTTTAAATATGATAATTGATGCTGCGAAGTTGCTGATACTTTCAATTCTCTGGTATTCAAAATCAACCTCTTTGCCAAAACTTTATTTTGCTACAACTTGAACAAATTTGAATTTTTGGTAAAAATATAACGCACTGCAGCAATGCTTGTGAATTACAACGTCGTTTCTCGAGAAAAAGCTCAGCTTAGAGATCTGGTTCTTAGCTTATTCAAAAAAGAATGTATGATTTTCCTCCTCATCTAACGTCCAAAGAAGAATGTGTGATTTCCACATTACCAAAAATCAAATTTTCTATAACATGACGTCACCACTAGGGCGCCAAACCACGTTATATTTCGAAAATATTTTACGCAGTGTTTTTTTTTCGCCTAAATGCAAATTCAGACCAAGTTATACCAATATCTTAGAAGGTGGTTTTTTGATCGTTATTGTAAAGGCGGTCATTCTAATCTACGCTGGCAATGCTTGAAACCACCTATACAAAATGGGTGTAACTTAAAAAGCAAAGGTGTGGACTGGGTAAGGCCATTATTAGCGTTTTGGCATGTTCACTTTTTAGGTTTGATTTTTAATTTCAGTGTCTGTTCATTCCTGCATTATGCCGAAAAGTGCCACTTTACAAAAGAACCGCGACAACCAAAGAGTTTATGTGTCATCAAAAGAACACTGTTAACATATAAACTTTATGACTTGCACAATTTTTTTTTAGTTTTTTTTTATGAATTAGAACTTTTTTTGACATGACTTAACCATAGGCAGTCACCGGAACGAAGTGTTGAGTATCGGACCTTAAAAGTGAACATGGAAAGTGCTATACTGTATTTGGTGCAATGCAGTCATGATCTGCTTTCTTTGAAACCACCTCAAAAAATGATAATAGAAAGCAAAAAATATTAAATATACCTGGTTTATGATATTCATAAATCAAAATAAATAGAAAACAACTGCATATGAAATACAGTCATTGAAAAAGACGAGCAAAATTAACTCAGTAATAGAAAAGCATAACATGTTTTGAAGATGTATCTGCTGTAGTCAGTATACTCCGCTTAGTTATTGCCTATAAACAAGCATTTCGTGAACCTTTTTCAAACCATTTTCGCTCATTCTCAGGTCATTCATCTTTTCCATAGGGTCGTCGTAGTCTTCCGCACTTTGCCGACACTCGATTGCTTTTTTGAACTGATCAATGGCTTCTTCAGCACGGTCTTTAGACATGCATGTCACAGCAAGATTGTTGATATGAGCGCTGAACAGGTGAAATTTTCTTGCCGTATCACCTAGTTCTTCATCCATCATCCGAATTGCTTCTCGAAGCGTGTCTTCTCGAACCCTGTTGTTTTCTGCGACAAGTTCTGTCGTTTCAATGTGATGCAGGCACAAAAAACGAACCAGTACCATTTTCTCAGAGCCGGCAGCTTGCATGTCGCTTAGTTTGTTGTAGACTCGACGCATGGCAGGCACCACATCTCGCGAGACGATGCATATTAAATCGGGCCGTTCTTTTACCAGTGCTGAAACTGACATTTTGAGGCCTAAGGCACATCCTTGCATGCAGTTGATAATGTCGTCGGTTTCAACTTCTCCTGTGTAAAGTGCTTCTCCAGCTTGGTATAGCAAAATTGCTTTGAGATGTTGGCCTTTATTTCTGTAACTATCAGCTAAAAGCTCACATTCTTTTGGAGATACTTGTAGAATTTCTGCTAACAACTCGATGAACTGGTTTTTGATTTCCTTTGCTTCTCGGTGTCGTCGTATTTTTACCAAGGACTGATAATAGTCAATAAGTGTTGGCAAGAAAGAAACTTTTTTGCCGACCTGCATTTGCTTATTCAATAATCCGTAGGCTTCATCATCTTTTCCTTCGTCAGCGTAGACCCTAGCAGCAGCTGTGCAAAAAAGAAACGGCCGTCACAAAGGACAGTAAAGTTTGAATTTGAGATGAGCAGTATCTAGCACTAAAGTACCGCAGTACTTTTTTAGTTCCTGTATCGACGGTACTATTTGTAAACAAGCACCGAACTGACGGTATCGCGACACTTTTTTCAAAAACGGATTTGCATCATTGATTAATGTCCAATTCACTTTTTTTCGTAACACTTTCATAAATACACAAGGCTCAATTTTCTTTCAAATTTAAGAACAAATTAAAAACAATGCAGCTTCGGCATAAAAAAATAATTAAGTACGTTTGCAAGTAAGTAGCAGCGTTTTCTTGGCCTTTTCTCCATTTTTAATATGTCTAAAACACTCTAAAAGACCATTCAAGATTCTATACCGAAAGACAACTTTTATCCAAGCAAGAATGTAGCTGAGTTACTATATTTTCCAAGAACATTTAAGACAATATTATGAATGAATGAGGCTGAATATCAGTAAAAATTTAAGAACCAGTCTCATTTCAATTTTTTCTGGTTCTCATAAAAAAAGGTGTAGTGTGACGGAGTGGTTGTTGATTTTCCGTGTTTAATCAATATAATTCTAAACAACTAAGTTGCCGTATTTAGTTGATTTTTATCAGTTATTGCCACATATATCATATACGAGTATGATTTAATCGATTGATTGATTATTACCTATCACACTTTTTCAACCGGACGAAGATATTTATTTATTTATTTATTTTTTCCAAACGCAAGCAAGCGCAGGAGGGTTGCAGCGAAAGACCAATTGGTCATCTAATGTCTGCTGCACCCAATCGCATTAAAACTTGCATAGGAAAATTTGTCGCAATGGCTTACAAAAGATGAACAAACAAACACTTTAAAACATACACATCAATTTACAAATATGATGGGCAAGTCGTGCTTTATGAGAGGGCCGATAACTACCTACATAAATAAATAATAACAATGTCAATAAAATTAGCCTTGTATTGTCTCATGCCTTCCCCCTCCCTTTACCCTTCCCAAAAAAAAAAAACATTTTTAAATAAATAATTAACTGACTGTGATCACACATAATTTCAACATGAATTGAAAATAACAGCCTCATTTTTGGCTTGCTCCAACTTGCTATTTTTGGATATTCCCATCGCAAAAGAGTTAAACATTATCAAACAGTGATTGGACATAAATTTCCAGTAAATCATCCTTTCTTAAGAATTATAGCAACATTGAACAAATAACATACAAATTTATACCCAGAAACGGAAATGGTAGGCCGTCCAGCACTTAATTATGTAATATATTATATAAATGCAGTTCAACATATATTACATTGTTGCCTTTAAAAACACACAGATTAACATAAAATTTAAAGCAAAGAGTGACTAAAATTAAAATAATACACCATAATCAGGATGAGTTTGGTGAAAGCCAACTTAGCCTTACAACAAGCAGAAAAAAAATAAATAAATAAATACGGAATTTTTAAAAAAATTTTTGCTGAGGCACGCTGGTATTATATTTTAGCAGCGCATTTGATTTAAAGTATCGCTTGAATTTGAAAAACGAACACTGTCCGTATTCTGTGGGAACATTCTTCCAAACATGTATACAGATATGACGAAGACTCTTTTTTCCTGTTTTTGATGCAATATAAAATTGAAAAAATTCGTTTCGATGTTTTTGCCTTGTTTTGTATTTATGCACATCATCTAGTTTAGTAAAGTAATTATTGAAAGAATCTGGTAGCATTTTATTGTTAAATTTGTACATAAATTTAGCAAACTCTAAATTTAGCAAATATAAACTTGTACATAATAATCATGTCCTCCAGTTTTAAGACCCCAAATTTAGAATAAAGTAATGTTGTTTGATGATGTTTCGGACGAAAGAGACTCGCTCGTAAGATTATGTTTTGAAGAATTACAAGTTTTTGGAGGTTACTTTTAGCAGCTCTACCCCAATTTAATAAAGAATATTGAAGCTGTGAATGAAAAAGACTAAACTAAACTAACTTCCGAGTAGACAATGGAACATAATATCTTAGTTTAAATATCATTCCACAAACTCTTGAAGGTTTTTGACATATTTTCTCAATGTGTATTTTCCAAGATAATTTATCGTCAAGAAAAACTCCAAGATATTTCACAAATTCCGATTTATTGATTAAATTGTGATTAATAGTGAGGTTGAATTTAGCTTTATCAACAGACTTGGTGTTGCCAACAATCATGTAATAGCTCTTTTTGTAGTTAATTGTTAGTTTGTTGCTAATCATCCAATTATTAATTTTGTCGATTTCTTGTTGAACTTGAGATTGTAGGGTGATGATATTGTGATGTGATAAATGCAGATTGGTATCATCTGCAAAGAGTGCTGTTTCCAAATTAGGTGCGGATGGAAGATCATTTACATAGATTAAAAATAGCAGTGGCCCCAGAACTGAACTCTGTGGCACTCCATGATCAATGATGCGTGGTGCAGACTTTTTTCATTTATTTTTGTCATGATTTGTCGGTCTGCAAGATAGGAGGTTAATAATTCGAATATTTTACCACGAAATCCATAATGATATAGTTTTTTAAGCAGAATGCTGTGATTTACTGAATCAAAGGCTTTTGTTAAATCAAGAAAAATAGAGCAGGTAATTTTATTTTCATTCAGGTTCTTGAGCAATTTATCATAAAATGCTGTAATTGCCAGTTCAGTCGAGTTGTTTTCTCTAAAACCATTATACTGAAAGGGAGTTAGAATATTGTTTTTTGAAATGAATTTTAACATTTTAATTTTGAGAATTTTTTCAAACAATTTTGAAAAAACTGACAATAGGGAGATAGGGCGAAATTCATCGAGCGATTTAGGGGAAGAAGTTTTTGGTATCGGAATTACATACGCTACTTTGAAATCACTCGGAAAAGTTTCTTGGTGTATACATTTGGTAAACAACTTTGCAAGAATAGGAGATAAAATGCCCTTCGCAATTTTTACAAATTTTGGGGTAATTTCGTCTATTCCAGGGGCAGAACTGGACTTGATACTAGCAATGGCATCACTAACTTCTTCCTTAAAATTATCTTGAAGTATAAAAGATTTCATGCATGTTTTGTGGTGAATTTTAAAGGATGATGTGTTTGTGTGTGGAAGATTTTGAGACATATTCGCACCAATGTTGGCAAAATATTTACATAGTTTGTCTAGAAATTTCTACGAGTCGGTTTTAATGGTTTCATTTTCAATTGTTATTGCAGAAGGATATTTACCTTTAGAAGCAGAGTTTTTGTAATCTACAAGTTCATTAATTACTGACCATATTTGAAATGGGTTTTTGTTGTTATTTTTTATGATGCTTTCATAGTAATTACGTTTAGCTAGGTTTTTAACATGTGTCAATTTATTCAAATACTTTTTATATAACACTT
Organism: Trididemnum nubilum; assembly: GCA_963965965.1. Taxonomy (NCBI): domain Eukaryota; kingdom Metazoa; phylum Chordata; class Ascidiacea; order Aplousobranchia; family Didemnidae; genus Trididemnum; species Trididemnum nubilum. The sequence goes on along the minus strand of OZ014479.1, from coordinate 31,041,344 downwards.
TTTTATCATCGCTGATGCCCTGTTTGCTTTTAAAATATTTCTTGAAAAGTTTATTTTTTGTTTTTATTGATTTTAAAATACCACAAGTGATCCAAGGTTTATCATTTAAGCGTTTTTCTTTTCTGGACATAAGCCGCTTTGGAGCGTGCTTATCTAGAACAGAATTGAACATGGTAGTTAAGTTAGCAACATCTTGATTTACATTGGTCTCAACTTTTGCACCGATTGTTGACAATTTATTCCGCAGATCAATCACGAAATTTTCTGAGTTGAAGTTTTTTAGAGATCTGATAAACTTAGATCTTTTGTTAGAAAAGCATTTGACGTTTTTAGCAATAAAAAATATTGGTAGGTGATCCGAAATTTCAAATATACATACTCCACTTTGATTGTTTTTGTTTGTGAAGTTTGTGTAAATATGATCTAGTAATGAAGACTTGCAGTTATCGGCAAACCTAGAGGGAATGTTTATCAGTAATTTACATCCACTAGATATTAGATCGTCGACGTAATTCTTAACTTTGGAAGCTCCGGTAGTGTGCACTGAAAGGGTTTCGATATTTATGTCGCCGCTTAATATGTATTTTTCCTTATTGTTCTCTAATTCATTTAAGTTTCTACAGAGTTTATCGTGAAATGGAGATATGTCTTGTTTAGGATGTCGATAAATTCAGAAAAAAATACGAGATATGTCTTGAATAATTCAGAAAAAAATAATTTAGAAAAAAATACGAAATAATTCAGAAAAAAATAATTCAGAAAAAAATACGAGATATGTCTTGTTAGTGGAGATATGTCTTGTTTAGGATGAAGATAAATTCAGAAAAAAATACGAGACAATTTTTCAACACAGGTATTTATATGCACTTCCAGAAGTTACAACGGCAAGGAACCAAACCTACGATTACCGGATTTACCGCAGCAATGCCACGTGGCCATACTATCAGAGGTGGAGTCGAGGACACAAGGCTCGAGGCTAAGGACACAAAAAAATTCCGAGGCCAAGGCCAAGGACAGCCTTTCCGAGGACAGACACTCTCGAGGCCAAGGACAGGAATGCTCGAGACCAAGGACACAAGCGCAAGTGCTCCCCCTCCCCCCAAAAAAAGGTCTCCACAAAAATTTTTCAGGCGATCTCCAAAAAAAAAAGGTCTTCACAAAAATTTTTCAAGCGATCTCCCCAAAAAAACGTTTTCCATAAAATTTTTCAAGCGCTCCACATAATTTTAACAATTAAAAAAATAGTGCTGTCCTCGAGCCGAGGACAGGCCAATTTTCGAGGACTTGAGGCCAAGGCCAAGGACTTGACCTTCGAGGCCAAGGCCAAGGACTTCAAAATCTGTCCTCGAGGACTCCACCTCTGCATACTATAGCGGAATATTTTACAATTTACACTGTACTGTAGGTTAATTGCTGCAGTCACTTTATTTTTTGCCTTTTGTTTCCAAGTAGAAAATATTATTACCCTTCTTACATTCTCTTTTATATTTTACAGTAGTGCTAAAATTTATCTAAAACAATTGATTGATGAACTTTTATTCTCAATCTTGTCCCTAAAAAGCTATGGTGCTGGTGCTATTCCATCGCCGAAACTACATGCGCTTAGGAGTTGGCCATTTTCCAAGTATTCCGACAGAAATTTGACTTTTTGGCAATTTGCTTAAACATAGGCGTAGCCAGGGAAGGGGGCAGGTGGCCTGGGCCCTGCCCTGCAGTCGAAATGTCATTGATGATAAAAAAGTGACTTAAAGGATCATGTTTATTCAGTTTTAGTTTCATTTAGTATTTTCCGTACAACAGTCACGCGTTCAACTGTAATTAACAACAATATTGACGACCAAGGGGCCAGGGCCCCCCCAATTCAATTTTGCCTACCAATGTAAATGTATAGCCCGTTTGAATATAAGAGTTTTTGTTTTGAAAGTTGTTAACTCAGGCCCTCATCCATCCTTTTTATGAACATAATGCAATAGCCAGGGCCGGGTTTAACACATGGCACAGTACCAGGAGCCCCGTGCTCAGATGGAAAGACTTTTTTAGGTCTTCAGCTATATTTGGCAGAAAGATGTTGTGAAAATCCTGGAAGTGCTAGGGGGCCCGCTCAATGTAAATCCGGCCAGCGAATAACATGGTTTGTTAGCGTAACCATCTATTGTACCATTTTTCAATAACAAATCACCTCTACCTCGCAGGTTTTTACACACAAAATACTTCTATAAAAAATTAGGTAGGGGAAATGATCACTGTATAAACTATTGAACTTCAATTGAAAGGGCCTGGGCACCCTGGCCGTTGATGTATTCCTGTAACTGGTTAATTTCATTTCAACACAAACATTTTTAAGGAAAATTTTCGAGTGGGTTATTATTTACGGCTAAAATATTGTAGGAGGCTGTGCAACTTACTTTCTCCACCTGAGCAACATCACCTACAAAATTTTACTCCAAGATGTAAGATTATAAACGTGTATTGGACTTAAATTGGAAGTAAAAGGAGGATTGAACAATTTAATTTTTTTAATTGGCTTTCATATTAATGTCAAAATTTAGTTTCTACAAATGGCTGTGAACACGAGCGAAATGTGATCCAATGGCATTAAAATAGCTTTTCCCCTCCAAAATTACAAAAAATTGCCCAGCGGCTGGGGGATTTCCACCACACCCGCATAGCCTCTGGCGGCAGGGGGTTCTGCACCCAGACCCTCGTCTATATTACCTTTGAATTACACTGTTACTCAGCACGTCTTCCAGGTTAGACATTTTCACTTTATAACTGTTAGTTTAAGCCCTCTATCTGTAGCAAAATGCTAGTTAATTGCCAAACCAGGCCACGACTTTACATCTACCATTCTACGATATCTTTGCCAAAAAAAAGTTCCTATTTTGAAAATTTTTGATGACGTCATTGCATGTGATTTGTGGTTTACCCCCCCCCCCAATCAAAAATCCTGGCTACGCCAGTGTGCTCCAGCCACGAAGCAGAGCGGAGTTGCAAACAAGGATGCGGAAGCTGGAAGCTGTAAAAGGGTACCGCTTCCGCTTTTGCCTTTCATATCGAACGCCAAAAACATGAATGTTGTACAATTTTTTGCGAAATATATGACGAAAAGTGAATGTTTGCTTGATCATTATATTTTGCAAAGACACATTTTTGAAGGCTTGTGTTCACTTAGATTTGGGGCAGCCCCCACCCTTATCAACTTAAAGATAACCACGTAGCTAACCAACTCATTTTTAAAATTATAAGTGTTCAAAAATTCTATATTTTTTGTCCTAAAATTTAAAAAAAATTTTAAAAACATTTTTAAATAGGGCTTTGCCCATTTTTCAATAATCTGATGCCATACTCGTGTAGGACAGTATATTCACCAACATAAATAAAGCTTCCAGTTTCCGCATTTTAATTCCTTTAACAGCGATAATATATTCTTGAAACGCAACGAGAGGAGAGCATCATAACGTCTCCCAAACAAAGTTTGATATTGTCTGACTTTTAAATAATATGATGTTATAAAGCTTGTTTTAATTATTGTTAAGTCAGTGCCGTCTTCAAAGCGAATGAAGTGAGGGGGCGTAAGCTCAAAGTGGAGCAGCACTAAAATAGACTGAACTATTGAATATAAAATCTGATCTTCAGATCTAGTACGGCTACAAATTGTGCGATATTTTAAAAATTTTTTAAATTTTGTATATTTTAAAAATTCATGTCTAAAAAAGAGACCTATAAGGTCGGCAGCGTTCCTTAGCTCGTTTCGTCTTCCGCCCATAATTGCTTGAAAGATCTATCTGCAGCAGTGAACGCAACCAAAGGCGCAACCAGGATTTTGCCAAGAGTGGTAAACCAAAAGCAAACTTTTTTTGCACAAAAATTGTCTTACAGTCTTTAGGCTTCGTGCTAAACAACTGATGCGACTCAAGCGTGTCGCAGACTGGGGACTAGGGATGGAGCCCCCAACTTCTGGGAAATTTTTGTGATTTTGCAGAAGAAAATTGCAATTTTAGCGCCATTTCGATCACATTTCGCACTTTTTGAAACCATCTGAATAACTAAATTGCTAAAATTCAGAAATCATTTGAAAGAATCAAATTGCCTAGCCCCTTCAGTTCCTTCACCCCCTTACTTTAGCCTAAGTTTAAAATACGTTTAAAAAGTGACTTGGCCTATAAGATGGCCCTTTCACCTTGGTACTCCACTCAGTGGTGCCGATTTATGTTAAGCATTGGGGGGATAATTTGCAATTTTACCCCAATTTTCCCCTAATTTCAACATTGAGGGGAATGAAGCTCGACCACTATTGTTTGCAAGTGAGCAAATCAAGTGAAGACCAAAAAAAAGTTATTCACCGAAAACTAAAGAGTTTTTGTCCCCGAAATCTAGTGTAGAGCAAAAAAAATGTCCAAATATCATCAAGCGCTCAGATGCAGACCATAGTCAAATTATTGGGGGGATGCAGTCAAATTATTGGGGGGAATATATCCCCCCCGGGTTTTGGCACCTCTGTCTCCACTGACTGCGACTTAAAAATTTTGAGTGTACTTTAAAAATCAAAAACAGCTGTTCTTCGTCTTATAATCACTAACGAAGTACCGGAAACGATTCTGCAGGCTTATATCTTTCTTCGGCAACACATACGTATAGTCGTGTTAATAAGGCGGGTTATTGTTTCACATTTAAGTATATAGCAGTTGATTGCCAGCTATTTTGCAAAGATTCTGGAAACATCAAACGAGAATTATGTTTGAACGTTTTTAGTTCTGTTTCCATTATTGTTTGTAGGTGTCTTGTCAATACGCGAGGTTCCAAAAACAGTATTTTGAGTAAACTGAAATGGGGAAGCACAAGCAGCTGTTTACGGGGGAACAGCTTCCTCAAAATCTCCTCCTGTAGCGACGGCACTGCGTTAAATACCGCTTGCTACAAGAATTATTTTGATTATGGTACACTGTGTATAACCGCGTAATTCTGGCAGTGTTTTTTTTCATTTCGTTGTCCTAAAAATACACGTTGCTGGCAAAATTTTGGAGCGAACCACATACACAAACAAGTTATTAAAAAAAAAAAAATTCTGCAAATGTGGAAGTTTTGTCTTAGAGCTATTCCTAATTACAGCCAGCAAAGATTTGCGCTTAACAGCGCAAATGCAACTGAAATAAGTAATTTTTCCGAGCGTTTGGAAATCCGTCTCCACACCTCAAATAATTGCTCATTATTTTACGACCATGTGATTGAAGTTTTTGCTTTAGGGCAGTTCCAAATACGAATTCTTGACTACGCCCAAGCGCAGATCTCTGCAATGACAAACCACTGAAAAAATTTAGTTCTATGTGATATTTTTCAGATGATGATAATAATGCTGTTTTATCTTGACTTATCTGGAAAAAAATTTTGCCAAAAAATTTTAAGATAAAAAAACTTTTAAGCAAAAATTACGTCATCAAGTAGTGGAAGCGGAAGCGCTAAGGGTGGAAGTGAAACCGCTCAGGGTTGAAGCGGAAGCGCTTCAACAATTGCCGTTTTCACATTCCTGGTTGTAAACGGGCCGACAAGTACAGACCTGAACCGAAAAATTGGTTTGAAACCAAAACCAGGCCCGAAAAAGCCTGAACATTAGGTTAGATGTATAAAAATGCATAGGGTTCGTTGCTCGTATACGGCTGAAAGAAAACACTACGTAATGCTGATGAATTGTGACATAATAAGAATAGTTGTTTAATAAGAATTGCATTGATGCTTAAGCGAATAAGTCGTCATTCAATGTAGCAAAGTTATTGGGACTTCCGCGACGCTTCGCGTAGGAAGTCCCTATGTTTTTTCGGAAAAATTACGAAATCGGCAACAGAAGTAAAAAACGCTATAACTTTGAAACGGCTAAAGGTAAAAACTTGAATTGTAGAACTTAGATGGGGCAGATATAAATCGTTCTTCGTGCAAATTTCGGAGGCAATTGGTCACGTGATACGGGTTTCCGAGCCAAAAACTGAAACGCCATTCGGAGGTTTATACAGCTCTTGCTCGAAAATTAATCGCATGAGGAGAATAAAAGTTTCGAATTTAGAAGCGTCTGGGCATGCAGTTTCAGCTCCCAAAAATAAATTATGACGATTTCGACACTTTTTTATTTATTTATTTATTTATTACGCAAATCACATTTTGGTGACAAAAACTCCGAAACCACCGAAGCTAGAAACTTGAAATTGGGACAGATGATAGGTCTAAACATGAAGTTGCGCACTCACAATTTTGTTGGCGCTACGTCACGTGCTTTGGGGCACATGCACCCAAAACTTGTAGTAGCGAAGTTTATTAACTGACTTTAGTCACGTACCGTACTCGCGCTGCTACCGTGGCCGAATGATTAAAGGCGTCAGTACGTGAAACCTAGGTTGTGGGTTCAATTATCTAAAGATTATATTTAACCGAGCATATTAATTTTTTTTTATTAGGACAGAGTCGCTTTTAATATTTTTTGTTTTGACACTAGATATGATCAGAGGGTATCAGGTTTCATTTTCGGTAAAGACGTCCCAAAAATCAGTTCTTTAAGATCTCAAGCTAGCGCGCTAGTTTTTTTTTGCTATCAGTAGAAATTTTAAGCGCAAAACTATTTTGACTTAATTTGGAGGTAGTCACCTACGCACGCGTGCTGCCGTGGCCGAATTGTTAAAGGCGCCAGTGCTTGAAACCTAAGACCTGGGTTTAATTATCTGGTTGGCCATTGCTTTTATCAAACCAAAATCATATTGAATCTAGCATATTACTTTTTTTTCGATTACTACGAAATCGCTTTTAATATGTTTTGTTTGACATTAGGTACGATCAGAGGGTATCAGGCTTCATTCTCTGCGAAGACACCCCAAAAATCACATTCTTAGCACCATAAGCTCGCGCGCTAGTTTTTTTTCGTGTCGTAGAGATTTAAAAGACAGCAATATTTTGACAAAAATTGGGGGTACCAACCTCCCAAAACCCCCAAATGGACCCCGAAAAAAATCAATTTTTTTGACCACTTGAGCTCGGGTGCTACTTTTTTTGATATCAGGAGATAATAAAGAGACAAATATTTTGACATAGTTTGGGAATACCACTTTTCCGGGGACCCCCCCCAAATGGACACCCCAAATATCAATTTTTTGAACGACTCACTTAAAGGTGCCAGTGTTTTTTGATATCAGTACATATTTAAGAGACAAATATTTTTAAGTAGTTTGGGAGTACCACCCCCCCGAAAATCAATTTTTAATTGACTCAAGCTAGGGCACTATTTTTTTGGTATCAGAACATATTTAAGAGACGAATATTTTGACATAGTTTGGGAGTGCCACCCCTCGGGGACCCCCAAAATGGACCCCCCAAAAATTAATTTTTTGATTGGCTCAAAATAAGGTGCCAGTTTTTTTTTTTTTGATATCAACAGATACTTAACAGACAAATATATCGACATAGTTTGGGGGTGCCACCCTCCCGGAGACCCCCCAAATAGACCACCCAAAAATCAATTTTTTGATTGGCTTAAACTAGGTTGCCAGTTTTTTTTAATATCAACAGATACTTAACTGACAAATAATTCGACATAGTTTGGGGGTACCTCCCCCCGGAAACTCTCCAAAGGGGACCCCCAAAAATCAATTTCTTGCACGACCAAATTTACTGTGCCAGTGTTTTTGATATCAGCAGATATAATAAAGTCAAGAATAAAAAAAAGAATGAATGAATGAATGAATAATTAAGAAGCAAATATTTTGACAGAGTTTGGGGGTACCACCCCCGCGTACCCCCCAAACATCAATTTCTTGAACATTTTAAGCTAGAGTTCTTTTTGTTTTCATATCACGAAATACTCAAAAGACAAATACTCGGACATACTTTGAGGTTGCCACCTCTCAGAAATCCCCAAATGAACCGCACAAAAATCAATTTTTGAACGACTTAACCTAAGCCTTCGGCTTTTTTGATATTATTAGGTATTTAAGCGACAAAAATTTTGACATAGTTCTGGGGTACCATCCCTCCGGAACCTTCCCAAATGGACCCCCAAAATTCAATTATTTTGAACCACTTAAACTAGAATGCTAGTTCTTTTGGATATCAGTTGATGTTTCAGAAACAAACTGTTTTACACACTCTGGAGGTACCAAACATCTATCCAAAAAATCACTTTTTAAAAGCCAAATTTAACAAAAACTCTGAAACCACCAAAGCTAGAAATTTGAAATTTGGAGATGTGAGAAGTCTATGTATGAAGTTGTGCACCTGCAGTTTTGGAGTTACTACGTTACGTCGTTTTATGCTGAGCTGGCATAATGATTAAAGACGCAGGGTTTGAAATTATCGCTATTGAACTGAGCTGGTTTCAAATACTTAGTTGGACATCCGTTTTACCCAAACCATAAATTATTTAAAATCAACAATTATTTTTTTCATGGGACAAAATCACTTTGCTTGCATTGCATACGATTGAGTTTTACAGAAATATCGGTAACCTTCAAAGTATGAAAGGGAGAATGATGGTGAAATGGAACTGGCGGAAGTCTCGTATTATTTTCCTCCGGGAAAATGAACATCTAGTTTTAATTTTGCTTTAATAGCATCTAAAAGCCGAAAACACAACGTAAATACGTACGTCAAGCCCAAAAATTTGTCAATTTCAAGACCGAACCCAGCTCGTAAAATCCGGTTTGACTTGCAAACTCTGAAACAGAGACGTCATAGTAAAGCGCATTATCCAATGACGCGTCTGTGCAGCGCAAAACGTAAATTCAGCTAAATCTGCATGATATAATTATATCAAATGCTTGTTGGGTTGATATAATTACATCTTGAGATTTAGTCATATCATCATTTATGGTTTGTCGATTTAGTAAATTAATAAAGTATATTTGTATTTTTTTACTTAATATGCTGATTTACATAATGTACTTGCTTTTGACAAATCAGCAAAATATTGTCATATTGCCGGATTGCGTGGGTGCTGCGAGTGTGCGGGGCCCATCTCTGTTTCAAAATGCCACGGAACACAGTTTAACGTCGCAACAGGGCGGGACATTGGCAACTTGTGCTAGATTTTATCGACTCGAAAATCTAACTAGATCTCCCGCACAAGATTCGCCATTTAATCCAGACGCGTGTGCCACTCGGCCATCCCGTCGGTCAAGAACAAAATCCTTTTTCATGACATAGCTCGTAGTACATTTCATGGCTTTCATGGCATTGTATATCTTATGACATTTACATCGTAGATCATAGACATTAAACTAAAAAAAATTTTTTAGACTTCATTCCGCTCCTCCCATACTCCACTTCAGTTTAGACTCCATTTCGTGTCGGAGCTATCAAATAGCTTCAGAATATCACATAGCCTGGTCTCGGCGATGCTTACCCTACGCGACAGTTAAAAATGAAAGTGAATTATTATATACTGAAAGTTAATTATTTTGATTTTCTTGTTTGCATCAGGATGATTTGATCAAAATATTCAAAATTGCTGTGTTTATTTGTCTTGAATACCGTTTGCACCTTAAAAGTGTACCCAACATTGTAAATTTTTAATGATTTTCTTGTATTCATAGAATAGTTTTATGAAAAACGATACCAAGTTTTGCAATTTTTTTTGTTTGTTTGTTTGGAGCAATAGTTTTATTAAAAGCATGAAGCACTTTCTTAAGGTGTAGTTTTTAATAACTACCGAAAAAACCTCTATTTGAGCGCTACTTTTATTCGAACGCTATCTCTAATAGAACGCCACTACAGGAGTTTTAAAAATAGAGCGCCACCCTTTAATTGAACACCACCTTTGATTGAGCACCAGTTCGAAATTCATTATGCTAATTAGCAACCAAATGGTTTTCTACGTCACAAAATAATAATACCCATTTACCGGTATACCAACCCCAGCACAAAAATGTCGAGAACGTCTACAACAGCGACGTGTCGCTTGATTTTCGCCAGTGAATTTTTGATTGCTTACCAGTAACTGTGTTACGGTAAGTGTTTTTTCCTTTCATTAATAATAGTTATTTTTCTAAACTGTTAACCAAATAGTCGAAAAATAGAGCGCCATCCTCTAATTAAACGCCGCTATAAAGAAAAGGTTGAAGAATAGAACGCCGTGGCGCTCAAATGGAAGTTTTACGGTATATTTTGTTTTTAGGGATAAGTTTAATAAAATATGATGAAACACAATTTCTTGGTCTAGAGTAACAATTGCTACAAAAAATAATCCAAAAACCTGTCTGAAACTTGAACTTTTCATAAACTTTGTCTTTACGTTAGAGCAAGGGACTTCTTTTTGGAGTGGTATAAAGTCATATCGGTCAAATTTCTGTAAAAACAGGCTTAGGTTTTGTTTTTTATGGGGAACAAAGGAGCTGTGAAGTAGCGTTTGAGGAGTCTTCAAGTCAAACAGCTCCACGAAATTGATACGAAATTTAGTTTTACTTGAGAAATTAAAAATTTTTTTTCGTAGGTTTTTTTTTTCTGCGGAAACAATTAAAAGATATTTGCGGCGATGCAAGCTTCAGATCTCGGGTAAAAAGATTTATTCTTGGGGTGAAAGTTGAAGGTGTCTGCAATGCGTTAAGCCCTATAAAACTGAAGACGTCTGTGGATATGGAAGTTTTTATGTAATCTTGATAAATTAGCCCTTTCGGGGTAAAACGATAGACGCCTGTAATGATGTAAATTTCTAATCTCGGTCAAATATAGCTTTACTCCTTCGCGGTGAAATCGAAGACGTGTGAGATGCGATAAGACCGCTAAAATTCAAGATATTCTGCGGTGATGCATGTTTTCACCCTCGGTCAAATAGTTTTATAGCCCCTTCGCGTTGAAATGGTGGATATTTGCGGCGATTTCGGCTTTCCATCTCAGCCAATAGCTTTTTTTCACTTAAAGTTCTTTTTATTTTAAATATGAAATTTTTTTTGCTTAAATATCGCTAAAATTGTTTAACATTTTAACTTTTTTATTGCTTTACATGTTTCAATGCGAGTCTTTTTTGTAAAAAATGTTAATTTCTTTCGCTTTAAAATTGCGGCGTTGCAGACTTTTATACTTGGTCAAATACATTTACGAACAAACTTTTTTAAAACTGTCCGCGGCGTTGCAGACTTTTATTCTTGGTCAAATAAATTTACAAACTTTTTTAAAACGTAGGATTCCCATTAGGAGCAAAATTGAAAAAGTCGTTCCATACTTTTAATTTTGGTCAAATAAATTTGCAAACCTTTTTTCTAAAACTTAGGATTCCCTTTGGGAGCAATTTTAAAAAAGGCGTTCCATGCTTTTAATTTTGGTCAAATAAATTTACAAACTTTTTTTAAAGCTTTGGGTTCCATTTGGGAGCAATATCAAAAAAGGCGTTCCATGCTTTTAATTTTGGTCAAATAAATTTGCAAAGTTTTTTAAAACTTAGGGTTCCTTTTAGGAGCAATATTAAAAAAGGCGTTCCATGCTTTTAATTTTGGTCAAATAAATTTTCAAGCTTTTTTTTTTTAAACCTTAGGGTTCCTTTTGGGAGCAATATTGAAAAAGACGTTCCAAACTTTTAATGTTGGTCGGTTGAGTGTTTGGAGGCTGTTGTTCTGCTGGAGATTAAACCGCTTGTTCTGGGCATTGAACCGGTAGTGTGTGTTCGTTCAAGCTTATTATTCGCAATTTTTTATATGAGGGTTTGCATAAATGATTATTTTTCTTCTAGTTAGAGTGAAATTGAACATGACCCCGGTGGTAACAGCGGCAAGTGCGTTACATCGGTCAGGGGCTGGTACTCTTTCAAATTTTCTGTTACATTTTGCACTCTAATTTCAAAACCGTTCATGTACTTCTGTTTTGTGACGCAGTATAGCACCATTTCGAGTAAAGGTTTTCTGACAATAGGTACATACGTTCATTTTGATAGAATGACTATAGAGCGTTAAAACTCTCGCGCATGTATCGCAGCGAACAAACTTGCTTGTCCTTGCGACACCAAGGTGATCAGAAATTAAACAAATTGGATTATATTACGTCAGGCAAGCAAAACAGCGTTAGCAAATTTTAATCGGTAGAGTGAAAACAGTTGAAAAGATTTTTTGAAGGCGAATTTGCGACAAGCTATCTGAGGCTTACAAATGTGGCTACAACAGCCTTTTATTATTTTTAATGCAAAAGTCAAAGGATAATACCACTTTTTCATATCGACTCACGTATATTTTAGCTGTCACTGTTGCAATATTTTACTGCAAAAGTCAAAGAATAATACTGACCAACTTGTACTCAAGTTCGCCACCATCTTGCTGAAACATAATACCGCAGTTATTTGGACTCCAAAATTAATATGCAACCATATTTAAAACATATTTCTGCATTATCGACTAAATGGTTTAAAATTTTATGTTTTCATAATTTTTAATTTTTTTAGATTGAATGTATCGAATTGTTGGAACCTTACAAATTTCAAAGCAATTTTGCGACAGCTAGCCGCCAGTCCAAAGAACGGCCCATGACATTTAAAGTTTAGTCCAAATTTTCAACTTTAGACTTTGACTAACCACCTTCGGTAGTTTCATTTCCAGGGAAACCTTACAAATTTTAGACTTTAACTAACCGCCTGCGGTAGTTTGATTTCCAGACAAGCCTTACAAATTTTAAACTTTGGACTCACTACCTTCGGTGGTTCGGTTCCCATGAAGTGTTACAAAGTGTAAACTTTAGACTCGCCACCAGCGGTGGTTCGGTTTCCAAAAAGTCCTACCAATTTTACACTTTAAGACTTACCACCTTCGGTGGTTTGGTTCCCAGATAAGTATTTTAAGCTTAAGACTCACCACCTTTGGTGGTTTGGTTCGCAGCGGCTCTCGTGCTAAAATTTTAAAATTTAGGGTTATTGCCGCATTCCTCCACTAGAGATTCAGTTCATGACCTGAGATTGACAGACCTATTCTAGAGCGCTCTGTGAAAAGCTTTTGAAAAAAGTCGCTTTTAGAAATTTCCCCAAAAAGGGGATTCCCAAAGCTCGCGTACGATTACACGCAGTTAGGAATTCCAATTAAAGTTTTAATTCTAATCTCATTAGCACAAGCAGATGAAAAGAGTTTGTAAAGGTGAATTTACAACAGACCAGATGGCCCATGCCTTCATACATTAACCTCGAATTTAAAGCTTTTGACTCACCACCTTCGGTGGTTCGGTTCTTAGGTAAGTTTTACTAATTTTAGACTCACCACCTTCGGTGATTCGGTTCTTAGGTAAGCCTTACAAAAACTTTTAACCTTAGACTCACCACCTTCGGTGGTTCGGTTCTCAGGCAAACTTTAGACTCACCACCTTCGGTGGTTCGGGTCCCAGGCAAACCTTAGACTCACCACCTTCGGTGGTTCGGGTCCCAAGTAAACTTTAGACTCACCACCTTCGGTGGTTCGATTTTTAGGTAAGTTTTACTAATTTTAGACTCACCACCTTCGGTGGTTCGGTTCTGAGGTAAGTTTTACTAATTTTAGACTCACCACCTTTGGTGGTTCGGTTCTTAGGTAAGTTTTACTAGTTTTAGACTCACCACCTTCGGTGATTCGGTTCTTAGGTAAGCCTTACAAAAACTTTTAACCTTAGACTCACCACCTTCGGTGGTTCGGTTCTCAGGCAAACCTTAGACTCACCACCTTCGGTGGTTCGGGTCCCAAGTAAACTTTAGACTCACCACCTTCGGTGGTTCGATTTTTAGGTAAGTTTTACTAATTTTAGACTCACCACCTTCGGTGGTTCGGTTCTGAGGTAAGTTTTACTAATTTTAGACTCACCACCTTTGGTGGTTTGGTTTCCAGGTAAGCCTTACTAATTTTAGACTCACCACCTTCGGTGGTTCGGTTCTTAGGTAAGTCTTGCTAATTTTAGATTCACCACCTTCGGTGGTTCGGTTCTTAGATAAGCCTTGTTAATTTTAGACTCACCACCTTCGGTGGTTCGGTTCTTAGGAAAGTAGTTTTTAAGCTTAAGACTCACCACCTTCGGTGGTTTGGCAAATTTTAGACTCACCACCTTCGGTGGTTCGGTTCCCAGGTAAGCCTTACTAATTTTAGACTCACCACCTTCAGTGGTTCGGTTCTTAGATAATCCTTGTTAATTTTAGACTCACCACCTTCGGTGGTTAGGTTCTTAGATAAGCCTTGTTAATTTTAGACTCACCACCTTCGATGGTTCGGTTCCCAGGTAAGATTTACTAATTTTAGACTCACCACCTTCGGTGGCTTGGTACTTAGGTAAGCCCTACAAAAACTTTTTACTTTAGACTCACCACTTTCGGTGGTTCGGTTCCCAGGTAAGCCTTACTAATTTTAGACTCACCACCTTCAGTGGTTCGGTTCTTAGATAAGCCTTGTTAATTTTAGACTCACCACCTTTGGTGGTTCGGTTCTTAGATAAGCCTTGTTAATTTTAGACTCACCACCTTCGGTGGTTCGGTTCCCAGGTAAGATTTACTAATTTTAGACTCACCACCTTCGGTGGCTTGGTACTTAGGTAAGCCCTACAAAAACTTTTAACTTTAGACTCACCACCTTTGGTGGTTCGGTTCCCAGGTAAGCCTTACTAATTTTAGACTCACCACCTTCGGTGGTTCGGTTCTTAGATAAGCCATGTTAATTTTAGACTCACCACCTTTGGTGGTTCGGCAAACTTTAGGGTTAGGGTTTTTGCCGCATTCCTCCGCTGGCGTAGCAGTTCGCATTTTGTGATTCACTCCGCATTTTGTGAATCCCCCGCTGCATTCGAATCACTCCTCACTCCGCAATCTTCCTCTTCCTCACTCTTCAATCGTAAGAAATCAGCCCTTCTCTACTACTAATGCTAGAGTAAAATTTAACTTTTAACTATTCCCTAAGTGTGGTGGTTGATTAATTTTATTAATGCGTTAATAGTGTTGTCTCACTAGCCATTCGACAAAGTATGATAAGGTACGGTTTTTAAATCGTGCATTGCTGTACTTTGCAGAACATTGGTAAAACATTGTTGCGGCTTTTGCATACTTTCGTCATGTTGAAAAGACTACAAATGTCCTAAAAGTTTTATAGCAATAACATACTTAACATATTTCCTCAACAAATTAACATACCTCTTCAACAGATTAGGTTTGTGTAAATACAAAATCAAGACCATTGAAATTTGACTTTTGTATTTTTTATTAATTTGTAAATTCATCAAACCCCTTTAAATTATGCTCTGCTTTTATCAAAGATGACTGAGTGGAAGAAAGATCCTACGGATACGCATGTCCGTCGGGAAATCCCCATTAAGTTGTAGTAAACATTGCAAAAACTTTGCGCAAACACTGCAAAACATCTCAAAAACCAAGCGATTTTTTACTGTAGTCTCTTCTTCAGATACCACAAGTGAAAAGTAGTTTTAAATCATAAACCTTCGCGCCTGTGCAGCAGTCGCTGATCGTAACAAGTGGCAAAAAGATCAATTCTGTTTATTGATTTTAGTGTCTTGACGGCCTATCATTTTCACTCGCAGTTAATCATAAATGGAATTGTTTTCTTGCTCAGTGGGACAAAATATTGTATTTGGACACATCAAAATAGTATAGTCCATAGCAAAGTTAATTTTCATTCACAATGCATCATTAAAGAAATTAAAAGCATGTTATTTTCTAGGCGACGAATTGAAAACTATTGATTAAATAAAAAGTATAGTCAAATTTTGAAACTTTTATGTAATGCTCTCATATTAAATTTGATTAGATAATAATTTGTGACATGTTGTGATTTTGTTTTGTTTTTGTAATTTTGTTGCAATAAAAAATAATACTCGTAAAAGTAATAAAATAACTTGGTTAGGATATAAAAATTGATTAACATTGAAAATTATTGTAACATGTTGTGTTCTGTTTGTTTCTCGTAATTTTGTAATAAAAAAGCGTAAAAAGAAAAAAAAAACTCAAAAAAACTACAATAAGTTGTTAGATCCGGTTCACACTGTGTGTAAAATCGCTAGCGTACAAATGTAGTTTTAGATCATTTTACTCAGCAATTCGGTACAACCGGCCTATTGTCTGCGCAGCAGAGAAGGTGCCAGTTGGTTAACACAAACTAATGATTAGAGATGGGCATTTCAGACTACCGAATCCAGAATTATTCGAATCCCAAACTATCCGGAATCCAAAGTGAAATATAAACCGAATAATTGGAATCGGTTTCAAATCAACGCAATTACGTTGGTAAAAATTGTTTGCAGTTAATTCTCACACAAAGGGGTAGTAAACCATATTTTGTTCTGTAATTGGGACTTCTATACGCCGCTCAACCAAACTCGCTTCTGATTGGTCAATCGAATTTTTCCCTAGCTATCAGGTAGTAACGGCGTAAACAACATTTGTTCAGATGGGAAAACCTGTGTTAATTTGGACGGTTCGTATTGCGACGCTAACCACAACGAACTAAAACTACCTATTATTATTTGAAAGGGTCGATATCAACATTAATAACTTGTTACAGCTCTTTTTTAAAAGTTAGAAAGATTTAGGCGCTTTAAAATGTAGTCAGAGCGAATTTATAGCCTAGGCTTGTGGCTGGCAAAGTTAGGCCAAGCAAAGGTAGCCAATTTTACTGAGCTGCTGAGTTAGTGCAGTAACTGCAGTTCTAGGTTTACACAGACTTGTTTGTTTCACCTCCAGCTGAAAAGCTTATCAGTTTGTAATGGCTAAATAGGCTTTCTTCAGTTGGAGTGTGCAATCAAGTTTTGGAAAGATCTTCAGTGACAGCATAGGTGTGATTCGCAATCGTTTTCTAAGCGGTGTAGCGTAAAGTACAGTGAGCTGCTGAGGTCTTTTGCAATAAACAGCCTAGACGCTTTTGGTTAGTTTCGCTTCTATGTTAGACTGGTCGGCTCTCGGTTGCAATTATGTGTGGTTATTTGCAATATCGTAAAAGGTTATGAATTCTGCAACAATTTTAAAACCTGCATCTTAATCGATCGGCAATTGATTCGGTAGGCTCACTGGGCCTAGTTTGCGGGATATCTTCAGCAAGCAGAAGCTTTATTCAGATTCATAGTTTGTCAATCTTTAACTGAAATTTTATGAGAAGTTGTTTCAGTTGAAGTAAGCAAATTATGATCTGCAGCTTTCATCAGATCTGCTTCGCTCCGGTATTGTCGGACGGTATCAGCTCTAGCGACAGCGTATATGAATTTTATTGCAACAATTTGGATTTAGATTTGCAAATTAAAAAAGAGCAGTGCGAATCATCAAAAGAGAGCAGTGCGAATCATCACCCATAGCAATCCCAGAACCCACACATCACCACTATTTTCAAGACTACAGTTATTAAAGCTTCATGATATATATAAACTTGCAGTGGCCAAATTAATGCACCGTGTCTACAACAAATCACTTAACACTCTTAATGCAGAAATACACAATGCTAGATGAATTACACTCATATAACACCAGAACAAAACACAAAAGAAATTATTTTGTAACAAGAGTTTCAACAAAACAAGCCCAAAAATGTTTAATTTATATTGGACCAAAAATCTGGAATCAAATACCACTGCAAGTGAAAGAGATGAACTTTTATAGATTCAAAAAAGAATTTAAAAGAATCTTAATCGATACCTACCAGTAGCTATCATTTCGGGGTGGGGGGTGGGAGGTACCTGTCAGGGACATGACTCTGAGCATAACCTTGTCATTTTTGCTGTAAATTTCCTAGTGATTTGTTTCTTGCTGTACTTAGCTTGCTTATTTGCTTTTGTTTGGTAAAAGTGTTTTGTAAATATGAACTCTTGACGGTTGACTTTGATGACTGAATAGTCTTTTCGCTGTCTTAATAAATTGAATTGAATTAACGGTGCATTTTTACTACTAATTTGCAAACTGCTGCGTTCTGGTATTGTAGAACAATATTGGCTTAATGCATCAGCGCATTAAACGATTTATGCGAATTTTATTGCAGCAAGTTGGATTTAGATCTGCCAATTATGGTAATACTACTTTTTTACAATCAACATATCAAACAGTTAAAGCCGTTAAGTCATTTATGAATAAATTCCAAAGACTGCATGCATATGATGGCTCAACCCTAGCCAAACACAGCGTAAACATGGCTCACAAATGTATTTCTTCATTATTACCAGTTTAAATTTTAAAAAACTAGGAGCCATAGAACTGTGGCAAAAGAACATTTAAATAAAAATGTTTTAATTTTGGTAGGTGATCAATCTTCCAGTTGTTGCATTTTTGGATTCTTAAAATTCGAAAGTCTTTTTGGGTCCATAATGTAAAATTAGCCCATTCCAAGTTTGTTGCAGCCATTTCTCCTTGTACTTGATGCCAGTATGGATGGTCCGTGTTCATCTGTCCTAATTTTGTGAGATAGAATGAGTTAATTTTAAGCCCAACGACAGTTAATTTTCCACCTATATTTTATGAATTTCCAAAAAAAAAGGGCTTCAGTTAGGCTGACCACAAACATAATCACCAATACCAACTTCATGACCCGTATCCCTGACAAAAAAGGTCTCATCGATTGTTTTACAGGCAGCATTCTCAAACATTTGGGCCCCAAAAAAAATCCCGGGCCTGGTGTCAAAGGTACCCCCTGGATCCCCCTCTCAATGGTCCTGCCCATATACCAATGTACATTGATATTTCTAATTTTGATAGTTGTGACAGGTCTGGGCTTGTCAAGTGGCATGATATTCCAATTTGTGACATCATGAAAACTCTGGCTTCATTTCATGAATTTCGCTGAAGAACATTACATTCTGATATTTTTAACAGGTCTGGACTGGTCAAGTCGCATAGTATTCCAAATTTAAACATCATAAACATTCTGGCTTCATTTGGTTTGGTTTGAACAAACTACAGATAAAAAAAATATCTTCCATATTCTTCATTTGCATGGCATGTACTGCAGCATATGCTACATTTAATTATGAGCATACTGGATAATCCAGGTATCTAATACATCAACTGGTTATCCATCAAAATATACATTATTGAATTATGTTTAAATAAGATACCAAAAACGTTTCCCTTCAGAACAAATATGCAGGCTAATTTAGTTTAATTTATTATCAGTTTAGTAGCTGTTGATAGTAATAACATGAGGATAAAGCAATATGAGATAATATTGATGCAGTATAAGAATTTAAGGAAAGAGTATCAAAATATTGATGCAGTTTATTGCATGCAAGAAAAGAATGAAAGATAAGGTTATTTAAAGCAAAAGTAAACATAGGAACACCAAACGATAACAAAATTCACAAAATTTTTTATGTACAGAAGTGTAGAAAAATATTTAGGTCCCCAACAATCAGATTTTTTAAGAATAGCGATTAGTTTATTCAAACTTCAACTCAATTGATTCAGCTCTAACTCAGACTATAACATGGGAAGTGGTCGATTATTACTTTTCAATTTAAGTTCTAGTGTAGCAATATTTCATTTAAATAATTCTTTTATAAAGTTTAGATCAAAATGAATACAGAGGTAATAACCCTGGCTGCTATTATGAATTTTTTCAAAGAGGACAGTAACACATTTGAAAAAGGAGAAAAAAAGTTCCAAGCTGATCATGTTTTAAAGCTAGAAATTCAAGATCTAGATATTGTAGCCAAAGTTCAGGCTTCATTGAAAGATCGATCATACAAGGTTGTGTTGACTGTTGATGGAAGTGGAGGTATTGCTTGTGCACACTGTGAATGCCCACGTGGTAACTGGATTTGTAGCCATATGGCTGCTACTGCAATTTACGCAAATAAAAAAGGTTTATCTAAAACTGACTTACCTAATTCTTGGATAGCTCGCCCCAAAAAGCATTTGAATCAACAAGTAAATACTGTTTCATCATTGTTTCCTTCCAATAAGTCGGATTTTACAGCAATTAGTAGAGAAGTGTCTGCTGGTGATATTGATTTTCTTTTTACTAATTTACCCACATGCCCTCTTAAATGGATAATTGAAGAAGAACCCACGGCGTCCACATTTGAAATTAACTGTCCAACATTAATTGAAGACATATTACATATAAATTGCACAGACAAAAATGAATTTATTGAAAAATGTAAAGTAACTGCTGAGCAAATTCAATGGGTTGCATATAATACCAAAGATCAAAGAACTTCTCACCTTTGGGGAAAAATTAGATGGCTGCGCTTAACTGGAAGTAACTTTGGAAAAGTCTTAGCTGCATATGATCGCCATCAACAATTCGGTAATGCATATCCTCCATCACTTTTCAAGACATTACGAGGTGAATATTCATTACAGGGAAAGGATTCAATAATATGGGGACAAGTTCATGAGAAACAGGCAATTGAGCAATATAAAATCATTACTGGGAATCAGGTGTCAGCTATAGGATTAGTTCTATTCGAATGTGGGTACCTTGGAAGTACACCAGATGAAATAGTTACACAAACAAGCGAAAGGGGTTCGGTGGAGTGTGGTGTGCTTGAAGTTAAATGTCCATTCAAGTATCGGAACTCTACGGTGGATGAAATGATCCAATCAGAATTAAAAGAAAAAATGTGCTTAAACTCATTCTATCTCACAAAATTAGGACAGATGAACACGGACCATCCATACTGGCTTCAAGTACAAGGAGAAATGGCTGCAACAAACTTGGAATGGGCTAATTTTACATTATGGACCCAAAAAGACTTTCGAATTTTAAGAATCCAAAAATGCAACAACTGGAAGATTGATCACCTACCAAAATTAAAACATTTTTATTTAAATGTTCTTTTGCCACAGTTCTATGGCTCCTAGTTTTTTAAAATTTAAACTGGTAATAATGAAGAAATACATTTGTGAGCCATGTTTACGCTGTGTTTGGCTAGGGTTGAGCCATCATATGCATGCAGTCTTTGGAATTTATTCATAAATGACTTAACGGCTTTAACTGTTTGATATGTTGATTGTAAAAAAGTAGTATTACCATAATTGGCAGATCTAAATCCAACTTGCTGCAATAAAATTCGCATAAATCGTTTAATGCGCTGATGCATTAAGCCAATATTGTTCTACAATACCAGAACGCAGCAGTTTGCAAATTAGTAGTAAAAATGCACCGTTAATTCAATTCAATTTATTAAGACAGCGAAAAGACTATTCAGTCATCAAAGTCAACCGTCAAGAGTTCATATTTACAAAACACTTTTACCAAACAAAAGCAAATAAGCAAGCTAAGTACAGCAAGAAACAAATCACTAGGAAATTTACAGCAAAAATGACAAGGTTATGCTCAGAGTCATGTCCCTGACAGGTACCTCCCACCCCCCACCCCGAAATGATAGCTACTGGTAGGTATCGATTAAGATTCTTTTAAATTCTTTTTTGAATCTATAAAAGTTCATCTCTTTCACTTGCAGTGGTATTTGATTCCAGATTTTTGGTCCAATATAAATTAAACATTTTTGGGCTTGTTTTGTTGAAACTCTTGTTACAAAATAATTTCTTTTGTGTTTTGTTCTGGTGTTATATGAGTGTAATTCATCTAGCATTGTGTATTTCTGCATTAAGAGTGTTAAGTGATTTGTTGTAGACACGGTGCATTAATTTGGCCACTGCAAGTTTATATATATCATGAAGCTTTAATAACTGTAGTCTTGAAAATAGTGGTGATGTGTGGGTTCTGGGATTGCTATGGGTGATGATTCGCACTGCTCTCTTTTGATGATTCGCACTGCTCTTTTTTAATTTGCAAATCTAAATCCAAATTGTTGCAATAAAATTCATATACGCTGTCGCTAGAGCTGATACCGTCCGACAATACCGGAGCGAAGCAGATCTGATGAAAGCTGCAGATCATAATTTGCTCACTTCAACTGAAACAACTTCTCATAAAATTTCAGTTAAAGATTGACAAACTATGAATCTGAATAAAGCTTCTGCTTGCTGAAGATATCCCGCAAACTAGGCCCAGTGAGCTACCGAATTAATTGCCGATCGATTAAGATGCAGGTTTTAAAATTGTTGCAGAATTCATAACCTTTTACGATATTGCAAATAACCACACATAATTGCAACCGAGAGCCGACCAGTCTAACATAGAAGCGAAACTAACCAAAAGCGTCTAGGCTGTTTATTGCAAAAGACCTCAGCAGCTCACTGTACTTTACGCTACACCGCTTAGAAAACGATTGCGAATCACACCTATGCTGTCACTGAAGATCTTTCCAAAACTTGATTGCACACTCCAACTGAAGAAAGCCTATTTAGCCATTACAAACTGATAAGCTTTTCAGCTGGAGGTGAAACAAACAAGTCTGTGTAAACCTAGAACTGCAGTTACTGCACTAACTCAGCAGCTCAGTAAAATTGGCTACCTTTGCTTGGCCTAACTTTGCCAGCCACAAGCCTAGGCCATAAATTCGCTCTGACTACATTTTAAAGCGCCTAAATCTTTCTAACTTTTAAAAAAGAGCTGTAACAAGTTATTAATGTTGATATCGACCCTTTCAAATAATAATAGGTAGTTTTAGGTCGTTGTGGTTAGCGTCGCAATACGAACCGTCCAAATTAACACAGGTTTTCCCATCTGAACAAATGTTGTTTACGCCGTTACTACCTGGTAGCTAGGGAAAAATTCGATTGACCAATCAGAAGCGAGTTTGGTTGAGCGGCGTATTGAGCAGAGAGCACGCAGTACCTTTGTTTGTTTTTCGCGAATTTGGCAGGTGAGGATTGGTTTTGCTTATCACTAGTTACCCGTAAAATTCAGAAGGTTGAAATCTGGACTCAACATAAGAATTAATAAAAGCGTTATGAGTGGCAATTTTGTGGATCCTAGGTCACGTGATCGTGAATTAATACACACAAAAAAACGTCAAAAAATGGCAATTTTTGGCTTGAAAAGTTATTAATTCGCCTATAACTCAAAAACCACGTAACGTACAAAGCTGAAATTCGGACACAATGTGGGTGCTTATAAATGCTTTATGCAAACGGAGTTTGGGGACGTACGGTTTACTGATCAAAATTTTACAGGCCGAAAATGGGCAAAAAGTTGACGAGTTTGAACCGATATATTTTGGTAATTACCGATATTTACTACGTGTACATGGTATCTATTCAAAAGTTAAATCAATTTATCTTTTTGTTTTTTTATTTTACGATGCTTTTTTTCGCTTTTTTTCTCTATAATAAAGAAACAAAGGATAAAATCGATTTAACTTTTGAATCGGTTGCATGTAACTGCACTAATTGATGAAAAATGGTTTGTGATTTTTGAGCACACTATCAACCACCTTTCTTTTGGTTATGTTCGTTTACCTTAACTTGAATGCTATTTTTCTTGTTTTGCTTCTTTTTTCTTTTTTTTTTCTTTTTCTTTTGCCCCTATATACGTAGCTGCTTTTAAATAGAGATAGATCGATCAAATTTTCGAAATGGGTAGCTATTAAAAATAAACTAAACCAAACAAAAACTGGAGGTGCCACGATGGGGGTTTCCTCCCGAACGCCCCTTCAAAATTCAAACTTTTTAACCTTTCAAGCTAGACAAATGAAATTTTTAAGGTAAGTAAATATAATGGAGAGATAAAATTTTACAAAATGGGAAGTACCCCCAAACGGGGCTGCCAAAATTTAAACTCACCCTAGACACATGAAATTTTCAGGGTAGGTAAATATGAAGAAAAATTCTCCCCAAACGAAGCCCTCCGAAATTCAAACTTTTTAACCTTTCAAGCTGGACACGTGAAATGGTGATCCACAAATTCTCAACTTCCCCGTTTGAAGCAACTTGCTGCAAAATATGTTTGCATTCCTGCAACATCAGCTTTTTCCGAAAGGTGTTTTTCCACTTCAGGCTTGACTGTGAGCGAATTAAGAACGCAACTAAGTGGTGAACATTTAGAAGCACTCAATGTCATGCACTGCAATAAAGTGCTGCTTTAATTCAGCAAATCGGTGGTGGTTGTCTGGTTTTTCACTTTTCAGCAAATTAAGTTAATTTAAACCAAAAAAGGATTCGGTATTCTGGATTCGGTTTTAGCTTTTTGGAATAGTTCTGGATTAGCCAACTATTCTGAAATGCCCATCCCTACTAATGATGCGCCATCCACTTTATGTACAGAGTTGACCGGGCCTTACTGTCCGTTGAATTTTGGTTTCAGAAAAATCAAAATTATGAAAAAATATGTTTATTTTTGTTTGTGACATTGTAGAATTAAATACGTGTCAATAAATGTAATTCTTTGTACCGGGTCGTGGTAAGACATAATAGCTGATATAGAGCATACTTTTCTTTCTGTTGCGTTCCGGTTCACTGATTTCCTGTCCATCTTCTTCATCATCCTCGTACAAAACTGGCAAAAATCCAAGTCGGATATTAATTATTTTGTTGTCACACCAAAGCATGTATTTGCGTTTAGCGATGTTAATATACAAACTAAATCTTTCATTATTGTCGAAGTATTACGCCGAAGTGTGTAACGAATTTGCGAGGCCCTTTTCAGCATCACTGTGCCAAGGCAACACAGCTTCTTTTGAAGAAATGTTGTAGCAGTGGCAAACCGTTGGCAACACTGTGTTCGATTCGATTGGCCCGAGATTTGAATCTCAGACCTCCCGCTCCAGAAACGAACGCGTTACCGCTCGACCTACCGGCCGGTAATATTAATAAAAACATGGCCATAGATGGGCAAGTTAATGCAAAACGTTAGTTTCGTTAACCACTAGTCCGTTAACAAACTTCACTCCCCCGCTAACGTTAATCCGTTATTTTCAGCTTTAATTAACGGAAGTTAATAAAGTCCGTTAATTCGTTAATATTTTGCGTGTAATTTACATTTCTTTTTATTCACTCGCTTCTAAAACACGCATTGACGCTGTTGAGCTGATTGTAAGAAATATTTATTGCACTGGTGGTCTTTTTGTGTTTTGGAAGTTACATTTTACAGTCTAATATAATTTCAAGATAAAAATAAGTTCAAATGCACTAACGAAGCTGCGATCGAAAAACCTTTGAAAATTGTGAACAGCTACAATTAGACTTATGAGGCTGCAGCTTATTATTTGCCACAAAAAGAGCTCTTTTCTTCGCTCTCTTCTGTAAAACTTGTGCTAATACGCAACAAGTGTTACTAGTGCAAACTGGTTTGTACCGGTACGATAAATAAATATTGCAAAATATTAACAATAAAAACCTTAACGGAAGTTAACAGCACTTAACGGAAGCTAATTTAGTCCGTTAACATGAAAAAACTTTTTAACGGATTAACGAGTTAATGAAAAAGTTAGCTTCGTTATTAACGGATTAACGATTAACGGACTTGTGCCCACCTATGAACATGGCCAAATATTAACGGACTTTATTAACTTCCGTTAATTAAAGCTGAAAATAACGGATTAACGTTAACAGAGGTGTGAAGTTTGTTAACGGACCAGCGGTTAACAAAGCTAACGTTTTGCATTAACTTGCCCACCTATGGTTTTGGATCATTGGAAACTCCTAAGCATGAGCAGATTCTTCCGAACTCGAGATAGTTATTGCAATGATAAGTGTGGGGATCGTGCACTAGTTTGCTTTTGATGCTGTCCGGTACACGGAGGAATGTAAACTCCTTGATCGGGCGGCTCTTTCGTAATTGGCACTTGTTTGAAATGAAAAAGACACCAAAACCACAAACAGGGTCTAAGAAGGTGGTCATTTTATGCAAAAACTTTATAAGAGTCACCACATTTGAAGTGGGTCATGTTGATGGGTCAAATTGATTTTTGTGATCTGGTTAAACTGTGCAATTACCTGCGTCTTTATATAAATTTATTTATTTATTTTTTTATTGAGTAAATTTTAAAGTAAAAAATGCAACACTGCAGACAAAAATAAGAATAATTTCAAAAACAACATTAATTACAGCATAAAAAATTCAATTAAAATGGGCCCTTTTCAAAATTGAAAATTCAAATTATTCTTAAATGTTGCTATTATATGTTCAGAATTTTTAATTAGATTAATTGCATTAAAAAACAGTGAAATGTACGGTATTGAATTTAAAAGTTTACATCGGTAAATCAAAACTCTAGCACATAAAAGCAATTCATAAATAAATTGAAAATCAACACTCTGATCCTGAAAGCCAATTCCTGTATGCACAGTCAAAAATTGGGCCTAGTTACTTTATTACTGAGAACGCTTTCACGATTAAGTTTGTTCCATAATATAAATTTAGTAAGCTTAGCCCAATTTGATCGCAGAAAAAAAAATATTCGCATCTGAGACATAAGTGCGTAACCCATTATTCACCGAAAAACTATTTTATTTAAATTCAAGGTTTATTAATTAAAACCTTAGAAGTTTTTTTTTTTTAGCTTCTTTACTTCGTCAACTGTTCTCTGAAAGCGGTGTTGGCCAAGTAACTTAATTGGTCCGCTCTTCTGCAAGAAATAAACAGCGAAAAAAGCAAATTTTTTGCTTTATTTATTTACCCGTATCTTACCGCTATATGTTATGATTGTCAAATTGCAACAAAACTTCACAAAAATGCGTGAATTTAGTTGAATAAGAGACCAAAAAAATTATGTCAAAAATATTTATCGTTTACGAGATATGACTATGATTCCAAATGGGAACATTGGTGGTTTTCAACACAAACTGTTGAAACCAATTCAAACTTGTTTAATTCGATACAAAACAATCAGAGCAATGAACTTATACTGGTTCATGGTACATTTCCTATCACATGGCAACGTTTAATCTGTGCAAACGCTTCTTGCATTTTATGCCCATGATACAGTGTTTTTCTGGCACACCTTGCATCTTCTTTGGGTGGTAGATTTGGGAAAATGTCCCACCCCATCAAAATATTTGTCTGCTAAGTATGTGCTGATGTAAAAAAACAACTGGCACCTTAGGTTAAGCCGCTCAAAAAATTAATTTTCGAAAGTCCATTTGGGCAGGCACGTAGCCAGAACGAAGTTTTGTGGGGGGGCCAAAAAATTTGGGGGGGCCAAAAAAATTGGGGGGCAAAGTGACGCATTTAGGCACGAAATGAATAAAACTTTGTAAAAAATAACGTTCAACTAAAACTATTTGGCGGCAAAGTAAAATTTTGGGGGGCAATTGCCCCACCTGCTCCCCCTGGCTACGTCCCGGATTTGGAGGGGTCCGCGGGGTGTACTCAGTGCTCCCTTTAAGCTGTGCGCGCACACAGCTTTCAGAGACTACGCACACGCAAAACTTTACTGCGCACAGACGTATTGTTGAACAGACAGGCACATTGATGCAAAAGTATAACAAATATTAGTCATTTCAAGAAAAGTGCGCTCACGCACCAAAACTTCTGCACGCACAGACTACAAAAAATTAGAGGGAGCACTGAGGATACCCACAAACTAAGTCAAAATATTTGTCTGTTTAGTATCTGCTGATATAAAAAAAACTGGCGCCTTAGCTTAAGCAATTAAGAAATTGATTTTTTTAAGGTCCATTTGGGGGGTCTCTGGGAAGGTGGTACCCCCAAACTATGTCAAAATATACGTCTCTTAAACATCTACTGATATATAAAAAACTGGCGCTCAAGCTTGAACCGCTTTGATTTGATTTTTGGGGTCCCCATTTTTCGGGGGGCTCCCGCTGGAGTGGCCCCAAAAAATTTCGGGAGACCAAATTGCATTTGCAGCTCAACAACTTTCCACTAAAATTAGATTTCGATGTTTTGTGGTTTTGAAGAAGAGCGTACAAATTTTAGGAAGAAAAAAGAAAAAGGAAAAAAACAAAGAAACTAATCTCATCGCAGCCAAATTAGTGGGGATAAAAGGGTATTTTAAAACACATAACAATGTGAATTTTTTTCCGTACTTAAGCCGTTTTTGAATGAGACCGCTTTTTACGCGAAACTTTTGGGGCGGTTTTTGGGTCCTAAAACCAAAGTCACGTAATTTATTGCCTCAATATTTGATGCAAACATACAACTCGTTAACTTCAAACTGTTGTCAAAATTTCATGTGGCTAAACCGAACCGTTGTTCAGTTATAGGCAAAAGTCTAAAACTTTGCGCTCGTTAGTTTGACAATGGCCGAGTAAAACAAAGGAACACGCGACGCGAGCGTAGGTCGTTAAAATAATGGGCTTTCTAGTACAGTACAGCAAAATGAGTAATTCTTCTAGTTTACTCTTATCTAACTCGCGACGAGAGCGTCGGTCGTTCCAATAATGGACTTTCTAGTACAGTACAGAAAAATGAGTAATTCTTCTAGTTTACTCTTATCTAAACAATACGTACAGTTTTTGAAACGTCCAAGAATTGCATGACGTTATTATGACGTGGACATGTGGTCGTCATTATTATTGCTTACTTTTGTACGCTTAAATCCTAAATTAAAGAAACTGCAATTCCGGACAGGGACAACATATACTGGCTATGCTCTCATTGTATTTGTCATTGGTAGTATTTCAATTTGGGGGGTTTGCATTACCGCCCGTGTTATTACATTAAGTTCATAATAACGTTAAACGAGGGCCTGGGGTGGCAACTTTTACGTCAAAATTCTTAGATTTCTCATAGGTTTTGCATATAAATTGTTAAAAATTTGAATTAAGGGGCCCCTGGTCCGGGAACCTTGGTCGTCAGTCAGGGGCCCTGGGGCTCACTGGTTGCCAGTTAGAGGCCCCAGGGCCCCTTGGTTGTTGGTTAGGAGCCCCGGGCCTCGTGATCGTTAATTAGGGGCCCTGGGGCTCCCTGGTCGTGAGTTAGGGACTCCATGGCCCCCGTGGTTGTTGGTTAGGGGCCCCGGGGCCCCCTGGTTGTTGGTCAGGGGCCCCGGAGCCCCCTGGTTGTCAGTTAGGGGCCCAGGGGCCCCTTGCAATCAGTTGATGGCCCCAAGGCTCTCTGTTCGTCAATTAGGGGCCCCTGGTTATTGGCTAGGGACCCCCTAGTTGTCGGTTAGGGGCCCTGGGCCCCCTGGTTGTTAGTTAGGGGTCCTGGTCGTCAGTTATGGGTTCCCTGATTTTCAGTTAGGGATCCCGGGGCCCCCTGGTTGTCGGTTAAGGGCCCCAAGGCCCCCTAGTTGTTGGTTAGGGCCCCCTGGTTGTTAGTTAGGGGCCCCAGGACTCCCTGGTTGTCATTAATATTATTGTTAATTACTGTTATGTGCGTAATTACTGAAAAAAAAAAACAACTGCATCTAAACATTGCTAGGCTATGTTGTCACTACGCCTATGCTTGTAGCAGTAGCTAAATTTTCAATTATGGTTATACGCAACTCACTGCTACCAGTTGGTTTATCGCGTTTTTTTTTTTTTTAATATATATATTTGTTATTATACAATCTACATCACACAAAACAAAAAGAAGAAACAAAAAGCAAGGCATACACAATTACACATAGGTAGCGCAGACAAATAACAGACGTAACAAACATAATATTCAAGAGCATGTTTCCAAACAATATATCTGTTGATATCATAGACTATTCCGTTTTCCATAGTGTTTATATAATTTCTGATTTTTTTCTGCCAATTTTTTTTCAGATAGACACACCGTTCGAATATAAAGTGATGCTTCATTTGTAGTTGGCAAATTTCCTGAAATTCTAGATTTGTAAATATAAAATCTAATACACAACAATACACAATTAATCAGTTTGGCGTGATTGTTTTCTCCTTCTAGTCCAAACAAAATTTCACTCGGTCGAAAAGCTAATGGTATTCTTAGTTTTGAAGATATCCAATCCATTACATCGTTCCTAATAACCTGGATAATTCTACATTCAAAAAACAAATGCAGCAGGGTTTCTGGTTCTATTTTACAAAAACTGCAATTGTTTGCATCCGATATACAAAACCCATATAGTGCTACATTCGTTAGAATAGCCCTTAAATTGAATTTGATTTGAAAAGATCTAAGTTTAGTTTCAATGGTACTGTTGTATACCGATCGATATACGGAATTCCATTGTAAGTTTTGGTCTTTCAGTTCAGAGGACCATTTGGCTTGCTGTTCAAGTGGTAATTTTGTAGTCTTTTCTATTAGATAACGGTAAACAGCTTTGACGTTTGAGAGCTGATCAAATACAGTTCGTACATTTTGAACTTGTTCAAGCGAATTTGGCACTTTGGTTCTAATTTTATCCTTGTCCCATTGTCTTGGAAGTTTCGCAACTAATTTGATATAAGCACAAAAATCTTGATTAGTTTGAGGAAGACCAAATTTTAGCGTTAGGTCATCATAGCTTATAAGTATTGTTTTTCAGGCGAAGTAGGTGTTCATAATCAGTTATTCTGGCTTCTGCAAATTTTTTCATGATAGACAGTATGCTCTTGTTTAATTTTATTTTACTGTTTAGCCAAAGTATTTTTTCGTTACATCATTCTTCACCATAATAATTTTTCGTGAATTTTTGCAAGGCTGCGATAGAAACCTGCATATTTCGTAATGGAACATATTCTTGCATTTTTTTAGTGAATACTTCCATGTTAGAACGCAGCGCCAAGGTCACATTGACCAGGGAAAAAAAAAAAAAACAGGGGAAAAAATGCTAAATAGACCTGGGTTTAAGTATTTTGGTTTTCTCAAACCAAAATCATACTGATTCAAGCGTACAGTATATTGTTTTGATTCTGATTTTTTTCTTTCTTTGATTTAGAAAAAATCGTGTTTAATGTTGTTTTTTTTTGGCATTACATATAATCAGATGGCTTCACGTATCATTCTATACTTGAAGAATATTTTGCGATTTTATTAAAATGCACTTAACACCAATTTAATGTGTTTCTCACTCAAAATTACTTTGTAAACGTTGGCTACTTTCTGAACTAGAGCACTGAGGAGCTTATCCTGAGTTCGAGCACTGAATTGGTTACCCATAGTTTTGCTGTAAATAAAAAGTATCCAGATTGAATACCGCTAGTTTCCCAGAAATCTTGTCTTGATTTTAAGAGCTCATCTATTGTTTTAGGTAACACTCAGCTGCGCAACCAAGGGAGAAGGAGCTACGGGAGGGCTTCAGTCATTTAGCCAAGTCATTTAGAAAATTTAACCCCCAAATACAAGGCTTAAACGTGTTTTGGACTTGACCTGAAGTAAGGGAAATTCTTTCAATGACTTCTGAATTTTGGCAGTTTCAAATTAAATCTTTCATTATTCTCGCCATATTACGCCGAAGCGTGTCACGAATTTGCGGGGTCCATCTCCTCGTCATTGCGCACGGGCAACACGGCTCCTTTTAAAGAAATGTAGTAGCGGCGAGCCCTTGGCAACACTGTGTCCGACTGGACCGGCCCGAGATTTGAACCTCGGACCTCCCGCTCCAGAGACGAACGCGTTACCGCTCGACCAACTGGCTGGTACTTTGGTAATTTACTGTATATACGGCTTTAAAATCGAGCAAATGTGATTGAAATGGCTTCAGAATTGCTATTTTTTTGCCGCAAAATCATAAAAATTGACAAGCCTCCGTCTGTGACATGCTTGCATTGTATCAGTTAGTTCAGCACGGGGCCTAAATTAGACAATTTCCGAGCAAAACTAAATTTACTTTTGGTTCTAGCCCCCTCCATTAGCAAAATCCTGGATGCGCTTCTGGTTGCATTCATTCCTTTAGATCTAGATTTTTTTAGCGATTTTATAGGCCGCAGACGAAATGAGCTAAGAAATGACGGCGGCTTTATATGCTTCTATTTTTAGAAATGAATGCAAAGTTGTTAAAATATTGCACAATTTGTAGCCTCAAAATATTAGTTTTTATGTGCAAAAGTCCAGTGTATTTCAGTTCCCCTCTCACTTTCGGCTAGTGCCCTATTACTTCGTTTGCTCTGGCGACGGCACTGCAGGGAACCGAATCTTTGTCTGCGAGTTTGAGTCTGCTTCTCTACGGCTGCGCCATCTTACAAGTACAAAACCAAATTGAGTTGTATACAGTGTTGTACACTCTTTTTATAGAGGAAAGTTGCAGTAAAAATTACAACAGATTTTGAAGTAATGGTGAATCAAAAAGAAAAACCAGCAAAACCTTTTAAGGCTATGTTAAAACACACCGACACAATAAATCGCATATTCAAGAACGAAACAATAAAGCACATGACCAAAGTTGAATAAATAGTGTGGTTGCTCAACCTTTTTCATAACACAAAATTAAAATAGAAAGGAAAACAAAACAACAAGCAAGCTATGTACAGGTATGCACAAATGCAGCAAAGTTGGCCATTGTCTAACCTATCGCAATATAAATTACAAGAATTCATTTTTAATCTTTTAGTTATTAATATCATCTAATCTGTTACTCATAATATAGCAATCAGTTGCATTGCATGAGTTTCTAGTTAGGTTGCATCAGTGTCTTTTAATGCTACTTAGCTATTGATACTTTTAGAACTGCTTTTCTTTCAATCACAATTCAGTACGTAGAAAGTAGATTAATTGCTTCTTAAATGCAGCAAATGATTTATGACTAATCTAATCTTTCATCATACTTGCTGTCATAGCCGTAAGAGACTGATATAGTTTGGGGGGGGGGGGGGGCGCGAACACAAAATTGCCCGAATATTTATTTACTAGCCCAAATATTACGCGTAGGAGCAGTGGCGGATCCAAAAAATTTTGGTGGGGGGGATGATAAAAACTTTAAGCACAAAACCTCAAAAATTCGCATGTGTTGTAACCAGTCGCGTAGCCAAAAATTCGCAATGGAGCGGCGGTTTTCGGGGTCTGGGGGCGGAGCCCCCAGCAGTTCAAAATTTAGCATTTTTTTCAAAAATAATAATTTAATTCTAGAGCTAGTTTGATAAAATAATGCTTTTAAAATGCGGCATAGAAATTGGCAGAGCAAACATGATTCAACTGGTTGCATAAATGGCCTATGTGAGAGGTGGTTAATGGTAAAATTTTAGTTCTCTTATTTGGATGCTGGTAAATCATAAGCATAAAATCTTATAGTTCAATAAAACTCACACTGAGTAATTTATTTCATCTATATTTTATAGAAAAAAATAATTGGATTGGGGCTAATGGAAAGAGAATTGAGACGAGTGATTGGTAATTAACCAATACTGAATAGCCTCTCCACCCCATTTCTGAGTTTAGGCCTATAACATATTTGTTGATGAAACCCGTGTTCAAGTTTTTTACACTAGCAATAAAATTTTATTGCTTATTTTTGGTCATTTTTTAAATTTTTTTTGATTTGTGAGTTTTATTTTTGACAAATTAGCTATACATGCTAAAGGGAGGCTAATTTGCTTTAAAAATTAAAAATTGTTTCAAAAAATGCTTTACATCACTTTTTGGTCATTTACAGTGCGAAAAACAGTCTCAGAAGTGCTAAAAACGTGATATTTTTTGTTTTGCATTTTGGTTGACAGGCCAATGGAGAAGCTACAGCCCCCCCCCCCCGGCCTACACAACTGCTTACAGTCGCGTAGCCAGGATTTCGCAAGGGGGGGGGGCTTTTTTGGAAGTTTGATACAACCCTAGCCAAACTTGACCCAAATTTTCATTAGTCTTGAATTAGATTGAGGCGGTTTTGCGGTCAAAATTACGTGATCTCCTGATTTTCTATCAAAAGAGCTGTCAAAATTAGATGAAAGAGGTCTTCAACGACTTTGGGTGAGCTCCAGAACCAAAAAACTCCACTATTCTGGTCCAAATAACCGCAAGTTCTTCTCAACTTCTGCTACCAAATCTCGTTGGGGGGGGGGCTATTTTCATTTTTGGAGCAAAAATCGGCATCAAAAGCACAAAAAAAGTGCTATTTTGCATACTTTTCGGGCCAATGGGGGGGAATCGAGCCCCCCCCCAACCCCCCTGGCTACGCTACTGACTGCTAAGGATTAATGTTCTTGACCTCGCTTAATGCTCACTTTTTATAAACCTAATATGTCACTTAAGAAATGATTTGCATTGTGTAGGCTTTATCGCTGAAAAGTGCAAGTTGTAAATTTTGCTAATTTGGCGCTTTCAAATCAATCGGACCCGTAAAAGACTAATTTCTGTTTTGTAAAAACTTCGCTGTAAAAATTACATTTTTCTGTCCCTGCCCCTACAGGGCTTTAGAAATTATATCACAGTCACACGGCCTATCGAAAATTCACTGATTGCTTTTTTTCAAATAAGTTTAATATTCATATGCACGTTATGTTTACGCTGGTGGGGGATGTAGCCCCCATCCGCCCCCATAACTCCGTTACTGGTTGTGCTCCTATGCCTTTATCGCTGAAAAGTGCAAGTTGTGAGTTTTGCTGATTTGGCGCCTTCAAATCCATCGGACCAGTAAAAGACTAATTTCTGTTTTGTAAAAACTTCGCTGCACAAATACTGTTATCTTGCACCCCCACTCCCCTTGGCTGTTCAAATTATATCACAGTCACACGGGCTAACGACTATTCACTAATTGTTTTTTTTAAATAAGCTAAGTATTATTCATATGCACGTTATGTTTAGGTTGGTGGGGGGGATGCATCCCCCCCCTAAATCCGCCACTGCGTAGGAGTTCATTGGAACTAATTTAGTAATGAATCTTTTTTGCGAGTCAACTCTTTTTGTAACATTTGACACGGCAAAAATGTTTTGGTTCACTTTTCAGAGAATTAGTATTCAATAAACTACATCAGTCCATGCTAAATAAAACTGTAGTAAATGCGTTTGGCATAGCACAAAAACCTGTTGAATATGAAAGTATATCCAGATAATGAATTTTTCGCTAGAAATACAAATTATGAGTTATCTTGTAGCCAGAGTTATCCTACCAGCTAAAATTTCAATGTCAAGTAATGAGCACTTGGACATTAATCTAATGAAGAGTCTGATTTGACTACCGCTATCGACTGGTCATCAATTTAATAATTTGCTAGTAATGAATAAAAATAAAACAGCAACAATGCTCACTTTCTAACCAACAAGCCTGGCTGTTCAGCAATCCATGTTACGACTCTCAATTTGCACAGTGTACAACGTACTGTAATTAGTCAACATTATCACTTGAGTTCAATATTCTAACTAAAACTGCGAAGAAGTCTAAACTACAACGACAAAAAATGAGTGAAGATTAATTAAACAAATAAGCGCATGCTAAAATAAAAGCTGCTATGAAAATTACTTGCTACGAACACACTGCACTGTGAAGTTTATAATCATTCACCAGCCATTCTAACTTGCTATGCACAGCAAAATACATTACTTTTTATCATGCAAGGGTCAATATGCCTGTAATTCTGAATTGAAACTCAGCAAGCTTTGGTCAATCAGTTTAAGTCATCATCCCTCACAATTTACCTAGTTACCTGCCAGCATTGACTGCATTAATCATCAAAAAGGGTAGTAGTTGTTGTTATGATTACCATACGTCATACACATTGTGATGTAATAGCGCAATTGAACAAAACAAAAAGCACAAAATGTTGCTATGCACAAAACATAATCATTTTACTGATATTCCACAAATAGCAGGAACATAACTTTTCTTTATCACTGTTAGGCAAAAAATTATTGTGCTCAATATCATTAAATCACATCCACCATAATACGTCAAACTTTTGAAGCTATCAATCTTGCAAAACTTACCAAGTTTTACCTAATAGTTGATAGTCGGTAGCCTATATACCATACTGTTAATAAAAAAAAGAAGAAAATAAAATAAAACAAAGCTTGTGGCTCTAAGAATACAAGTAGGAATAGCTTCCGTCTGAAAATTATTCCACAACTTGTTGCATCGCAGATTCAGTGAAGAAAATAGGTGCCATGTGAGCAGTAAAAATATCAAAACAATTTCAACACTGCTTGTGCACTGTGCAGCCTTGAAAACAGCCTTTGTAGTCTGCACCTACAACTAAAGTGATCAGTGTCACTGGCATTGTCAACAAGTTTACATCTCAAATAAACAGAACACTGTCGTAAATAAAATGCTACTCAAAAACTACATGGCTTCAGGTAACACTTCAACCTACTTGCAGACTCACAGAATAAGCTTCAAAGTCCGACTAAAAAATGAACAAAAAAATCTGCATTGCACAATAGACCTCTTCATATTTTAACTTTTTTTGATTTTGATATGGCTTCGCAGTGTTTTTGAAGCAGATTTTCATACTGATCCCGAAACTAATAAAATTTTTTGATTGGTTGAACGGTTTCCATGTTACACGATGATTTTTGACCCCCACTTTTGAAAAAAAAAGTTTTTTTTACAGTAGAGGGCGCTGGTTGTAAAATATACTTAAAACAGCAATTCAACTAAATGCTTCTCTGCATGTTACATCTTTAAAAAAAAACTAAGCGAATTGGACTTCTGGTTCAGTAGTTATAACCATTTTAGTGATATTACTTGCAAAACTCCCTCTAGTGGCCAAAATGTAATTTCCTTAATTTTTAATAATTTTTTTGAAAATTTGTGTCTATTTAGTGAAAGAGACTTCAATTTTGAAGTTGACATTTTGCTACAGTGCCACTAGAGGGCGTAATTTGCTATTTATTTCAAAATTGCGTATTGATTACAGCTACATACGCCTCTTAAGTTAACGCCACTGCAAAATTTAATTAAATTATGACATTTTTTATAGTTTGTTTTTAAATATCTACCTAGATCATGTGACAAAGCTAACGATTAATGCAAAAACGCAGAAACATCACATACTGTTTGCAGCATTAATTTGACTTAATTTACAATGACCGCTTCAGCAATTTCAATAAAGTTGAAAAGCTCCTTTGATTAACAAAGAATACAATTCAAAGCAATATTTGCAGATTATTAGTCAGTGGTTGATATCAGGGTTTCGAAAGTGCTCGATAACGGAGTGTTAGAGCAAATATCACAGTATCACAGTTTGTAGATTATTATATTAGAACGAAACAGAGCTACCAAACTTTAACGAATTCAAAAGTTTCTAAACTAATTAAATGCAAAAAAAAATCAGATATTTTTTGAAAAGGTTTGTTGTGTTAGTAAAAGTCCTGCGTTTTTGTTGTACAACCTGAAGTATGCTTTGTCGTTGCTGTTAAAATTTCATTATAGCCAATGTCAAATTGAACTGAACGCTCTGCTGCATCATTGATAACTTCCAATCCTGAAACAAATTGGCTGATTTGTTGAAAAGAAGAATCTTCTTTCCAGTATACTACCGAATCCATTCTTGAAAACGTTAGTTCAATTCCAATTACTAGTTGATCAAAAAACAGCCACGATTTATTATTGATGAGTCTTTGCAGAGTGCTGTCTTTGCATACTTTTTTAGTTTGGGCTTACCAATTGGGAAATCTGCTTTGGGATATTTCACCATGGTAGTAATGGTGGCTTTCTTTGGTTTCATTATTAACTAAATTTGAAAATGCTGCTAGTGGTATGTACCTTGGCGGCAGATTCCAAGTATGCAAGTCGACTTTGCAAGAGGGCATGGTATGGAATGGAATGGAAAATGGAATGGAATGGAACGGAAATTTCGGTATGGAATATGGAAGATGCCAGAATGGAATGGAATGGAAGATTTCAAGAATGGAATGGAAGACAATCTTCCATACTTCCATACTAGATTTCGTGCATTGCATTTACAAAAAAATACATACCGATATCGGGTAGTGATAAATAATATTGTCACAGAAGTATTCAACTTCAATGTCAGCGCATATTATTTGTCGACAGATCGCGGTACTTTGGTTGTGTACATTGCGCAAACAGTGTACGTATTGCATCATCTTAAGTACAATGGAATTTGCAGCATTGATGTTACAGTTGACGACCTTGATAAATTTGACTTGTAGTTTTTTTTATTTTGAGGCTGACAATTTGCCCAGTCGTAAATTTTGTTTTCTTACATCGTCACGAAACCTCGTACTTGCTATTTTATCCCCGTTT
Source organism: Trididemnum nubilum (assembly GCA_963965965.1). NCBI lineage: Eukaryota > Metazoa > Chordata > Ascidiacea > Aplousobranchia > Didemnidae > Trididemnum > Trididemnum nubilum. Next base: position 31,003,586 of record OZ014479.1, on the reverse strand, counting down.
CAGCTTAGTTTTATGTATATCTTTAGTTTTTAAAGCTTATAGTAATTCTTTTTGATGTTAAAGCTTAGTATTTCTATTACGGTAAATGCTCTAGTTAATGTGAGGGCAAACTTGTACGGTAATCATTAAACCATAGGCATAACCAGAAGAACCGGGCACTCTGCCCCCCCTCCCCAATTGCAAAGCTATCAATGATAAAAATGTTGACACAAAACCTATGTATTCAGTTTCTTTTAGCATTTTTGGAGTGCAACAGTACATGCGTACGAAGGCAATTAGCAATAACTTAATATTGATATTGTCGACCAGGGGGCCCATGCCCTCTCAATTTAAATTTTTACCAACCAATTTAAATGTACAAGCCGGAAGAAATTCAGCGGTTTTATTCTAAAAGGTGCAATCTCAGGCACTCATCTAATTTGTTTATGCAATAATATGTTTTAGGCCCCCGGCTAACTTTTATGTTACAATAACATGATTAATAACCGTTTATGGCATCTAATGTACCAACTTTATAACTTTAAATTACCAACTTTAAATGGCAATCCACCTACATCTTATTAGTTTTCACGCGACAAAATGCTTTTGAAAAAAATTAGCCTTGGTAAATGCTTATTGAACAAATTATTGAATTTGAATTGAGGGTGCCTGGGACCCTGGTCGTACGTATATTCCTAAAAATGGTTATTTTCATGACAAACCAAAAATCTTCAAAGGCAAATCTTCGAGTGCATTGTTTAATGCTAAAAATGTTGCAGAAAGCAATGTACCTTGATTTCCCTGACTTGGGCCAAGTCACAAAATTTAACCCCAAAATGCAAGATTTTAAACGTGTTTTGGACTTGACCTGAAGTAAAGGGAGGGATTTTTGCAATTGACTTTCAAACATCAAAAATTTTGTTCTTTCAAATTGCTCTGAAAACGTGCAAAATGTAATCCAAATGGCATTAAAATAAGCACAGAGCTGGACAGCGCTGTTTCGAGCTTTTAGCTCTCATCGGCAGCCCTCAGCTATCTTTTCAAAGGTATTCCCAGCTGAACAAACATTTTGGCCTAACTGGCAAACCTTATTGGCTTGCACAGAGGCAGATGGTTTAGTAGGGAATTAACGATTTTTTCACTTGTGGTACTTTAGAAACAAGTGAAAAAGTCGCTGGATCCTTGAAGTAAGGACAGCCATAGACTATCCCTACTACAAGGATTCCCCTCTGCGTGACCACGGAAATCAAAACTGCACTATCTTGATGTCCTTCATGGTCGACTCCTGGGAAGCCTTGTCAACTTCCACTGGCAGTTAGGTGGCTATAACAACCACCAACCCTGCAGCTCCAATGATATTTCACATTTCGTTTATTCCCTACTAAAGCATCTGCCTCTGTGCAAGCCAATAAGGTTTGCCAGTTAGGCCAAGATGTTTGTTCAGCTGGGAATACCTTTGAAAAGATAGCTGAGGGCTGCCGATGAGAGCTAAAAGCTCGCAACAGCGCTGTCCAGCTCTGTGCTTATATGACTTGAGCTACAATGTGAAATATCATTGGAGCTGCAGGGTTGGTGGTTGTTATAGCCACCTAACTGCCAGTGGAAGTTGACAAGGCTTCCCAGGAGTCGACCATGAAGGACATCAAGATAGTGCAGTGGCATTAAAATAGCCATTTTTTTCCAAAAACTTACAAAAAATCGCCCAGCGGCTGGAGGCTCCGCCCCCATGCCCACTCTGTGACATGTTTGAGTTGCAGTATTTACTCACCACGTTTCTCAATTTTGATAGGATAGAAAAATTTTTAACTTGCGGTTCTAGTCCTTCCTCTGTATAACAAATCCAGGTTACGAGCCAAATCAGACGCTCAGCTTTTGATCTTTCATTCTTTGTCCCATAAAAAGTCCCTCTTTTCAAAAACTTCTGATGACGTCATTGCATGATTTGTGGTTTAGCTCTCCCCCCAATTCAAAATCCAGGCTACGCCTATACCTTAAACCATGTGCAATATGCATACCAGATACCGGTCGTTGCATTTTAGTATTGTTGGCGCAACTCACGAGCGGTTGCTTACAACATTGCAAAGGTGCAAAGCAACAAAATATACCTTGCATTGCTTCCAGTCTAAAATTTCTTTGGTATGGAAGTATGGAATGGAATATGGAAGAAAATTTTAGAATGGAATGGAATATGGAAGAAAATTTTAGTATGGAATGGAATATGGAATGGAAGATTTTGGTAGGGAATGGAAATGGAATGGAAGAAAATTGCCAGTATGGAATATGGAAATATCGTCTTCCATTCCATTCCATACAATGCCCTGCTTTGCAATTGCAAGCTGAACATAGAGCTTTATCTCTCACCGACCACTCATCTACAACTTTTCAAAACATTAGTGTCAAATAAGGAGCATGTGCAGCAACCGGTGAGGCAAACCAATATCATGCGTCAATCACCAAAGCACATACCACTTGCACTATCTTCAAATTTAATTAAAGACGAAATCAAGAAAGCCATTGCTACTACCTACTTGAAATATCCTGAAACAGATGTAGATAAGCAAGAACTACTAGAAGTATATAAAGACAGTACTGTGCATGGGTTCATCAATAATGAATCATAAACATATAATTTTTTGATTTAATTGAAATCGAACCACCCTGAAATAGATACTGCTCAAAATCGGTTTTATAGCAGAATTGAGAACTTCTTGAGCTAATAAATAGGTGCCCAAACTTTTTTCAAAATTTTCTTTATTTTCGAAAATACAATTTAATCCATTTGACTCCGCACCATTGGTAACCCTGCATTTTGCAGTTTTGTGACATTACAAAAGGCATAATTTTGGAAAAATTAAGAAACGCGATTGCCAACTGGTAGCAGCGAGTAGCGTATAATCAAATCTGAAAACTTGGCTACTATTCCTAAAACATGTAGACCTAGGCTGCCAGTACTTCTCGGCAGAATGTCTTTTGTGATGCCACAAAATTGCAAAATTTGGGGTTGCCGAGGGTACAGAGTCAAACAGATTAAAGCATTTTTTGCGAATAAGAGGAATCATGGAAAAAAGTTTTGGCACCTCTTTATTACCTCAAGTAGTGTTTATTTCTTCAATAAAACCGATTTCGAGCAGTTATCTCTTTAAGTATGGGTTCGGTAGTATACTGGAAAGAAGATTCTTCTTTTCAACAAATCAGCCAATTTGTTTCAGGATTGGAAGTTATCAATGATGCAGCAGAGCGTTCAGTTCAATTTGACATTGGCTATAATGAAATTTTAACAGCAACGACAAAGCATACTTCAGGTTGTACAACAAAAACGCAGGACTTTTACTAACACAACAAACCTTTTCAAAAAATATCTGATTTTTTTTTTGCATTTAATTAGTTTAGAAACTTTTGAATTCGTTAAAGTTTGGTAGCTCTGTTTCGTTCTAATATAATAATCTACAAACTGTGATACTGTGATATTTGCTCTAACACTCCGTTATCGAGCACTTTCGAAACCCTGATATCAACCACTGACTAATAATCTGCAAATATTGCTTTGAATTGTATTCTTTGTTAATCAAAGGAGCTTTTCAACTTTATTGAAATTGCTGAAGCGGTCATTGTAAATTAAGTCAAATTAATGCTGCAAACAGTATGTGATGTTTCTGCGTTTTTGCATTAATCGTTAGCTTTGTCACATGATCTAGGTAGATATTTAAAAACAAACTATAAAAAATGTCATAATTTAATTAAATTTTGCAGTGGCGTTAACTTAAGAGGCGTATGTAGCTGTAATCAATACGCAATTTTGAAATAAATAGCAAATTACGCCCTCTAGTGGCACTGTAGCAAAATGTCAACTTCAAAATTGAAGTCTCTTTCACTAAATAGACACAAATTTTCAAAAAAATTATTAAAAATTAAGGAAATTACATTTTGGCCACTAGAGGGAGTTTTGCAAGTAATATCACTAAAATGGTTATAACTACTGAACCAGAAGTCCAATTCGCTTAGTTTTTTTTTAAAGATGTAACATGCAGAGAAGCATTTAGTTGAATTGCTGTTTTAAGTATATTTTACAACCAGCGCCCTCTACTGTAAAAAAAACTTTTTTTTTCAAAAGTGGGGGTCAAAAATCATCGTGTAACATGGAAACCGTTCAACCAATCAAAAAATTTTATTAGTTTCGGGATCAGTATGAAAATCTGCTTCAAAAACACTGCGAAGCCATATCAAAATCAAAAAAAGTTAAAATATGAAGAGGTCTATTGTACACTCTCGGGTCTACCAATAATCATTGCACATACGTAATAAAAAGATCATTTATGCAACTGATCTGTGTACAGCTAGAAGCAAATAAATCATTAAGACTAAAACAAAGTCAGGAAAAGTGGCGTTGACACTTACACTCCTATGCTACTGGCAATGGAACAAAAACTGATACGTGGAGGGCATTTAACAAATGCTGAGTATATAGCAGTGCTGACATAGAATAAAAGCAACAATTACCTCTAAGTTACGCCTACTTACTTAGTTTAAATTTACCATTATACTGATTTTAAGAGTATGTACCTAAATTTTAATATTAATCTTCAAATTTTCAGAGATCTAAAACACAAACAGCACTGTCGTACTCAAAAGATTATTAATTTGGCCTATTTTGCCACAAACGGGTAAATTGTGTTTAGGCTTGTTTAGGCGCTGGTGGCAAAACAGTCACCACATTTTTAAGCAAAACAAAATCTCAAGTTGCGGGTTAACAAGTCATTGGATTTGATCTGTTTTGTCTCAGTGTGTGTGCCCGAATAAAAAAACCATTTGCCCGAGTTTTCGACGTTCCGCCCCCCCAGCCCCCTCCCCATCTCCTACGGCTATGCTTGCTGTATTACGCCGAAGCGTTTAACAAGTTTGCGGGGCCCATATTGGCGTCATTGCGCCCAGGCAGTAGGGCTCCTTTCTAAGAAATGCTATAGCGGTGGCGAAACATTGGTTACACTGCGCCCAATTTGACCGGCCCGAGTTTTGAAGCTTGGACCTCCCGCTCCAGAGACGAACGCGTTACCGCTCGACCAACTTCCGATATACTTGTCTAACTTACTGATGAAAGAGGTTTGTTCCATAACAATTGTCTTTCATATTTTATTAATTGTTATGACGCATTAATTCTGCAACAGACCAGATAAAGTTTTGAATTGCGTAGTGTTTTCCTCCTGTTTGCGCTGTCTGTGATTCAGCTAGTTTTTTTACAAGGTTTAGCAAGCCAACGGTAGTATGCCATAGATATATTTGTACATAACATTGGCAAATTCAGGATCCATCAGTTGGTTAATGGTTAGTATTTGATGTCGGAGAGAAATGCTATCAACACTGTCTCTATAGCAAAGATTAAAATTTAGTTTAACGAATTTATTACTTGCTCTTAACTTTTTTTTTACCAATGTTCCTTAAATGGAACATCTTTCAGATGAGTGACAGCGCACTTTTTTACTAAAATATATCAAAACTTTTACTGAATATGGTCTTTAGAAAGCATGATTGACATTTATGACCATTCAGTTTGGAAAAAATCCTTTTGAGGTGAAAACGTGTTGAAGCGAAATATGACGAAAATTCAGCATTTTCTGACTGCAGTGTTTATCCCCCTGTAACACCAAGTCTAATTTTTATAAAAAAGAAACTATTACACTCTATATGTCTTTGAAAGACAATGCAATGATATCACCATAGCGACACATTATTATTTTTTTACATCTAATTTATGAAAAACGCTGTCCAAAAAAATTGTTCCATTTAACAAACGTTGGCAGTTTACCATACATCGATTATATGTTTGTTACATGGAGCAATTTTTTTGGACAGCGTTTTTCATAAATTAGATGTAAAAAAATAATTGTGTCGCTATGGTGATATTATTGCATTGTCTTTCAAAGACATATAGAGTGTAATAGTTTCTTTTTTATAAAAATTAGACTTGGTGTTACAAGGGGATAAACACTGCAGTCAGAAGATGCTGAATTTTCGTCATATTTCGCTTCAACACGTTTCCACCCCAAATGGATTTTTTCCAAACTGAGTGGTCATAAATGTCAATCATGCTTTCTAAAGGCCATATTCAGTAAAAGTTTTGATAATAAGCTAGATTGTAAGGGACCAGAGTCATTGAAATTCAGGGAAAGACTGCCATTGTGAAAATAAGCATCATTGTGTAAATAAACCCAACTTTATTGCATAAGCGTATTTCGATTTATTTACGCTCATGAACTGCTGCATCCTTTTATTGCTTTGCTTTTCCTTCGGTGAGAGTTAAGAAAAATAATGCTTATTTTCCTTGCCTTTCTATAATGAGCCAATGCGAGGCACTAAACGTAAAGTAGATCAGTGCTAAAGTAATCCAGTTATCCTGTTTTTATTTCAGTTTTGGCACCACTCGCTCAAATTTCTTGAAAATTTTGTCGCGGTTGAGATTAAGATTGAGAGAGAGAGAGAAATTGTCACGGTTGCAGTGGAAGTATTGTCATCAAGCGTGTAATACAAATTGATAACAACATGACTTGGGTGGGAATTGAACCAAGGTCTGGCAAATGGATAATCCCAAAATCGGTGCTCCATACCACCCAACCATGCTACCATAATTTTTCAATACAATCATAACTTGATTGCAATTTTTGTAATTACGTTACTGTATTGTAAGCCTTGGTCATTTATTACAAAATGCATATTGGTAAACTGCCATTGTTCCTTAAATGGAACATCGTGTAACTTGCATCCGGATCAGGATAGAGAGCTGAAACATTTTTTGTAAGTTATTTACCATGATATCACTAATACAGTAGTCCCCGCTTATTAAGCCCACGGTTAATAAGCCCAACCGCTTAATAAGCCCAAAATCGTCCGGTCCGGAATTACTCCATTTATTCTTATAGATAAAAAACCCGCTTTATAAGCCCAAAACCCCGCTTAATAAGCCCAATTTTCGAACACATTTGCTTAAAACTGCGTGAAAACGCGTCGAAAGTCACACTTCTTTGTCTTGCTTTCGACGATTTCACGCTTCGTTACGCTGCTGTCCTAGTTCTTAATTCAACTGTTTCGTCACAGATCGTTTATCTGTGCGGTAATCAATTGGCAAGACAACTTTATCGTAATAAATAAAGAAATTGCTTGTTATCTGTAACTGTTGCGTACAGTATTAATAGATTCAGCAACTTTTAGCCTTGGTACAGTCGACCATATTCATTTATGCGCATGAGAGTGACGAAAATTTGTCCCCCGGTTAATAAGCCCACCAGCTTAATAAGCCCAAAATCGTCCGGTCCCGAGGTGAGCTTATTAAGCGGGGACTACTGTATATATAAAAATAAACAAAATCCCACCAGAAAAAATAGGCTTGGTAAAATAAAGGTTAAAAAAGTTTGTATTATAGTTTTATTGTTGTTGCACCACGTAAGCATGCAGTATTTCAAGTGACTCTTCTCCATGGAGTCATGTAGTATTTCAAGTGTTTTTTCGTTAAGATAACATCGCATTTTTTCGCTATAACAACGCCAAAATTATTATTTTTTGGCAATCATTTCCATATATAGTTTCTAAGTTAAATGTTCAGGCACTATAATTCCTGATCGTTCATTCTACTCACTGTATTACTTTCATTGTATTCGCTGTCAGGGGTGCCGATCTTTGTTGAGCTTTGGGGGGGATAATTTGCAATTTTACCCCAATATTGCCCGATTTTCAACGTTAAGGGGGATGAATCTTGACCACGATATTGTTCAGGTGAGCAAATTAAGTGAAGACCAAAAAAAAAGTGTTCACCAAAAATGGAACATTTTTTTTCCCCGAAATCAATTGTAAACCTACGCTTAGATGCACACAATAGTCAAATTATTGGGGGAGATGCAGGTGTAGACCATACTCAAACTATTGGGGGGAATACAGTAAAATTATTGGGGGGATATATCCCCCCATCCTCCCCGGGTTTCGGCACCCCTGCTCGCTGTATTACGTCGAAGTACGCGACGAGTTTGCGCGGACTTTTCCGCGTCATTGCACCCGAGCAGCACAGCTTCTTTCAAAGAAATGTTGCAGCGGTAGCGAGCCTTTCAACCGTTATTGAGATTTGAACTTCAAACTTCCCGCTCCAAAAAAAAAAACGCGCTACCGCTCGACCAACTGGCCTGTGCAAGTACAACACCAAGCTTCGTCTCTGGATTGCAGCTCACACATACTGCAGCTACGTGCTAATGCTTCTTGCCAATGTCACCAAACAGGTATTTGGAGAACCGTGATGAACGCCTTAGGAGTAACCTTGCGCTTTTATCAGATTTTGGTGTTGAAGTTGCATAATTATCTTTCTATCACCGGACACTGTCAGACCATAGGCTCTTTATTAGTAGACTAGAAACTGACAGTATATAGTGTTTTTTCTTCGCGGTTTGCTTGTTCTAGTATATGTCGATTCGTCCAATCAGCGTAACTTTTTCTTCACGGTTCACTCGTTCTCCGAATAATCAAATCAAGTCAGTCGAATACGCGTGATCACTAAAAATCTTCGCCACAAACGCAAATGTTTTTTCTTCAATGCACTTCTCTAGAATTTTAACTTTTTACGACCTATTGTTTCTCAATTATTTCAAAGTTTATCAGATCTCCTAAACAGTGTTTCCAGGTTAAATTTCATCATTCAAAAATAGTATTTGAGATATCTTTCTAAATTGGTCTGAAAACGCCTGAATTCAAGGCTTCAACATGACTTAATGCTACAACATAATACTTTTACACGTTAGGTACTGTAGGATATCCCGATTCCTAGGAAATTAAGATTTAAACTGGCAACACAGTTGACAAAATAAGCTTTGAAATATCTCAGAAGCGATCAGTCGTAGAAAGTTAAAATTTGGTGAAGGTAGGTCATAGAATTATGGATATTTTTTGCACATAATCCTAGCTGGATGCTTCATCCCCTTTAAACTACGCGTAACACAGAAACGTAGCCAGGGAAGAGTAGAGGGAGCAATTACTCCCCCAAAATTTTACTTTGCCCCCTAAATAATTTCAGTCGAGCATGACTTTTAACAATATTCATGCATTTCTTGTCTAAATACATTAGTTTGCCCCTCAAAAATTTTCTTTGCCCCCCCAAATTTTTTGCTTGCCCTCCAAAAAATTCCGTTCTGGCAACGTACCTGGCATAACATAGAAGTGATGGACGACAATTGGACAGCAGGACATAATGCTTAGTTGTATACCTTAAGGCTTTTGAAGATTCGTTGTTTGTTTTTCTACTAATTGAAAGAGTTAATGGTTTGTATTCAGCAGAGGTGGAGTCTTCGAGGACGTCCTTTGCCTCGAGGACACATATTGAAGTCCTTGGCCTTGGCCTCGAAGCCTTAAGTCCTCGAAAATTGCCCTGCCCTCGGCTCAGGACAGCACTATTTTTTAAAGTGTTAAAATTTTGTAGATTGTTTGAAAAAAAATTTTTGAAGACCTTTTTTTTTGGAGGGCACTTCCGCGTTGTGTCCTTGGTCCTTGGCCTCGATCGTTCCTGTTCGTGGGCTCCAGAGGGTCTGTCCTCAGAAGGGCTGTTCTTGGCCTTGGCCTCGGATTTTTTTTGTGTCCTTTGCCTTGGCCTCGAGCCTTGTTTCCTTGACTCTACCTCTGGTATTCAGTATTTTACTTTTATTTGTCAAGCATTTTGTAGTTAATCAAAAATTTGCATTTACATAAAAAATGAAAAATTGTCTGCAATTACATCGCTGGACATTTCTTGCGAGCCAAGCGTAAAAGCACAAACGAAGATTAATCCGGGTAGTACCTGCCATGGACTCGCCATTGTTTGTCTAAAGTTGGAAAAGTGCATGTTGCTCTCTTATTGCACAGTAACTTAAAAGCTGTGCTATGTGCATTATACATCGTATTTGTAGTGGTACTAGGGTTAGGTAATTGGCTAATTGCACTTTGAAATGTACGAATTAAATGGTAAGATCTGGACTCATTTTGACTAAAAGCACCATTGGTATCGGTGTGTAAAGGCTTCCGACTTTGGGACTCTCCAAATGTGAAGCTATGTGGTTGATTGGTTGGTTGGAGTATGGAATAAAGCATAATTCAATGGAATAATGTCAATCCGTAAAACCGCAAGCAATGCGTTTGAGAGCCCGGGAGCACTTACTGCGCAGCCCTTTACAACTATCGGACTGGGAATTGCATTATTGACATAATTGGGACTTCGCGTTAGCGCGCAGTACCTTTGTGTTTGTTCGCGAATTTTGGCAGATGAGGATTGATTTGCTTGTAACTAGCAAACAGAAATACCCTAGAAAGTTGAAATTTGGACTCATCATGAGAATTAATAAAAGCGTCGTGTGTGCCACTTTTGAGGATCCTAGGTTACGTGATTGTAAATTGAAACACAAAAAAACATAAAAAACGGCGATTTTTGGATTGAAAATTTACTAACTCGCTTATAACTCATAAACCACTTAGTTTGCATAGCTGAAATTTGTACACAACGTGGGTGCTTACAAATGGTTCACATAAACCAAGTTTGGGGGCATCTGGTTACGTGACCAAAATTTTACAGGCTGAAAATGGGCAAAAAGTGGACGTTTTTGAATCAATATCTCAACATATACTGATATTGATTAAAAATGATTCGTGATTTTTGAGCACACTATCAACCAACTTTTTTTTGGTTATGTTCGTTTACTCCAACTTAAATACTATTTTTCTTCTTTTTTTCTTTTTTCCTAATTTTTTTCTTGTTTCTTTTTCTTTTCCGCCCATCTACTTTTAAACCGCTAAACGCACTGTATTCAAAGTTTGAGCAATTGAAGATATCAGGGAGGACTAGTGTGGGACTGAAATCGGGGGTGGCAGGCCGGGGGGATCCCCCTCAATCGAGTCCTTCAACATTTTGAAGTTTTAAACCGCTGCAATTAGATGAATCTCATTTTCGGAATGGGTAGATATTAAAAATAAACTAAACCTAACAAAATTGGGTGTTCCACAATGGGGTTTCTTCCCCAAACGGGCTCTCCAAAATTTAAACTTTTTAACCTTTAAAGCTAGACACATGAAATGTTGAAGTAAAGTAAATAAATGGAAAAGATAAAATTTGAAAAAATTTTGGGGTCCCAAAATTGGGTTTTCCTCAAACGAGGCTGCTAAAATTGAAAATTTTTAACCACTCATACTAAATGCACGAAATTTTCGGTGTACAATGAAGAAGAGATAAAATTTGACAAAATTTGTGGTTATGAAAATGGGGAGTTCCTTTCAAACGGAGTCGTCAAAATTTTGAACTTGTAAATCGTTAGAGATAGATGTACAAAATTTTTGGAATGGCTAGACATTTGAAATAAATTAAACCTAACAAAAAATGAGGGTTCCAAAATGAGGAGTCCCCCCAAACGAGGCCTTCCAAAATTCAAAGTTTTTAACCACTGATGCTTAGGCAAAATAGGCACATGAAATTTTCAGCATAGACCAATATAAAGAAGAGATAAAATTTGACAAAATTTGGGGGTACCAAAATGAGGGCCCCTCAAACGGGGTAACCAAATTTTTGAACTTTTGCACCATTAGACCTATATATGGATCACATTTTCGGAATAGGTAGATATTAAAAAGTAAAGTAAACTTAACAACTAAACAGAATTATAAACTAAATACACAAAACTGCAACTAAGACATAATCATAAACAAAAAACTTGTGATCGAAGACAGAAAAAAAATTTTTTTCAAACTCAATCTAACATCGAAACATTCAAATTGGAGGTTCCTAAATATCACATGCGATGTCATACTCAAGTTAAGCTTAATGGCTTTGATAATTTTGTGATACGTTGCTGAGTGTTTTTCAACGTTGAGAAAGCCTACTTTTTCTTGTGGCTCAAGGTTTTTGAAGAATTTAAATAAAGAAGTTTTAGTGCTAAATAATGGATTTAATATATAACGTGTTTCAAAATTAGGGTCCCTCCTTCTACCGCTTTAATGAAAATGTATGAAGTTTTCTTCATTAGACTAGTTTGAATTTCATTAACGTAAGTTTCTACTAAACTATTTTTCATTTCAAATTTCTTCCATTTTCATGTCGAGTAGCTGAGTTCGATAAACCCATATTGCAAGTGATTCGCAGAAAATTAGGTGGATTGATTAACAATAAAAGCCTGAAATGCCGGTGCATTCTCAGCACCTCTCACTTTCTAAGCTAAATCTTCACAAAAGCATGCTGGGTAGTCATCTCGAAAAATCGCGTTAATTAAAGGGCGTAAAGAAAACTGCGATGATTTATCCAGTTATTTTCATCGACCTGTGACAACTTGTGAATGAAGCATTAAATAGGGAAAATAAAATTCGATTCTCCTCCTTTTTTTGCTATTTGTCAAATTATACCACTCGAGAATGAAGACTATGCGGCAAAAGCATAAACGATTTAGTAAAAAACTTACATAAATGCCTGTTTTAAATTTGCATAATTTTAGCACTTTTTTATTTTAGTTGAAGGTCGACAACCTTTTTCATAATGCAGACCGGTTAATAACTAAAAATTTTTCGCGTACCGGCTTTCAAAAACAAACACAAATGTTTAGCAATGTACTTTTTTTGGTGAACAGGAACTTTTTAAAAAAATTATTGTACTACTTTTTGTAAACTAAAATTATTTTATCGCAAGATCTGAAAACTCGCGTAATCAAATCTATTTTTCTTAAAATGACCAAACCCAATTGCATTTAACGTTTCAAATATATTACGAAGTATTTAACCAGGAAAAGTATATGAACTCTCAAGAACCGGCACTAACCCGAAGATGGGTGATTGCCGACCACTGTTTTAGTTTGTGCTGTTGAGGAGGGTGCTTTAATTTTGAAACCACCAGCATACACTGTGAGAAAAGTTTACGTGCATTTGCATGGCGTCAGGATCTACTGACTTGGAAGTATATTTTACATTCTCGTTAGTATTAATTTTTACGTTCTTTCACAGTGTTTTTTATTTAATTGGTAAGTAAATTTTACCCGGGTGTTATAGAAATTACCGCTTTTTGAACTAAAATTTACAAACAATTTGCACGAAAACTGTTGCCTACCAACAAATTGGTGAAAAATACCGCTGTTTTGATAAATTTTACAAGCGTAAAGTGGTAAATATTACAGCAGTTTTAGTAAAATTTACGTGCATTGCCAAGTACAAACTGTAGAATTTACCTAAAATTTACATGCTTGTTACGTAGAACATGACGCTAGGTAATTGCATGTAAATTTCTAGAAAATTTCACTGGTTAAAACTTGTAAACAAGGCCAATAAGATTTATTAACGCACGTACAATTTACAAAAACCTGAAAGATAATTTCCACTTTTGCGATCAAATACTGTTGTCATTTCAAGGGAAAAAAATTCCGCCTCATTGAAATGCAAGTAATTATCGACTTTGCCAATTTAAGCCTTGCAACAGATCAGGTCAACTTTACAAGAATGCAGTTCTCTATAAGTCTATATATTGCATAGGCGTAGCCAGGGGGGGGGGGGGGGGGGCCAGGGGGCCCGCCCCCCCCCAATTAAATTACTACCTATGATAATGAATTATGACAACATAGCCTAGCGATGTTTAGTTGCAGTTACGGACAACGAGGGAGCCCCGGGGCCCCTAACTAACAACCAGGGGGGCCCTAAATAACGACCTGGGGGCCCTAACTGACAACCAGGGGGCCATGGGGCCCCTAACTAACGACCAGGGGGCCCCGGGGTCCCTAACTGACAAGCGAGGGCTCTGGGGCCTCTAACTGACAAACAGGGGGCCCTGGGGTCTGTAATTGAATCAAAGGGCCCCCAAGGCCCCTAACTAACAACCAGGGGGCCCCTAACTGAAAACCAGTGGGCGCTTTGGCCTTTAACTGACGACCAGGGGACTTTGGGGCCCCTAAATGACAATCATGGGGCCCCTAACTGACGACCAGGGGGCCCCAGGGCCCCTAACTAACGACCAGGGTCCCTCGGGGCTCCTAACTGGCGTCAAGGGGGCCCCAGGGCCCTTGCTAACAACCAAGGTTTCCTGGGGCACCTAACCAACAACCAGGGAGCCCCGGGGCACCTAACCGACAACCAGGGGTCCCCGGAGCCTCCAACTGATAACCAGGGGGCCCTGGGGCCCCTAACTGATGGCCAAGGGTCCCGGGCCAGGGGCCTGTAAGTCAAATTTTTAACAATTTACATGCAAAACCTGTGAAAAATTTAAGAGTTTTGCCCTAAAAGTTGCAACCCCAGGCCCTCGTTTAACGTTATTATGAGCTTAATGTTATAACACAGGCGGTAATGCAAACATCCAATTGAAATACTACCGATGATAAATATAATGAGAGCATAGCCAGTATGTTGTCCTTGTTCGGAATTGCAGTTTCTTTAATGTAGGATTTACGCGTACAAAAGTAAGCAATAATAATGACGACCATCTATCCACGTCATAATAATGTCATGCAATTCCTGGAGGTTACAAAAAACTGTCAAGTGAATGGACTCGAGTCCTCCACGTTTAGGAAAAAAGTTATTTTAATTTTGCTTAAATGTTTTTTTTATTAAATAACTTAAGGGCGCGAACTTATCTCAAAATCATTGGCGTAGCCAAGGGAGGGGCCCAGAGGGGGGCCCGGGACCTCTCAATTGAAATGCCACCAATGACAAAAATTTAACAAAAGAGCCTTGTTTCTTCATTTTCAGTTTCTTTTAACATCTTTGCGTACAACAGTACAGGCGTACAACAGTAATTAACAATAAATAATATTGACGACCAGGGGGCCCGGCGCACCCCCTTAGTTTACTTTTCCCACCAATTTAAACGTATAACCAGAGTGAAATCAAGGGTTTTGGTCCTAAAAGTTGCTACCTCAGGCCCTCATCTAAGCTTTTTATGAACGTCATGCAATAACCAGCGCCGTATTTACCATGTGGCACAGTGTCAGGGCCCAGCGCTCAGATAGTAAGATTTTTTTTGGTCTTCACTTACATTTGGCAGGAAGATGTTGCAAAAATCCCTTAATTGCCAGGGACCCCGCACAATGTAAATCCGACCCAGAAATAACATGTTTAGTAAGGGTAACCATCTATTGTACCATTTTTTCAAAAACGATTCACTTCCAACTCGCCAGTTTTTACGAACAAAATACTTTTAAAAAAATAGCTAGGGAAAATGCTCATTAAACAAATTATTGAATTTTAATTGAGGGGACCTGGGCCCCTTGGCCGTACATGTACTCCTATAACTGGTTAACGTCATGACAAAACAAAAATCTTGAAGGAAAATCTTCGAGCGGATTACTATTTATTGCTAAAATATTGCAGGAGACAATGTACCTTACTTACCCTACGTGGACCAAATCACTTACAATTAAAATTTTACACCACAATGCAAGATTTTAAACGTGTTTTGTACTTTAATTGCAAGTAAAAGGAGGATTGAACAGATAAATTTTTTCGATTGGTTTTCAAATGTTAAACACCTAGTTCTTTCAAATGGCTGTCAATACGTGCGAAATGTGATCCAATGGGATTAAAATAGCTTTTTTTCCCCAAAACGTACAAAAATCGCCCAGCGGCTGGGGGCTTCGCCCCCAGACCCCCGTCTGTGATACGTTTGAGTACACTAGCTTACTCAACACGTCTCCTAAGTTACACATTTGCTCTTTCTAACTATTAGTTTTCGCACTTTCTCTTTACCAAAATCCTGGTTTAATGCAAACGGGCTACAGCTTCAAATCTTCCATTCTACAATATTTTTGCCCCACAAAAAGTTCCTTTTTTGAAAATTTCTGATGACGTCATTGCATGTGATTTGTGGTTTGGGCCCACCCCAATCAAAAATCCTGGCTACGCCTATGATATATTGCACAATAAGTTAAACAAGGAAATCAAGCTAATTTTCGTTTAATTTTAATGAATAAATAAAAAAGGACAATCAAGAACAGGAACTAAACAAATCAACAGTTTACGTGGACTTGTTTTTGTTTGTCTATAAGTGATGCTCTTTACACATTCCAATGCGAGCAGTACTAACACTAAGTACAATATCACTTATACTACATGATCAAAAGCAAAGAGCACAAAGCGAAGAAAGATGTCAAACATGAAAAATATATATTAGGCAGCAAGAAACGTCAAAAACAACAGAAAACATACAGTATTTTTCAGATACAGCCTCTCAAAAAATGAGTCCAATCTGTAATAACGGAATTAAGTCAGTCTTTTGAAACAAAGTTAAAAATTGCTTCAAGTGGCAGAATACAAAAAAAAGACAAATTTTGAAGCCTATAGTATGGTGTAGCGCTGTTTCACTTTCGAATGCTAAGGGATGCAACCATATAAAACTGCTTCTTTTTGCACGAATAGGTTTTTCACTGATTTAACTAACAACACGCTGAAAGCATCTAAACTGGCCACTCCATTTTTCAAATATTGCCAGAATTTCATAATGCAGTGCCTCAAAAATTTATCTGTTCCGTTTATTGTAATACCAGAACAGCCAAATCAGACTCCACTAAGACAAAGTTGTTAAACATTTCTAGCAATAGCACCAACGCAAAGATTTCAGAAAAAATATATTTGAAGATACGAGGAATATATTTGAAGATACTCGTATGTGGATGCCGCCTCACGCACTATAGGAACTAATAACAAGGACGCACACTGTTCCCTAACAGTCAATAGTCAAATCCATAAACAAGGATGGAGAAGAAGGGATCGCAAAATGCAACTTACCCAAGTTAAGTAGCGTTTAACACGTTCCACCAAAAACTGAGACTGTTCACTTGACTCATTTTTTGTCACTACTGAGCTCTCAGGCTCCAAGCACGTTTAAATAGTTCCAAGCAGTAAAAGCACGTGGAATCACCTTTGTCTAGTATCAAAGGCTGGAAATTAACAAACAAAGGTTGCGCAGCTGCCACCCCACAGTCGTCTCGAAAAACAAATAATGCACAAAACGAACCTTCTAACACACCGATTCTAAATATGCGCTAATTAGCCTTTGAAGGTCTTTGAAAATGCGCTTTTGAAGATGTGGTCTTTGAAGATGCGCTAATTAGCAGCTTATTTTTAACAAAGGACTATAATTACTCAGTAATTTAACTTAAACACCGATTAGACAATGACAAATAATTTTTTTCGATTTAAGTTACAAGATTGCAAAATCCAATAATTAATCAGACACAAAAGCACAAACAAAGATTTAAAATAGGGTCTTCAGTCACTAGTTAAAAAGCAGGGCAGATTATTTTTAATGATTTTAACAGTACAGACATTTCCTCAAAGTATAAACGCATTGATAAAAACAACGCTTTAATCAAAACAAATTTTAAGTTTTTGCGGCAAAGTCAAAGACTTAGGGTGAAGTGAACATTCTTTTTTCTTCGCTTGGCTTCGGTTTTGTCGGCAGCATCAATTTCGGCAAAACATTTGAAAATATAGCCGTAATGTTAGTAAAGCAATATAAACAAGTAACGGCCAAACAAAAACAACAATGAAAGAGAAAAAACTTTCGAAGCATAAAATCCAAGCGCATGTTCTCGCAAAAACGACTGTACATTGGCCGCGAGGCCCAATGGTTAAAAGCGTTGTTTTTACAACGCGTATTACAATCAAAAGGTTTGTAGAACAACACAGACTCGTGTTGTTTCGTCCTTCACGAAAAACACCTCTGCTCTGTGGAAACTAGCAAGCAGCAATAAATTGCAAGCAACTTCGACAAACTACTTTATTTTACTGACTGCAAACTTTACTCTCGAGATATCAAACGTACACGTAAAACACTGCTGGAAACTCCTACAGTAAATGCTGGTGCGAATTCGTTCAAGATACGCTCGTAGCGCAACTGTCACTTTCCCTTGAGAGAAAAAGATCGAGAAACAAACAAAAAAGCATCAGCATCACAAAAAATGAAATTAGAACTCAGATTGCGGTGGTCAGTTGTCGTGGACCCGTTAAAGATTGTGATGCGGTAACTCTGATTTATACGACAGAAGGTACAGCTCGCTATCATTACTGCACAAAACTTGAAAAAAAAGTTGGGGATGTTAGAAGCAAAGACGAATGAATTGTTTTGCTGTAAACAGCGGCTTACTGGTACAGGAATATGTCTGTTTTACAGAATGAGATTCAGCCACTGCTAACTCTGATTATCAGCGCGACGCGTAGTGGTTTAATCGTTCCCTTTGCAGTCAACAAACTCATAGGTTTTTTTCGTCAAGCCATACCTAAGCTTCTCTGCTTGATTTTAGCAATTAAAGGGACACTTTTGAATCTTCTTTTCACACTTACCGATGAACAAACTCCACCGTTGTTACCTCCATTTTACGATGCTTCAAGATAACACGTAATAGCTGCATAGCGCAAATGAAAGTGCTTTGTAGAAGCTGTCACCAATAACGACGATTCTTTTTTCTATGACAATTTTGAATTTAGTTGAGCCGGATGGAGGTGATCCTGTAAAAAATAATTTCCTTCACAACTTAGTCAGTTAATTAATATTAAATTAACAACAGCATTTAGTAAAATATCAGCCAGCAGTTCAGGACCTAATGATGTAGAATCTTTTCTCGAGAGGAGCTGATAACTTGACTTGCTCATTTTTGCTTTTATAATCCACTCGGTGCTTTACGATTCCTGGGCCAAAGTGAAATCCAACGAGTCGCCTCTCTTCTGTTTCAACCATTGTACGTGTCAGTATAGCAGTGCAAGGAGCATAGAAATAAAAATACCTGTTTACGAGATGCGCTTTAATGCTATGGTCTCTAATAACAACAAAAAACTTTCTACTTAACAATTTTCAGAGATCTTTATAATAATGTACCTGTACCGGTCCAGCACAATTGTGCCTCAGTAAAATTTAAAAAATAAAATAATCCATCATACCAAATGAATGTAAACATTATACCAAATATATTCCATCAACAATGTGATCCAAATCAGTTTAGTAAGGAGGAGACAGAAGTTTCATGTAGCAGCATTCACAATTTGTTGGTCAGTGACAAATATCCAGACAGAAAAACAAATCATATCCTTGAATGTCACTCACCAATGGCACAAATGATAGGATTTAGGGGTAGCCTATCCATAGCTATATTTAGCTGATGATTATTTGAAATATTTAAGTAGGTGTATTAGTAGTGAGCTGATATTATCTCAACGCTAAATTCAAGTTGCATAGACTAGTCATAGACAAAAACTATAAATACCACAAGACCATGAAAGGTCATGATAAACACCTTTACGATGTACAAGAGCAAGACCTTAAAAATTGGTTTCAGCTACATCACTGAACCAAGCCTAACCTTTCATTTTGCTATATACGTAACACATTTACGAATTTTTCCTTACCCAGCCAACTTACAGGAATTTTGATCTTATAGATTTATTGTACTTCATTGATGGCATTATGCTCTCTACTTTGCAGGAAGTATAACTTTTGCTTGAATAGATTGCCGTAATTCTTATATTATAAAATCCAACCACCAGCTACAGTACAGCGTATATCTTACAGCTGTCAATATCAAAACAATGCAGCATGTTTACCCCCAAAACTCTCAAAATTTGCTCTTTGTCCTCGCCGAAATAGGCTGCTAGAAGATTTACCACATATTTGTCCTTCGCTGATTTATCCTCGTCAACTGTGCTTTTAATCTTAATCTTCAAGACAACCTCTTTCATAACTCCTTTTCCTGATGCCTTCAAGACTCTAAAAAAATTGGGAATAACTGATGGTAACATGTAGTTCGTAAGATGCTAAGCATCTCAGCCTATGTCCGCCACTGCAACACACGAAATAGCCATTTTTTGTTTGATTATTAACTTTTTGAATAACTACCGGTACACGAGAACGGATTACCACGTGCGTCGCATAGACTGCTCAATTTCATGAAAAAATTTACAGTAACTGTCTTCCCACGGACAAAATGATGCAGTTCCAGCCCAAAAAATCGAACAAATGAATATCAAAAACAAAAAACTGCACAGGTATTAAAACCGGCATATATCAACTTGTAGCTGCCCTATCTGCAATTTAACGAATTTTGCAATTTGTTATTCCCACTAACAAGTTGGAGCAGAACTATTTTTAATAGCATTTACTGTTCTAAATTTTGATTCTTGTTCTAGAACAGTGCAATCAAGTAGCGGTAACGCTTTTATTTTTAGCTGCTTCTTTAAAGTATGTAAATAAACACTTAATTGTATGTGCGGTGAGCGTTACAGGCAAATTGCTATGGTAGCTGCTGTGAGTTGGACTTTTTCATTTCAATAGCAAAATATTGAAACATAAAAAGTTTTATTCTAATTTTCAAAATTTTATTCTATGTTTCATTCTGTGTTTTAAAATTTTATAGCAAAATATTGAAACATAAAAGTTTTATTCTCGAGAAGTGACCGTTCTTCTAAAACAGACTTTATCTAGCCATTATCTTGCACTAAACATTTCTGATATTCGTAAAACTTAGACATCAGCATTTTTAGTTTACACCTACCCAAGCTCTCTTTCAGTTTACAGCAATAACTAGAATTAACCTGAATAGTCGCAGATTGAAAGCGAACCGATTCAACTGACAGTACTTATAAAGTTTGATTTTGAGCTTCGTTTACTTAAAAGTAGACCTAGGCTCTCAAGCCTGTAGCGTTTTACCGGCATAGGCTAGTTTATACAACTGCAATTGCAGAACATTATCTTATACTGTCTTAAAAGTCGTCGTACTTTAGCCTACGAGTCTGCTTTCTCCCTGCAACTGAATTCTACAAACAGGATGCGTTCCGGTTCGTGTTCTGCCACTGCCCAGCAGTCTGAGTCTAATGAAGCACCATAGACGCAGCGCAGCGTATGCACTCTTCCGCATAATCCATCCGGTGCGCATGCGCAGTAAGCAATAGAGCATGCCATGCTTGATTTACTGGCAATGAACGTAAACTGAGCGGAGTCGCACTTGTATCCGTTCAAAATGGAAAATTATGACAAATAAAAATGAATATTACTTAAATGAAAATAGAATAAATAAACTATTTTTAAGTACCGTATAAGCATTATTATCTTTTAATTATATTAATAAAAAAGATATTATTCCACTACCTATTCTACCATTCACCGACTGCAGTTGGAAGAAAAATGCAATACAATTTTTTTTAATTGCATTTTTCTTCCATTGAAGTCACTCCGAAACATTTCAAAACTTTTACTGTATTCTTACTTAGTAATCTGATCTTTTAAATTTTGGAGCAAAAATTTTCTTTTTAAATTTTATAATATGCAACCTTGGAAGTTTTTTTTGGAATTTCAGGCTATATTCGAAGAGATTTAACTTGAATTACCAGAATTTGAATAGCCAGTTATATCATCCAAATGGGGCGTGTAATTTCAACGCAAAGCTGTAAACAGGCCGACTAGTTCAGGCCTGAACCCGAAAATAAAAGCCCAAACCCGGCCCCAACCTGGCCCGAACTCGAAAACTAATTTGAAGCCCAAATCATGCCCGAAAAATAAACGAAAGTTAAGTGAGGTTTGAAAAATTTAGCAATGTTGCCAATTTTTTTTTATTATATTTTTGTGCATCTAAGGCAAAAAGCACGTCTCAGGCCTGAAATTTTTGTCAACTTTGGGCCAGAACCCGGGCCGAATCCTAACCCAGACCCGAAAAGCCCGGCCCGACATACAACTCTGTAGCAGCAGCAGCAGCAGTAATTGGTTTGCCATCTCAAAGCAAATGATGAGCTTACTAAATGCCATACTTAAAAAATTAGGCAAAGTTATTGAGTATCCATCATCACTTTCGCCGATCATATACAGTATGCAACGACATGCTTATTTTTATTTATTGCAATGTGCGGTTAACCTCGAATGATTGTAAGCTGACTAACTGGGCTCCCTTCCACCCACTTCTGCCATTGATACTTTTTCCTTGCCTTGCCCTCGACGATCTCTTCTTTTCGCTTTTGCCTTTATCGGGATTGCAGACCACACGTTACCGATATGCTCCACCGGTACCAGATCCCAACCTCCTGAGCGGAAGAGGCCTTTCTTCCTCACTCTGCTCGCTGTGCCCTCTCTCGTCTCGGCTGAAATGGACACAGCCTTAACTTTCTTCTTTTCTTAAAGGAATTGGCAGTAACCAGTCTCCCTACTGCAGCGCTTCTGCTCATCTGACCCAAGATGTTCACCATCATCATTCTCGTCTTTTCTGTCTCTAACAGGTCTCTACAACGAGCCATCTTCAGCTTCTCCTATTCTATTCTCGATCTGTGGGCAGGGCCTCAGAGAGAAAATTTTCCAGGGGATACAAAGATCGATACCGGGCCCCAGAATCTTATTGGGCCCCCCAAGCCTTATTGGGGACCATGCCATTAAATCATTTTTTGTCTGCTGGGTGTAGATCTTCATTTAAAAGTGCGGGGCTAATGATATATTACATACAGTTAGGACCTATGAAAAACACAACTAGACATAAAATTGGTTTAAATCCAGCTAGAGGGTCTGGGGGAGCGCTGTGAGCTCCCCCAGCAAGATCCGGGGCAGAGCCCCACAAGCTTTAGCACTTTTTATCTTTCTTGAGGGTAAAATACAGCATTTGATCAACACTCCAGCACCAAACTTGCTTAAATTGACAAGCAGAAAACGTGATATACATGAACGAAAGTATGTGAAGTGGGGGATGATGACATTGACACAATATCATACACAATAATGACTTTAATAATGCAAATCCAAATGTTTTACTGATAAAGTTTTAAGAAGCCATCTGCAATCATAGACTTCACAAACCCAAATACCCATTAAACTCGTGCAGATAGAGTGAGAAACTTCATGATAGTAGCATAGGTGGGCACAAGTCCGTTAATCATTAATCCGTTAATAACGAAGCTACCTTTTTCATTAATTCGTTAATCCGTTAAAAAGTTTTTTCATGTTAACGGACTAAATTAACTTCCGTTAAGTTCTGTTAACTTCCGTTAAGGTTTTTATTGTTAATATCTTGCAACCATTCATTCATCTTACCGGTACTACAAACCAGTTTACTCGGGTAACACTTGTTGCGTATTAGCACGAGTTTTATGAAAGAAAAAAAGGAGTTCTTTTTTGTGGCAAATAATAAGCTGCAGTCTCATAGGTTTATTAATTATTGCTGTTAATAATTTCCAAAGATTTTTCCGATCGCAGCTTCGTTAGTGCATTTGAATGCATTTTTATTTTGAAATTAGATTAGACTGTAAAATGTAACTTCCAAAACACATAAAGACCGTTACATCAGTAGATATTTCCTTGCGATCAACTGAACATCGTCAATACGCGTTCTAGAAGCGAGTGAATAAAAAGAAATATAAATTGCACGCAAAATGTTAACCAATTAACGGACTTTATTAACTTCCGTTAATTAAAGCTGAAAATAACGGATTAACGTTAACGGAGGTGTGAAGTTTGTTAACGGACTAGTGGTTAACGAAGCTAACGTTGTGCATTAACTTGCCCACCTATGGATAGTAGTATAGTATGTCAACTTTGACTCCGCTCTCTGAGGTTGAAATGCTTTTGTATCTCTGGAAATGTGGGCCCTCGTACAATGTTATACCGTAGAATTAGGGCTCTTAAGTCAGAGAATTGTAACAAAATGTTAATTTCGATGCAAGTGTATGGCTTTTGATACGTTTTCCTTTTTTTTTTTAATCAAATCGGCCACTATTGGATGCCCAAAAGGCTGTGTAGCAAAACTAGCGACCAATTACCAGTACTGAATAAGCTGACTGATATTTTTGCTGTAGGCAAGTTTGATTACGGTGTTATGGTGCAATACCAAAACTTAACGCGAAAACCTGAACTCTTCCAGGCCCCTTGAGCCTGGGCTACCCTAGGCCCGGGCCCAGGTACAAAGTACCACCTGAACCCCCTCTCGCAGGCCCTGTCTGTGTAGGCCTTGTTACGCTGGGCAAAATTGTGCCGTTTCGTGGCACCCACTTCGGAACAATCTGAAATTTACACCAAATGTGCCGCTTGAAACGCTGAATCGAAATCCACGTTTCTTCAAATGCGTAAGTGGGCACCTCGTGACCATCTGACGTCATATTTATGTCACTCTGTCAAAACTAAACCTTGTAATAATAAGACAATTAAGATGTTTTTAGATGTTTTTTGATGTTTTTTGACAAAAAAAAAAAAAAAAAAAAAACTAAACCTGTTACTAGCAATACTTCATTTGCATCTCATTTCTTATCTCGTAAGTGCTCGAATTTCAAACTTTTTTCAAATTAGTTTGTTAACCAACCGACCTTAAACAATGAAACTTATGACGTCACAGACAATGGCGTCATAGAATTAACTACTGCTTTATGTAAAAAAGCTAAAATTTTATGATTTTTGTTGGGTTACGTTTGTTTTGATTTTGAAACGTGACGGAGCAACACTACCAAAGTAATTTTAGGAGGAAACATAGGTCCTTGACTAGAAACTTTGCGGTGTTTGTTGAATTTAGCCCTCATCTTCATTTGATATTCACCAATTATTTCAAGCCACCAAATTATCACGTGACGTATATTTTGCGAGATAAATTGCATATAAGTTCTAAAAATAATGGTAAAACTTTCTTTTACGGTTTCTTTTCTTTTACACTTAAGTCGACTGCTGCAGTTTATGGCACATGCAGAAAATTGAAAAAAGTCAATGACGTTTTAAACTGATGACGTCATCAGTCTTTGGTTTTCGAAATATGCGCTTCATTGTGGCTAAATCTTAAATGCAATTTGTTTTCATTTTTTTATGTTCACTGCTTGATATAAAATCCTCAAACATAGTCAAAAGAAGCAATGTGCAATAAGCTACACAATCGTCAATTTTTATTGAGCTTTGTCAACGTTTTTTTATTTAAACTTATCGACCACCACGAACTGCAAACTTCTCACATGACATTTTTTCCACACGAATATTTGCGGTTATTAGCAAATCAAAACGAACCCAAATTGTACAAATCCCAGCTGCAACAGTATGAAACATGATAAATTTGCAAATTTTCACTGACGTAACACTCTGATGACGTCACAATTCCCTAATTTTGATGATATTCGTGCTCTTTCCAACTCACTATGTTCAATCAAAGCCATTACATAATTTTAGATATTGGAATCATTTTAAACAACTCCTAACCCCAGTTAACAGGCAACTGACGTCACTTGCCGATGACGTCATCATCTTGTTTTTATCTTGCGCAAGTTTAACAGGCAATTGACGTCACATGCCGATGGCGTCATGGGCACTAACGCTTGATATAATTTGCATAAATTATTAACATGCATACATTACAAGATATATCATACAAACATAAAAAGTGTCGTAGCATTTTATCAAGAAGCTTGACAATTTAATTATTGTTCAAGCCATTTTGAGGCAACTATTAACTAATACAGTGTCTTTATAAAAACATGCATTGCTCAGAAGAGATCGTTAAATTATTTTAACTGAGCGATGTTTTTAAACAAACAAAAACAAAAAAATTATAAACAAAAAAAATATCTCTAATCCTTTGCAGGACCAACCCAAAAATGTTTTAGGGCAACTTCAAAAATAAATTCAAATACCTATTAAATTTGATAAAAGAAAGATAAAGTGCACAAATATGAAAAATATTCTAACTAAAACTTCTAAAAACAGCTGAAACAAACAAACAAACAAACAACAGGAGAATATTGCAAAAGAGCGTTTTGTTAAAGCTTCGTCTTCTTCAATCCCTGCAAGCACCTCATTTTCTGTGCTTGTATTTCATGTGTTATTGCAATTGACACAGCAGCATAGTTCCGCACAAGATACGCTGGCGCAATGGCAGGAACTCTGATTTGTGTTGCAATGTGTTCTTTTGCATTTGCGAGCAAGATGTTTCATTAACTTTGTGGGAGCTTGATTGCGAGTAACCCAACGAATCGAAATTTCATTAGATTAAATTATCCAGTCTCGTTTAAGCGGTGTTGGAGCGTTTATGAATGGTTCTTGCGCCCTTCGGTCAATTGCTGTTTGATAGTTTGCTCTATACGTGTGCTGTAGTAGCGCATGCCAACAGTGAGCCAGCCTGTGCTCGTTGAAAGATTTCGTACAGAATAATCTGTAGCGGACTTGATTAAGGTTTGAACAAGATTGACCATAAAGTCTGCACACAAACTCTTCTAAATATTCGAAAAGACTATCAGTCACATTGAAGCTAGTTCCGAGTCGCTCAAATGCATGTTGATACTTGGAATTATTAAGAAAAATCTCAAAAGCTTCTTTTTCCCTTTGCGACAAGAGCGTTTGTTGAATCAGCTCGAGTAAAAACATGCAAGCCGACGATACCTTTTGGTAATCTTTTGATTTTGATAGTGTCACTCAATACCGCTACATTAACAAAAAGCGCTTTTCATTTCCCCCCTGCAATATAGTAAATTGCGGTTAAAGCTAGCAATAGTGCTGGTGTGTTAAGTTAAACTACTTCGAGATAAATTAATTATTATTATTATTAGGGTGGAGTGAAAAATAAAAATTTTTGAATTTAAAAAAGTGGTCTTGATATATGGCCCCAAATACCATATGAAATACTTCTAGTACAATTTTGAGTTCTCGCACCCTTTAGTGGTCGTGCAATTTGATCGAATGGGCTTAAAATAGTCAATTTTGCCGTATCTCACTAACCACATAGGCTATGCTAGAAAGCTAGTTTTTAGCTTAAAAGTTGCAGAAACAGCACATATGTATCTCCACTAAAAAGAACTTTGCCATAAAAACGTACAGGAAAAAAGTTACAGCCAAATTATTTACAGCATTACAGATTTACTGATTATTGATAAGTTTTCCATGCTCAACTTCAAATGCATTGCTATTCAAGTTGGCATTGAAAATAAGCCAGATGAAGTTTAAATTCATGTATATTTGCACTTTTAGTGTGCCATGCTGCTTTATCAGCTTAAAATAGTTTCTTGAATGGCAATTAGCCTTACACAACTGGGCAGTGTCCAGCATAGTATAGTAACAAATATTGGAAGTTTCATGTTATAGCAACATCCAGTATTGGTTCGCTCTTGCATCATCATTTTATTTATGCTGAACTTGAGGAATTATATCTAGTTAATTCAAAACAAGTTTTGATAGCACAGTTCAATTCAAAAACACTAAAAGATACAAAAGTACAAAATTAGAAAAATAGGAATTAAAAAAGCAATTAGTAATTCGAAAAGCTACAGTTCTAAAAGGAAGAAAATTTGGCAATTTATTTAATGAACAATTTGATATCATTGTTTATTGTATTGTAGATTCAATATATACTGTACTCGATGGCATAAATTTCGTTGTTTCTGAAGCAGCATGCTAACTGAAAAAAATCCAAGTCTAATGTTGTAAAAAGTTGTGCGATGGAGAAATTTTTCAAAGTTCTGATAATTTTCCTCCAAGGTTGCTGCCAACCAAGAGACAAGTGATTTGAGGGCTTGCTCAACTTTAATCACTTCAGGAACTTGGATGCAGCTCGAATTGTTGCAAAAGAACAGATGGATTTGGTGTTAAGTTTCGTTCATGAGCTGAGTATTGCACAAAGAATCCATCAACTAATGCTAAACTTCAATGGTTTAACTAGATATCCGAAAAAATCTAAAACATCAGATCAATACAAAGAGCTTGAAACGGATTTCTTGCACGATGCTGATAAACTCTTTAATATTTTTTGCTACGATAATAAACAAAGAAAGCCATATGAGAGTATATATGGCTTGAGAATAACATTTAATAATAATGCTTTTTTTGAAGATCAAAAAGCAGAGCCCAAGGCTACAAGTCTGGTTGAAAGATTTCTCACCATACAACCTTTCACAAGTAACATTAAACTTGAATCTTTTTCTAGTAAGCATGCTGCTTCAGAAACAACGAAATTTATACCATCGAGTACAGTATATATTGAATCTACAATACAATAAACAATGGTATCAAATTGTTCATTAAATAAATTGCCAAATTTTCTTCCTTTTAGAACTGTAGCTTTTCGAATTACTAATTGCTTTTTTAATTCCTATTTTTCTAATTTTGTACTTTTGTATCTTTTAGTGTTTTTGAATTGAACTGTGCTATCAAAACTTGTTTTGAATTAACTAGATATAATTCCTCAAGTTCAGCATAAATAAAATGATGATGCAAGAGCGAACCAATACTGGATGTTGCTATAACATGAAACTTCCAATATTTGCTACTATACTACGCTGGACATTGCCCAGTTGTGTAAGGCTAATTGCCATTCAAGAAACTATTTTAAGCTGATAAAGCAGCATGGCACACTAAAAGTGCAAATATACATGAATTTAAACTTCATCTGGCTTATTTTCAATGCCAACGTGAATAGTAATGCATTTGAAGTTGAGCATGGAAAACTTATCAATAATCAGTAAATCTGTAATGCTGTAAATAATTTGGCTGTAACTTTTTTCCTGTACGTTTTTATGGCAAAGTTCTTTTTAGTGGAGATACATATGTGCTGTTTCTGCAACTTTTAAGCTAAAAACTAGCTTTCTAGCATAGCCTATGTGGTTAGTGAGATACGGCAAAATTGACTATTTTAAGCCCGTTCAATCAAATTGCACGACCACTAGAGGGTGCGAGAACTCAAAATTGCACTAGAAGTATTTCATATGGTATTTGGGGCCATATATCAAGACCACTTTTTTAAATTCAAAAATTTTTATTTTTCACTCCACCCTAATTATTATGTATCTTCACAATTTTTTTAACATTTTTTGCCACAAAACCAAAGAAAAATATTTGCGAATTATTACGTTTTGCCTAAAACGTGTATCTGATATAGCCTACTGCAAATACCAAGCAGTTTTATCTTTATGTGATCGTGTTGAGCAAAGGTGCTGCAGTATAGTTCGAATGTGCTATTATCAAGGCAATCACAAAACGCCACATTGCAGTATCTACAAGTGCACTTTAGCTAGCTAGAGAAGCAGCTATTATAAATAGCCGATTTTTTAGCCGCGAAATATCTGAATATCAAACTACTGCTAATGCTTCAGCTACGCTCGCAATTACTTTAAATGCAGCAATTCTGAAGTACAATCTTACCTATTTCTAAAAACAACGTTGCAAGTATATCGTCAGCATGATAAGAGCAATCACGAACACGTCGGAATCAGGGCTCGGGACTATGACTGCAGCGTGCGTTTGGGCAGCATGCTTGGAAAGCAGCAATAACCTTGTTTCAGCTTCTGGTCCGAGGCTGTATGCCAAAACATCTTTCAAATCAAGACGTTGTTATTTTGTAAGTAAAATCATCCTTGCAAACATT
Organism: Trididemnum nubilum; assembly: GCA_963965965.1. Lineage (NCBI taxonomy): Eukaryota > Metazoa > Chordata > Ascidiacea > Aplousobranchia > Didemnidae > Trididemnum > Trididemnum nubilum. The sequence goes on along the minus strand of OZ014479.1, from coordinate 30,974,316 downwards.
TTTTTGTCGGTCAGCTCAAGAACAAGTTTGCTGAGCACTCTGTTTGACAATTTTTTCAGACGATGAAAAAGTTTTCAACTTCAAACGTTTGATGAAATAATGAAACGTTCTTGGATCTGCTGCAATGGACGCTGTAAAACTTTCACAAGCACGACACCCAATTTTGTAAGGGTTTAAGATATCGTACTTGCATGAGGAAGAATCAACTTTTCCAGACCACATGTTCACCAAGTAGGGATAATCACTCACAAATGGACTTCTCATCATTTGAACGGCCGTCATTACTCGCTGCACCATCTCTTCTTGACCAGCAGCGCGCGTTGGGTCGAGATCTTTTTTATTCCTTGCTGCTGGACAAGAACCTGCATACTGCTCACATAATTTAGTCATTGCCACTCTTTTTACCTGAGATGATAACCACTTTATCGTTGCTGCGTTCTGACGTAGAGTTTTACGTACAATTCCACCAGCAGTTTAGCAGTCCCGATTGAGCGTCTGTTCAATTACTTGATCGGACGCGGTGGCAGAAAATGAGCAACGGTTTTGTTGTTGAGTTGTAAATTCCCCATTCTTCAAGTGTGCGTGCGCAAATGCTTGGGTTTGCTGGAGATCTTTCATTTCTTTTAGATAAATTGGAACATACTTTGAGTAATTCACCCCATCATAAGAAAACCGCCATGGGGTATGACTTATTAACCTACACAGATGACCAGCCCAGTTGGAGTTTCTGGTGGAAGAGACAAATTGAAGCAATAAGTCGACGATTTCTATGTACGACTGCCAAACTGCAAAAGTTGCAAAGGCAAGACTTTTCTCAGTTCAAAAATTTTGGTATCTTTCGGATAATGCTTGGACTCGAGTGTCGTTTTTTATTTCGTCAAACATCTGTGATGGAAAGCAATGGAAAGCAACGCATCATTTTATTTTCTAGTCCAAAAATGTCAGCGTGCTCTTCCACTGACAAAGTAACTAAAAAAGGCATTAAAACGTAATCGTTGCATAGCTTCAGCAACATTCTGATGCGCTAGCATTCCTCTGCTGCGTCTCGAAATTGCTTTCCAATAACTGCCAGTAGTGCTAAATAAGTATGAAATTCTCCCAACGTGACTACTGTCTTATCATGAAGAGGTTTTTCTTGCCACGGAATGTCTTGAACCTTTATGTAGATGGCCTTCTCGAACACAAGAGTTATAGTGGGAATGTGCAGTTCTTCGGCAATTGCTACACTTCGCTTCAAGATAGTCAACACTGTGTCGTAGTTTGTGGGAAAAGCAGGAATCGCTGTAAAGTAGCTAATTTTTGCTGATTTCAAAATATCATTTCGTCCCAGCAAAGTATTCAAACCGGTCCAATGAAGAACTTGACCACAATCATCCAAGTCTTAGAGAAGACAGTAAATCGCATACAAACTTTTCGAGCGTCCTTGTGAAAATACATCCGGGTTTTTGCAGTCTTTCTCCAAAGCTAGAATAAAAAAACAACTGAAGGGAGGACCCGTGCGTTTTTTCTTTGATAAAAATAGATACCCATTGATTAGTTGTGCACGTATACTGACGTTTTGGTAGCAAAGAATACACGTCGAGCTCTACCGCTTCTGGTTAGAAAAACGTTTGAACAATGATGCCATTATTATGGTGGGTAGTTCCTTTGCCTAAAATGGTTTCCTCGATGAAATCTATATTGTCCCAAACAAGTGTAGCTGAGATAAAACAAGATGATTACGTCATCAACATCAATCAAGTACGCTACAGATTATTCTGTACGAAATCTTTCAACGAGCACAGGCTGGCTCACTGTCGGCATGCGCTACTACAGCACACGTATAGAGCAAACTATCAAACAGCAATTGACCGAAGGGCGCTAGAACCATTCATGAACGCTCCAACACCGCTTAAACGAGACTGGATAATTTAATCTAATGAAATTTCGATTCGTTGGGTTACTCGCAATCAAGCTCCCACAAAGTTAATGAAACATCTTGCTCGCAAATGCAAAAGAACACATTGCAACACAAATCAGAGTTCCTGCCATTGCGCCAGCATATCTTGTGCGGAACTACCGTGTATCCCCGAAAATAAGACCTACCCGCAAAGTAAGACCTAGCGTGATTTTTGAGGATGATTTTAATGTAAGCCCTACCCTTAAAATAAGCCCTATTTGAGAGCGGCAGAAAGACGAAAGAGTCAAACATTCTTTTTTTATATTTAGAGAGAGTAGGGGCAAAAATTCTGCGTGAAATTGAATTTACCTGTGAGCGAAAACTCCGCTGCAATTTTGGAAACTGATGACTTGCTAAACATTCCAGAGGATGATGATATGATTGTTCTTGAATAAATTGTTGTTAATGAGTTTCTGAATAAATAACATGTTAATGGCAAGTAAATGTAGATCTTTTTTCGTAATTTCTGTTTATTTAAAATCTCGTAATTTTTACTTTGTAACTTCATTTTTTGATATATCAAAATAATACATCCTACGAAAATAAGCCCTAGTGCCATATTTTGGAGTAAAAATTAATATAAGCCCTGTCTTATTTTCGGGGAAACACGGTATGCTGCTGTGTCAATTGCAATAACACATGAAATACAAGCACAGAAAATGAGGTGCTTGCAGGGATTGAAGAAGACGAAGCTTTAACAAAACGCTCTTTTGCAATATTCTCCTGTTGTTTGTTTGTTTGTTTGTTTCAGCTGTTTTTAGAAGTTTTAGTTAGAATATTTTTCATATTTGTGCACTTTATCTTTCTTTTATCAAATTTAATAGGTATTTGAATTTATTTTTGAAGTTGCCCTAAAACATTTTTGGGTTGGTCCTGCAAAGGATTAGAGATATTTTTTTTGTTTATAATTTTTTTGTTTTTGTTTGTTTAAAAACATCGCTCAGTTAAAATAATTTAACGATCTCTTCTGAGCAATGCATGTTTTTATAAAGACACTGTATTAGTTAATAGTTGCCTCAAAATGGCTTGAACAATAATTAAATTGTCAAGCTTCTTGATAAAATGCTACGACACTTTTTATGTTTGTATGATATATCTTGTAATGTATGCATGTTAATAATTTATGCAAATTATATCAAGCGTTAGTGCCCATGACGCCATCGGCATGTGACGTCAATTGCCTGTTAAACTTGCGCAAGATAAAAACAAGATGATGACGTCATCGGCAAGTGACGTCAGTTGCCTGTTAACTGGGGTTAGGAGTTGTTTAAAATGATTCCAATATCTAAAATTATGTAATGGCTTTGATTGAACATAGTGAGTTGGAAAGAGCACGAATATCATCAAAATTAGGGAATTGTGACGTCATCAGAGTGTTACGTCAGTGAAAATTTGCAAATTTATCATGTTTCATACTGTTGCAGCTGGGATTTGTACAATTTGGGTTCGTTTTGATTTGCTAATAACCGCAAATATTCGTGTGGAAAAAATGTCATGTGAGAAGTTTGCAGTTCGTGGTGGTCGATAAGTTTAAATAAAAAAACGTTGACAAAGCTCAATAAAAATTGACGATTGTGTAGCTTATTGCACATTGCTTCTTTTGACTATGTTTGAGGATTTTATATCAAGCAGTGAACATAAAAAAATGAAAACAAATTGCATTTAAGATTTAGCCACAATGAAGCGCATATTTCGAAAACCAAAGACTGATGACGTCATCAGTTTAAAACGTCATTGACTTTTTTCAATTTTCTGCATGTGCCATAAACTGCAGCAGTCGACTTAAGTGTAAAAGAAAAGAAACCGTAAAAGAAAGTTTTACCATTATTTTTAGAACTTATATGCAATTTATCTCGCAAAATATACGTCACGTGATAATTTGGTGGCTTGAAATAATTGGTGAATATCAAATGAAGATGAGGGCTAAATTCAACAAACACCGCAAAGTTTCTAGTCAAGGACCTATGTTTCCTCCTAAAATTACTTTGGTAGTGTTGCTCCGTCACGTTTCAAAATCAAAACAAACGTAACCCAACAAAAATCATAAAATTTTAGCTTTTTTACATAAAGCAGTAGTTAATTCTATGACGCCATTGTCTGTGACGTCATAAGTTTCATTGTTTAAGGTCGGTTGGTTAACAAACTAATTTGAAAAAAGTTTGAAATTCGGGCACTTACGAGATAAGAAATGAGAAGCAAATGAAGTATTGCTAGTAACAGGTTTAGTTTTGACAGAGTGACATAAATATGACGTCAGATGGTCACGAGGTGCCCACTTACGCATTTGAAGAAACGTGGATTTCGATTCAGCATTTCAAGCGGCACATTTGGTGTAAATTTCAGATTGTTCCGAAGTGGGTGCCACGAAAATTCTTAACTAAGCACTTTTTTGCTATGCGTAACAAGGCCTAGTGGGATAGGCAAAGGAAAATTGCCCGCCTGCCTGAAATCCGTGATATTCTGTGACGCTTTCATCCTCAGAAAGGACTCGAATAATCGCTCCTCCACCACCAATGAAAGATTGTAATATGCTTTAATCCTCAAGCTGAACGTTAAAACTACATGCAGAAAAATTGCAAACTTTGAATTCCGGTTGTTGAAACAAAAAAACAAGAACCAACTAAAGCATATAAGTAGTATTATATGCTTCAAAAGAGATCAATAGGGGTTGGAAAATTGGGGTTGCTGGGGTTGCAAAATTGAGTATACTGGGGTTGCAGAAAATGGGGTTGCTGGGGTTGCTGGTTTGAGGTTGCAAAAATTGGGGTTGCTGGTTTGAGGTTGTGAATATTTGCAAGATCGTAAGTTCTAACCGTATGTCTATAACCCTAAGAATCGAACTTGGCTGAGTCTAACCCTAGGTCGGTAACTCTAAGAATCGAACTAGGTTGAGTCTAACCCTAGGTTAGTGACCCTAAGAATCGAACTTGGTAGAGTCTAACCCTAGGTCTGTAACTCTAAAAATCGAACTTGGTAGAGTCTAACCCTAGGTCGGTAACCCTAAGAATCGAACCTAGAACTTGGTCAAGAGTAGAAGAGTGTTTTACCTAAGGTTCGAACCAACAAGTGCTAACCAATGCTTTAGTATAAAATTCGTAAGATTTCTTAAAGTTGTAAGATGTACCTGGGAACCGAACCATGTTCCTGAATGGTAAGACTCTAATACATTCAACTAAGGTAAATCAAAGACCTTTTGTTTATGTGTAATGTCTCTTGAACGAAGTAAAACTGGAAGATTTATATGCAAGCAGCGGTAATTCACCAGGGGAAAGTCCCTACGAGAGCGTATTCGTTTGTAGAATGTTCAACGCGACGGAATTATTTCCTTGTTACGGGTATACAGCGTAGCGACGATGTCGTCATAAACGTGAGCGCGATAATAATAGCAATGACGTAATGGTGGTGTGATATAATAGAACTGTTCTATGGAGACAGTGGCGCAACAGTACGATATTATTATATCTCGATCGCGCAACCTTGACACGTCTGAACCCGTCTAAAACGCGGTGGCGCAAGGTTTGTGAAAACTTCGCTTGCTGCTATAAATAACGAAGAGGTGCATGATCCTTTCATTCTAAAAAAAAAATGTTTTGAAATGGTCAAATGTGAATATTGCGCAAAAACCTTCGATCAAAATTGGATTTTACAGCGACACAAACGAGAAGTACACGAATGGGAGTCACAGTTCCAGTGTGGGAAATGTGAAAAAAAATTTAAAAGAAAATATCACCTTGACCGTCATGAAAATCTTGCTGTCGTTGCCAAAGATGTAACACACAATTTGACTCGTTCCAGGAAAAAAAGAACCACGCATGCAAACCACCTAGAAAAGTTCGAATCGTAGATAACGAGCGCGCAGAACCAGTTCAGTGTCCAGGCATTGAGTTATGGACAGATCCATCACCCGCACAACCTCAACCAATTGTGGTAGAAAAAACACTATTTAATCCTCTCAGGAACCATTGTGGGAAATGTGAAAAAAAATTTAAAAGAAAATTCAACCTTGACCGCCACAAACAAATTTGCTGTCGTTGCCAGAGATGTAACACACAATTTGATTCGTTTTAGGAAAAAAAGAACCACGCATGCATTTCGTCTAAAAAAGTTCGAATTGTAGAGAACGAGTGCGCAGAACCAGTTCAGTGTCCAGGCGTTGAATTATGGACAGAACCATCACCCGCACAATCTCAACTGCTCGTGGTAGAAAAATCACCACTTAACTCCCTCAGGAATGAAACAGAGCAACCACTTTACCCATCTCCATCACCCCAACTCCCAACCATTCCCAGCGGTGCTCCAGCGACAGTATTGGCCTCCCCACCACCACTGACACCTGCTCCTCGAAGACGTAAAAGTCTGAAGATTAAAAGACCGAATGCTGTTTCAAATTTACCTTCGCCTCCGCCATTAAAAGCAGCACCTGGATTCTTCGCAAACTCTCCCGAACCGCCACGAAAAACTCTGAAAAAAGAAAAAGCTGAAATTAGAAAGAAACGACGGGAAATCAACGACACTGAAGCGATTGACGAGCAAGATCCAGATTTGAAATCCTTCATCCGTTTAAACTGGGACTCGATTCGTACATTTTCTCATAGAGGATCTATTCAAAATCTTTTAAATTTTTATTATAATAACGATATGCGTAATTTAATTGTCGTTATTGCAAAAACTATCATGAAAAATCAAAAAACTCGATTTAAAATTAATTATTCTTTTGGATTTGTACTCAGCAATATTGAAACCGATGAATTTAGATACTACCATGCTTCAAATAATACATTAATGCTAGGTACTGCAGTATTGATTTCTAACGAAACCGAGTTGAATGAATTATTAGGGAATATTACTGACGAGAGTTTTCCAGATTTTATTTCGAGACCTGACAAAAAATGGCGACTGCATCAAATCACTAATTTGCTGTTTTTTGTAAACCATCTGAAACACGCTCCTTTGGGAGCTCTGTTACCACTTCCAAAGTTTATCAAGTATAATCGTGGTCTGGTGAATGTCTCAGGCGATGATAATTTATGTTTTTTTTAGATGTTTAGCAGTGTTTAAAGGTTTTGAAGATCACCGTTGCGAGACTAAGGCTAAAGAACTATTTTCACAATATGTTACAAATTTCGATGTAGGTACATTTAACGGTGTTACTGTTGATGATTTGATTGTAATCGAGGATTTTTTTAAGATTAACGTCACTATTTATACACTCAAAGAAAAATCGGCTCAACTGAGTTACAGGAGTAGAGGTTTATATGATCAAACAATGAACTTGAATAAATACCAAAACCATCTTAGTTTAATTTACGACTTTGATAATTATTGTGCTGTGTACTGCTGTATGTCATGCAAAAAGTTATATTATGGTAGAAAGGGTTTCTTACGTCATTGCAAAACATGTAAAGTTATCACTTGACAAAAATACCCTGGAGGTATATTTAAGCGGAAGAAACGATTTTTGAAAAATTAGCAATGATTAATATTCACGTTCCACCGAATGATCGTAACTTTCCGTTCAACGGTTGTTTCGATTTTGAAGCTTTCTTTGAAAAACAAAATCTTCCTCAAAATGCACAACAACTCACATACGATGCTAGACACATTCCGTTGAGCTTTGCAGTTTCGTCCAACATTCCAGGGTATAGAAACGGTGTTTGTCATGTCAGTTCCGGCGACGAGAACGAACTCATCAAAAAATTAATTGATTACCTGGAGCATTTGGCAGACATTTCATATGCGATTCTAAAAGAGAAATTTGATTATGTTTTTGAAGCTCTTGAAAACCATCCAAACTTCAGAAGCGAAAAATTAACCAAAGAATTCTGTGCCTATCTGCAAGAGCTACCTGTTTTAGGTTTTAATTCGGCTAATTACAATTTAGCACTCATCAAACCTGCTCTACTCTGCTGCTTGATGGGTAAAATCGTGTTTGTACTCAAAAAAGCGAACTCTTTTCTTTGTTTGAAAACTACAAAGCTGAGGTTTCTGGATATTCGAAACTTTTTAGCACCAGGGTTTTCTTATAGAAAATTTCTTATCGCATACGGTTGTGGAGATAGTAAATTTTATTTTCCTTATGAGTTCATTGACTCCATTGAAAAGTTGAATTTTCCCAAACCACCTCCTCACGACGCCTTTTATAGTACGCTGCACCAAAGCAACATTACTGATGAGGAATACGCTCTTGTAGTAGAGACTTGGCAGAAAGAGAGTTGGTCAAGTCTCAGAGATCATCTTATTCATTATAACTTATTAGATGTGAATCCGTTCGTTCAAGCAATATCGAATCTTTTGCAACCGTATTTTCAAGATGGTATAGATTTATTTAAAAACAGTTTTTCACTGAGCGGTGCTGCCAAACTCCAAATGCAAAAAGAAATTAATCGTGGAACATTCTTTTGCTTATTTCCTAAAAGACACAGCGACCTGTATCAGAAATTAAGATCTCACCTCACAGGCAGTTTGTCCATGATTTTTTCCCGATTAGCAATTTCTGGCAAAACGAAAATTCGCCCCTATCAAGTCGAAAACCTGCACACTAGCGCCATCGTGCGAGGTTATGACGCCAATTCATTATATTTACATTCTATCATGCAAAAGAATCCGACAGGTTATTTCTGTAGATATCAAGAAAAGGAGGCCTACTGACCTCAACCAGCATGTCGTTATGGACTAGCATGCTACCAATGGCTTTCATGGCCGGAACATTGCCGAAACATTCGCATTCAGCACAAGTTTAATGGTGGTGAGGAAAGAGTTACCGATTGGTCTTTTCCACTAGATGGCGCAGCTGGGAAACAGGCCTTCCAGTTTCAAGGCTGCGTCTGGCATGGCTGTGATCTCTGCCAAGCGAATAGAAATCGCGATGGCACTCTCAAGGTACTCAACTTCTATGGAGACAAAGTCGAAGAACTCAGAAAGGATACTCTGGAAATCACAAAGAAAATTGAAGACGCAGGGTATGAGGTTATTTCAATTCGGGAGTGTGAATGGAATGTTCTGAAAAAAAGGCCGGAAGTCGCTGAATTTCTAAAAACTCTAAAATCAGTACAACCCAGAAGACAGTTAAGTTTTAACAAAATACTCCATGGTATTCAAAACGATAGTCTTTTTGGTCTCCTTATTGTCGATATCCATACACCAACAGAACTACAACCAATCTTTTCAGATCACCCCCTCATCATTAAAAACGTTATGGTTTCGCGTGAGGATATTGGGGAGTACATGCAAAAAGTAGCTGAAAAGCATGGGTTTCTCAAAAAACCGAAACGAACCTTAATCTGTAGTCATTTCGGAAAAGAGGTTTTAATCACCACAGAAATGGCAAAGTTCTACTTAGAAAAAGGATTAAAAATTACCAGAATTTACGAGTTTGTGGAATTCCACCCCGAAAAATGCTTTGAAGACTTAGGTAATAGGATTTGTGAAGCCCGACGCCAGGGAGACAGAGACCCAGCTCACCAAATTCTTGCTTTGATTGCCAAACTTTCGGGAAATTCCCTGTATTCAGCTTCCTTAATCAACAAAGAGAAACACCGTTTGATAGAGTACTCTGATGACACTGGTGTCAATGAGAAAGTGAACGATCCGCGATTTGTCAATTTGGAAGTTATCTCACGCGGAATTTATGAAGTGAGGAGTTTAAAAAAGAAAATTATTAACAACTTACCGATTCAAATTGGTCTGTTTGTATATTTAAATGCTAAATTAACCATGCTCCGTTTTTTGTACGATTTCCTTTTCAAATTTTGTCAAAAAGAAAAGATAAGTTTATTAGAAACAGATACCGATTCCTATTATTGTGCTCTAGCTGAACGTGAACTTGACGATTGTGTGAAAGCAGAAAAAAGGTTGGAATATTTTACCCAAAAACCTAACTACTTAGTCGTTGCAGCCTGCGAAAAACACAAGCAAAATTACATAGAAACTAAAGTCGCTGGAAGAGAGTGGATCCCTCAACCTTGTTGTCTTGCTAGAGAGACATATATGAAGCAAATGCCCCGAATTTATAAGTTAGAGTTTAGCTCAAATTCGATGACACTTTTGGTGCCAAAGAGTTACGTCTGCAGTGGACCAGAAGGTGATAAATTAGCTTGCAAAGGTGTTAATACCAAACAAAACCGACTCACCTTCGATGACTATTTTCGAGTGTTGACTTCAGACGAACCGCTCGCAATCACAAATAGAGGTTTTCGAATCAAGGATCATAGGGTATACTCCTGCAAGCAAAACAAGCGTGGTCTATCTTCGTTTTATTGCAAGCGGCGAGTGCTCAATTGTGGAATCGATACCGAACCTCTAGATCTGTAATCGATACTCTCTTCGGCTTTAAATCTAAATTCAAAAGTGTATGTTTCAGTATATCGATATGTGCAACGTGTTATGGATGTTTTGTGTGTAAACTTTGTTTTGTATTTACGTTAATAAAATGGAACAAAGCAACAATATCAACCTTGTCTGTTTACTACTGACGTCAGCAAGAAAGAACCAGTTGTTAGAAGCATAGCTTTTCACTTACTGCAAAGCGCTTCACTTGCAGAAAAGAGTGATCGATAAGTTTTAAGCGCTAATCTTGGTTTGATGATGTTTTGTTTACTGAGAGACCTGTAACTACTTGTTCATCCACAGCTGGATTATATTCACTTTACACAAACAAAAAAAGGATTCTCAAAAATTAGAGGTTGACAAAATTAACTTAGAAGAATATTGACATCTTCTTTTAACCAAAACATAGTGATCTTAAAAATCATGAGATTCAACAACAATTTGAAACCTCTTTATCTTTCAAAACAAATATGGGAGCACCATTTGTTACTGCTAATCAGCTTGCATTGAGTTGCAGACACTTCACATAAATAAATAAAAATTAAGAAAAAAAAAAACTCCAAAAGCTTTAATCGTCACTAAACGTGAAATAGAAGTTGTTTATTTCGGTACCGTACCAAACTCTACAATAGATAAACGCAACTTACCGATTCAGAGAAAAAAAGAGCCAACCGGTATTAAATCACCCGTGTTTTCATTTCCACATCCAAACTATCTCGAAGATCTTCTAGAAGTCGCAAGAAACACGAAGACTCTATAGATAAAAAAGAATGAATTTTCAAAAGTAAGTTTGTAATCGCTATAGTTTGTTACCTTTGATAGAGGTAGGATACATTTACAATGCGCTCTTATGAAGGGGAAAATAAAGTTAAAATATAAATTTCAAACAAAAACAAACTGCGAGCAATACATCAGATGTATCTAGCGACTATTACTGATCTATCTGGTAGGTATTGTACCCAAACATTGTTTGTAACGTCTAAAAACTTAACTCTCTTTCACAAGTGAAGATACACTGCATAAAATACAGTAGCGACATCTACCGATCGGGTGGGGAGAACTAATCACTCACATGAGGTTTTGAGTTAACGTATGTATTCTAGACGATTAGTTTTCAACCTGTGGACTATGATCTACAGGTAAGTTCCAGAAGTATTTTGCAGCTGGTCACAGAACGTTTCGCTCTTTGTGATAGTAGTTTATTTTACAATAGTGAAGCGTTTTCCGTTAATATCGAAATTACTTCTGTTTCATTCAGTTTTGCATAATTTGTTCAAGGGAAGCGATTTACACAAAATCTTTTAACCAATGAGTTAGATGAACGGTTGCAAGTTCGGAGTGTTAATTCTCGGTATATCGCAGCTGAATCAAACATATCTAATCGCTGGTCTAGATAGTAAGTTTATTTTTTTGTAATAACGATTAAATTCTTTTACTTATTTTTTGCAGTGTCGTTGATATGTTCCAAGACGCGCCAGCCGGTGCTTACCTAGTTATTGTAGAAGATATCTTGGCGGATCCTCCCGCTGAACCGCAAAGGCGTGCTGTTCAAGCCAGGAGGCAACAAGCACCGGAGGGAGGACTATGCAACCCGTGCGTAGTTTGTCTTGACACGGAAGCAGCATATATTGCGTTATTTTGCTGCCACGTTTTAGCATGTGCAGAATGCGTTCAGGCGCTACGCGCTAATGGGATTGGTCGTTGTCCCATTTGCCGGGAACCGGCAATTTATTTTTTAAGAATTTATTTCATGTGATCTGGATTTTAATTTTACCGTTTCGTGTGTGTGTGTGTTTTTTTTTTTTTTAAATACAATTGCTGTATTTACAAGTGTTAAATGAAAAAAAATTAATCAAAGCGGAATCGAACTCTAACCATAAGTGCTAACCGTCTTTTCTACCGAGGTCGATGCGTAAATGACGTCACCGGATATACGTGAATGTAGTCAAGTGAGTAATCACGAGATCGAAATTATCTTATCACCAGAGCATGTAGCCGTTCAAGCGTGACAAATCTTCAGCAAGCGAGTAGTTACGTGGTCTTTGCACCAGTCAAAAAAAAAAAAAAACATCAGCAGTTTTAACACACCAAAAACCTTCAAACAAGAATATTCACTTACCTCCCCAATGAAATCGATTCATACTTCAGTAACTTGTACTCTAACGCTGTAGCTCAAACTAACCCAGATAGCAAGTTCATCTGGCCCAGACCAGGATTTCATCGGGCATGCCATGGCATGCACTGAAACTGCTTGTTCCAGATCTGGCCCAGTTCTTTCCCAGATCTTTCACCACAGACGAATTTTTATCCATTCTTGCCAGATCTGGTCCAGATGTGCTTCATATTGATTAAAAAATCATCTTTCACCACAGACGAATTTTTATCCATTCTTGCCAGATCTGGTCCAGATGTGCTTCATATTGATTAAAAAATTTCAATATTTGCGTTGCTTATGCCAGATCTGACCCAGACCATTTGACACATGCTATGTTTTTTTTTTAAACACAAATGATTTTGTGAGATGCAAAAAGTTTGGTTTATAATTTACAACATATTTCTTAACTATTATGGTAGAAAGAAGGATAGTTTATTTGAGTAAGCTTAGTTAGTATCGTACGCAGTATTTTTGAAAGGGGGGGGGGGGGGGGGGGGGGGGCAGAAAATTTGAGATTAATGAAGACCAGATTGAAAATTTTCCAGCCCAAAACTAAGTCCGTTTTTCTGCCCAAAATTAGGTGAAGACCAAAAAAAAAAGGTTTATACTCAAATTTTGTCCGGTTTTTGGCCAAAAAAAGATCTTCGCCTACTGTTTCTGGGCTCAAACCTTCTGCTCAAGTAAAAAGGGGGAGGGCCATGCCACAATTTTGCATACTTTTCTATGCTAATTATACTACCCTGGCGACCCAAAACGGAGGGCCATGGCCCAATGGCCCCCCCCCTAATTACGCCCTTGGCTTTGGTATATTGCAAACGGCCAAAAATCGCAGTTTTGAATGTATAATGATGCAAAATGGGAATCATTTATTGGTAGGGGACATGGCACTTTCCAGATGGGAAAGTTTTATTGCAACAACAAAATTTAAACAAAGAAAACGATGAGTGTTCATGTATATTTTGGTTGTAAAACATGCTGTTATTTAGTCCCTTAATGAATTTTAATAAATTAACAATTACTGAGTACTGAAGCAGAACAACCTCAACTTCTTTGAAAAAAGTCATTTTAAACGTGTTTCAAAGTTTTTTAGGATCAGTGGTTGGTGGGTGTTTCGAAGTTGACGATTTGGCGTTACTTTAAACGTATCGAGTGCATTTGGAAGACTATATCAAGAATTTTGGAATGTTAGGCCTATGTGCTGATAATTTGGATCGAAAAGAGTTGGAATTACTGTCCTACACTAACCTATTATGAGTGTGGTACCGGTAGCTGTTTAGGTTAGAGTGAGATTGCAATTTAGGTACCGTAGCTCAAATGACTATTACATGTATTATGCTACCAGTCACTACCGTAGTCTTACAGTACTGTAACCTACTGCAGCCCTAACCTGCTAACTCTTACCAGTACCAGAGTACCCTACCGTAGTCTTACAGTAACCTACTGTAGACCTACTGTAACTTGCTAACCCTTACCCTAACCTTAATACTAACCTTACAAGAGGGAAAATGCTTTTGGCCTCTAGAGGCAAATTAGACTCTTCCTTTGTGTTTTAAAACCCATTAAACCATAAGTCATAGGCTAGGCTAGGTGTAGTTATTGCTTTTTTCGCTCATTTAAGTGTGTCTAGATGTTAACCTAACACCATTGTGTCCTTGCCAAAAACTTAATCCAAACTCAAAAGTCTCATCAGACATTCTTGTCTACAGTACCAGAGTACAGGCTACCAGTAGTTCTGAGTTGATGGCCTTGGCTATTCCGTCTGACTGTAATCCTAACCAAACTCTAAAAATAATTCTGAAATCAAACCCTAACCCTGAACCTGTATCGATAATGATTAAAAAAATATAAAATAGTACATTTAATGAGCAAATAAATATCCTAAGCACTCACTCTTTGCTCTCTTATTCTCTTTAGGTAGTGACTATTTCACCGAAAATTTTCAAGTTAAAGAGAATAAAACGAAAATGAAAAATATTAATCCGCGCTTTTTTCAGTTGCTTTTTCAAGGGTCAAGATTAGGGTTTAGGTTAGGGTTTGGGTTAGGGTTCGATTTGGGAATAGTTTTAGAGTAAGCATTTGAGTTTGGATTAGATTTGAGTCAGAATTAATAAAAAACTAGACAAAAATTTCCGGTGAAATAGAGCCTTCCTTCTCTTTATGAGTGTTAGTTAATGTTTTCAAAAACTGCTCTATTTTCAGAGATTACTGTTAAAGGTTAGAGCTATGTCTAGAGTATGGGGTTAGCATGGTTCTAAATTAACGCTTACCCAAGCAAGCTGAAATCACCTTGGCAACTTTTTTTTGGTCTAACTTTTCCAATGGGCTAGCTAACAAAATAGCCTACAGGTAAAACATTAAACATGATTAAAAAAACGCAATTTATATCTGCTCTTGTAATAATAAAATAAAATATGTTGGCAGAGAAAGCTGTTGCTTGCTTTATTTTAGTTTAGTTACCTATAAGTAGGCCTACTTTGCAATCATCACAATTAGCACTTTGCTTAATTGTCTGCATATTATTAATTGCAATTAACACATTATTCGCACACAAATATTTTTAAACTCATTTACCAAAATGCTTTTTTTTTAATTTTCCCATGCTTGTTGCGATAATTAACTAATGTTTCAGATATCATAAGTACTTCTCTAAGCTGCATGAGGAAAACATTGAGAATTTTGCTATTTTTTTGTAATGATTATTTTTAAGATCTTGACCAAAATGCTGCTTTAAAAAAAAAAATTTTTCCCATGCTTGTTGCGATAATTGACCGCTGTTTCAGATATCACAAGTACTTCTCTAAGCTGCATGAGGAAAACATCAAGATTTTGCAATTTTTTGTAATGATTATTTTTAAGATCTTAACCAAAATGCTGCTTTTTTAATTTTTCCACACTTGTTGCAATAATTAACCCCTGTTTCAGATATCACTAGTACTTTTCTAAGGTGCATGAGGAAAACATCAAGAATTTTGCAATTTTTTTGTAATGATTATTTTTAAGATCTTGACCAAAATGCTGCTTTAAAAAAAAAAAATTTTTCCCATGCTTGTTGCGATAATTGACCGCTGTTTCAGATATCACAAGTACTTCTCTAAGCTGCATGAGGAAAACATCAAGATTTTGCAATTTTTTGTAATGATTATTTTTAAGATCTTAACCAAAATGCTGCTTTTTTAATTTTTCCACACTTGTTGCAATAATTAACCCCTGTTTCAGATATCACAAGTACTTTTCTAAGGTGCATGAGGAAAACATCAAGAATTTTGCAATTTTTTTGTAATGATTATTTTTAAGATCTTAACCAAAATGCTGCTTTTTTTAAATTTTTCCACGCTTGTTGCAATAATTATCCCCTGTTTCAGATATCACAAGTATTTCTCTAAGCTGCATAAGGAAAATATCAAGAATTTTGCAATTTTTTTGTAATGATTAGTTTTAAGATCTTCAGCTTTTTGCAAAAAATTTCAGCTCTCTAACTGGTGTGCCATAGTTCCCAAATTATTTGCGATTAAAAGTGTGCTGGTAGCAAAGTGACAAACCACAACATTTTGTTGCAACAAATCCTAAAGTAATAATTAAAATAATTACGGTTAAAAAATCATTCTTGCATATTGCATGATAGGAAAATTGTTATTCTCAAATATATGGAAAATTGTTATGTTAAAAATTATTAAAAAGTTAGTTATTCTCCTGCGTCACATTAACATCTGGCATAACGCGCACAAAAATTTAATTTGCTAAATACGATTTGCACTTCACTTATTTCTGATTTTGCAAACTCAATGTTTTTTGCTAAGAAGTACATGCTACAAATTTTTTTCTGAAGTTAGCCTTAAATTATACTGTACCTATTTGTTTGGAGGCAAGGAGACATTTAAAATTATTTGCCAAAAAGCAAGTTGTTAAAATAGTTAATTTTGACTGCTGGTTAGGTTTTTAAAGGGTAATTCCATGCCAAATGAGCAAATGGGTTAGACCATAGTTTTGTATTTTAATAAAATTTAGCACAGTTGTAGACCTTAATAAAAAAACATGAATGGAAAAATTTTTTCGAAGAACTCCAATTATTTACAAAGTTATGATCAATTGAAAATACGCCATGTTTGCTTGTTTTGCTTCATTGCACATGCTTACAACTGTCTTAAATCTTTAATTTTTTAACTGTGGTCATAGGAGACTGCTGAAAATTGCTAGACAGGGGTTTTGAGACCCAAGAAATCCAAAAATATAACTAAAAAAGTAATAAAAGAACTATTTCATGGAGTAACTAAGCTTTCAATTTATTTATTGCGTTTTTTGGATGCCCAACTTCAAGAACCTGTTAAAAAAATGGGTATAAAATTTAAAAGCTGAAATTCATGAATTTATTTCTACTACCACTGCTCTTATATTTCATATAACAAAATTGAATTAATTTTGATGCCTACCATAAAAAATTTTGTTTTTAGGTGACATGCGTTTTTTCAATAAAAATAGCATTGAATCAGTTTCAGATAAAAAGCAAAACAGCTCAAAATCAATGGAAAACAGTTGAGAGAAAAGAATAGACGATAACTGACCCAAACATGCTAAACAGAGTTTTTATCCAAGGGAAAATCTGCAACACTGATTACTGAGCAGTTGTTTTAAAGACAGAGCATGAACCCTAAAGTATGATGATAACTAGCACATGTTCTGGCTTTTTGGACCACGTGGGCTCTTTTATGCACATTGTGTTGTGTGACAGGAATGATGAAAAGTATGGATTTGATTTGTGTTCATTCAATCTTATTTCATTATAAATTTTTGATACTATCAACTCAAATTGTTGGAAATGTAGAGTAAAACATTGGTGATTTCAATAACAAATACCAGAAATTTTTCAGGAAAATTTCATTTCCTAGCTTTGCAAACGTTAATATTATTGTGATTGTATCTGCTTAATGTAGTACAGTTTCAATAGGCAATGGTCAACTGCTTTTTAACTGCGATATTCATTTTCAATTGTTTTATGTTGTATCAGTAGCTCTGCAGTGTTTCCCAATAACATCAGTGCAAGGAGTTTGCAACAAAAATGTGGCTTTGGAACAAAATTGAATAAGATACTTGAGCCAAAATTATGAATTGTCAACAAGATCCACTTTGCTTAAAGCATGTTGAATTAATCTGTCGTAGTAATCTGTCGTAGTACCTCAGTGCTGAGAGATGAGATTCAAACCATAAAACCAGTCAAGACAAGTTTGGAAGCATTTCTCTGCTTTAAGCTAACAAATGGTGCTTGTTACAAGTCTCAAGTGCTGATGACACTACCATTACCAGCACATCATCATCCACAGAGAGTAAGGTAGAAACTCCCATCTATTCAACTATG
This sequence comes from Trididemnum nubilum, assembly GCA_963965965.1. Lineage (NCBI taxonomy): Eukaryota > Metazoa > Chordata > Ascidiacea > Aplousobranchia > Didemnidae > Trididemnum > Trididemnum nubilum. Next base: position 30,956,547 of record OZ014479.1, on the reverse strand, counting down.
GATGCTGAAGTTATGAACACATCATTTGAATTGTGCTCTATATCTGATATCATGGCCCTTATAGCAACATGGTAAAAATTTTAAGCTTGTTGCAAAATTTTGAAAACTGCTATTTATACTTTTAAGCAAAGCAACCAGGAAAAATATGTGACAAACAATACAATCCTGTTACAAAAAAAGTTAAGAAAAAGATTGAACTTTTAGACCATTTTGCCAAGCCTTTAAGTGAGAAGGTATAATCAGCTAGCCAAAGCATCTTAATCAATTGAACTTTCAGACCATTTTGCTATGCCTTTAAGTGAGAAGGTATAATCAGCTAGCCAAAGCATCTTAATCAATTGAACTTTCAGACCATTTTGCTATGCCTTTAAGTGAGAAGGTATAATCAGCTAGCCAAAGCATCCTAATCAAATCTATCACTTTAATCTCTGGTACCTGGACAATGAACAAAGACTGCACAATATACCTTTCTTCTTCTTCATTTTTTGTTCCTTCACTTGATCACCCCAAAATGTTGTGCTGCCTTTTTTCTGACAAAGTATCAGAGATTAAAGTGAGAGGTTTGATTTTGGTACTTTGGTTAGCTGATTGTAGCTTCTCACTAAAGGCTGGCAAAGTCTGTCCGAATCTTCAATCTTTTCACTTTTTTTGTGATACTATCGTCTTGTTTGTCACAAATCTTTCTTCATGTGCTTTCCTGGTTTATTTTACTCAGGAGTATAGTAGCAGTTTTCAGAATTTTGCTGCGAGCTTTAACCGCCTGTGTTAGCTTGCTTTTACTTCGCCCCTTTAAAGATCGTGATATGGACCAAAATTCAAATAATGTGTTCATAACTTCAGAATCCATAGTTGAATAGGTGGGAGCTTCCATCTCACTTTCTATGTGTGATGATGTGCTGGTGATGGTAGCGTCATCAGCACTTACAACTTGGTAACATGCTCATCAGATCTTCTGACCTAGTACAGTATAACAATTTTTTCACTGCCCAAATGCCCATTTGTTACCTTGAAGCAGAGAAATGTGTCCAGACCTGCCTTAATTGGTTTTTAAGATTTGCATATGATTCACAGCTTTTTTTCACTGCAAATGGTATTTTGAGAGGTATGCTACACAATAAGGTGATGCTTGCAGATACTTGTAATCTCATGCCGCGGCACTGAAGTTCTGCAACAGATTAGTTCAACATGCTCAAACTCAAGTGCTTTTTGCAAAGTAGATTTTGTGGGTAGTTGTGGCACATCTCATTCAATTTTCTTCCAATGCCACAATTTTGTAGCAAACTCATTATATTTAATCATATTTTGAAACACGACAGAACTACTGATATAGCATAAAGCAATCTGAAATGAAAATCACAGTTAAAAAGCAGTTTGCCATTACCTATTGAAACTGTGCTATATTTAAGCAGATATGACTACAACAATATTAGCTTGCAAAGCTTGGAAATGGTATTTTCTTGAAAGATTTCTGGTTTTTAATATTGGAATCAGCAATTTTTCCACCTACATTTCCAACCATTCAAGTCAATGTCATCAAAAATTTAATGAAATATGCATTGATTGAACATAAATCAATTCCATTTCAAACTTTTGCAATCATGTGCTTTTCATCATTCTTGTCACACAACACAATGTGAATAAAAGAGCCTATGTAGTCCAAAAAAGCAGACTGTTAAGCCAGAGCATGCACTAGATATCATGGTACTTGAGTGTTCATTCTTTGCCTTTAAAACAACTGCTCAGTAATCAGTGTTGTAGATTTTCTAGGAGCTAAATAATCTTCAAAATAATAACAACAAACAAATTGCAAAATTCTGAACGTTGGTTTTACGCAGCACTGGGTATAGTTGTACTTGTGATATTTGAAACAAAGATTAACGCAGCAAGCATGGAAAAATTTTTCTTGAAAAAAGCCAAAAAGTTGCAAAGCGCGTCTGAGTATCGAAAAGTTTGTATGCAATGAAGAAGTGTTAATTGTAATGGTTGCAAAGTGTTAAAATGAATTGTAATGGTTGCAAAGTGCTAAAATGAACCAAGTAACATCTTTCCCTACTTGCATTGTATTGTATTTAATTCCAACAAAAAGCGGCCTAAATTGCATTTCTAGATAATCTTGCCCGTCGGGCAAGTTAAGCGGAAAAATAACTTGCTTGAGGTGATTTTAGCTTGCCTCGGGCAAATGTTAATTTTGAACCCTGCTCGAGCATGTAAACATTTGATATCACTTGCACGATGGGCAAGTTGATGAAAAAAGTAATTTTGACCCCTGCTCTGTTGTAATGACTTCGTAACATCACTGGCAACTAAGCTAAAGGAGTTAAGTAATTAAAATCCGCTAAAGATTTAATGGTCAGATAATCCAATCTGAGCATTTAGCAATAAAAAGATAACTAATTTTTAACATACCGGTAGTTTATAACTTTAAATGAATATCACATCTATATCAATACTATAGACCAGGGGTGTGCAAGCTTTTTCAATAGCGAGCCAAATAGCAATAAGCACAATATACTTCGGGCCGCACCTTTAAATTGGATATTTTACCAACTATTAATATTGCCATCGTTAAAGATAAAACTGCAATGATATCAAAAACAGTAATACCAGTATTTTTTGAAAAAAATTGTTTAGTTAAAAAGCAAAAACATAGCAATACGATTTAATCTTCCTAGAAACAATTCAGTGAGAAACATGCAGCTGGCTTTTTTGCTGAACCACCAGTGGCGTAGCGTGGCATTTCAGATAAGGCATGCAATTATGATGACGTAATCAGCTTTGATGACGTCATTATTATAAGGCAGCTAAATAAAAAAGCAACTTACACTAATACCGGTACATGTCTACTATTGCAACAAGGCCTCCTTCTCCCAAGTGCACATTAGTGTGTGTTTACTGTCCAAGTACAAATCTTTCTTGTCTTGCTACAAACAGTGACAGGTCTACCAGTTTTATATCTGCCAGTAGCCGGTACCATACTAGGCTAACACTAACAGTAAAGTAGGCTTAACAACATTAAAGTAAAAACATTAATTACAGAACTAAGCTGAGCCAACTTGCAGAATAGTAAATACATAGCCTATTTTCACAGCCTCTTCTTCATGTCATAAGAATATATTGCAGCCTGGCATTTGGCAACAGCCAGCGATTCTATCGGCTACAATATTAAGCAGGCTGAAGTGCTCAAGACTAGTCCACTGCATGTATGGTTAGGCCTGGCCTTGTTTAACAACCAGTAAAGTACAAGCAAAGCAGCTAAGCTACCATTCGGTAATTTATTGATAGTGTTAAAAACTTTTTTACAAACAGTGCAAGTTCTATAACTATCCTAGGCCTACTAAGTACTAGCTCAACCAACTACTGGTAACTCTCTGCTTAAATGAATTTCACATCTTGCTTTCACTCTTATAGCTCAACATTTAGCCTAAAAAGTGCGAACAAAAACTTACTCTGATTTACATCACTTAATGCCAATACCTACCGGCTATCACGGCTTGGTTTCGCCGCTTAGTTATTCGCTTTTTTCATATTACAAAATTACATAAAATAAATGGCAACACGCATGCAATATTTAAAATTGCATGCTTAGGTGCATAGCTTGTGACCTGTTTTAAGATAATTTACTGTCACAAATCTAAAATCAAAATAGAGACTATATTTTACGAAAACAAGAAACTAGACTTATAAAAGAACTTTTGCAGCAAACAATGCAGCAATCAATGTTTTCAAACCTGTTTAATTTTGTTCGTAATCGTATCGAAACATAGCGATCTCTTGAGCCGTTGAATGCAATTTTAGAATTGCATGCGTGTTGCCATTATTTTTTGTAATTTAACGATATGCTGAAAACAGGCTAAAACTGAAATCAATGAATTAAGCGAGACTATTGATTGCTACTTCGACTTGAAAGTGAATGCCTGTAACTGTGGCAACTTAGTTTGATTTTGTTTTAAATTTTTACATGTACTTGTTGAAATTATCATTTTCTTTTTTTGGCTAAATGACTAGGCATGCAATGCATGCCTTGCATGCATGGAGAATACGCCCCTGTGAACCACTCTATTCCAATTTACTTTATTTGAGGTGCTGGCAACCCTAAGCCCATTTTTCAAGTGTTTGTCTGTGATTACTGATCGATAAGGAGATTTTATGAAACCCATTTCAGAAAAAAATTGTTCACACAAGTATGTTGAGCCCAAAAGTGCAATTTTAGAAGCCATAAACTTTCTTAAACTTGGGAACTTCTCTTGGTCAAGATATTTCCGATAAAAATCGCCGTGATGCATTTCCACATACTTAGCCTTCAGGTTAGTTCTCTCCTGAAGATCAATCAGTTCCATTTGGATATCCATGGGGGCTTTTTCAATGTCAGTGTGAAATGGTGAAGAAAATATTTCAAATAAATGTTTATGGGATATGAAGTCTTTAAAGCAAGCCAAAAATTCATTAAGCAATTGTTGAAGTTGATCTGCAAATTTGGTTTTCTTTTTTGGAAGCATTCCCATTTCTTTTAAAGTTGGAAAGTGAGCGAGATTTGCATTCTGTATTTGTGCGTGCCAAAGTCTCAACTTGTTTATAAAACCTTTTATGTGACCGTACATTTCATTCGCATACTGGGCTTTTCGTTGCAGCTTAATATTGAGTTCATTCATGCGAGTAATAGTATTGATCAAGAAAGCTAGATCACACACCCAACTTTCGTCTTTCATTTCAGCCATTGGTCGTCCTTTACTTTTTAAAAATAGTACCACTTCTTTTTGCAGTTCGTAAAATCGTTGCAACATGCTATCCTTGCTTAACCAATGCACCTCGGAAAAGTAAGCTAGATCTTGATGTTCGGTGTCGAGATCCTCTAGAAACTTTTGCAACTGCCGGTGGTTACGTCCTCGAGCTCGAATAAAATTTACAGCCTTAAAGACTGAGCCCATGACATGTTTGGACTTCAAGGATTTTGCACATAGATTTTTTTGATGAATGATGCAGTGAAAAATTGTTATATCGATTTTCTCTTTCAAAGCAGATTTCAAGAGACCTACAAATCCTATGCCAGTTCCGGACATGGCTTGAGCACCATCAGTTGCGATTCCGCATAAAGTGGATAGGTCCAAACCAAACTCATCAAAAGCATTGAAAACTTCGGAAAAGATTTTAGCACTAGTTGTGGTATCCTTCATACACTGCAGTGACAGAAGTTCTTTGGTTTCCTTCAACTCCTTGTTCATTCCTTTTATAAATATAGCCAACTGTGCTGCGTTCTTCACATCGGTACTTTCATCGATTGCAAAGCTCCATGATACAAAGTTTTTTACTTTGTCTTTAGGAGTGTCACGAACATCACCAGCAAGTTCATCGATGCAACTTGCTATCGTCCTACGCGATTATCTTATTTTCTCAAACTCCTGTACCATTTTAGGACACAATTCTTCTGCAACTTTAGTGAGGCACTTTTTCACAAAATCACCTTCAGAATACGGCTTCATAGTTTGAGCTATTCTCTGCGCAATTAAGAAACTGCATCAAACTGTTTTTTCATTATCAGTATGCATTTTTTGAAACATCAAATGCTGGCTCTTCAACTGTTCCTTCAATTGCTCAACTTTCAGCTCTATGTTTCGTCCTTTTAGCTTTCCGTAAACACCGTTAGCATGTTTTGAGTCATAATGTCATTTAATGTTGTACTCTTTATTAACACTTACAGTTTGCTCGCAAATCAAACACAAGGGTCTACTGTCTGCATTTTCAATAAAAAAATATTCAGAAGTCCATTTTTCATTAAAATTTCGCATCTCTTCCTCTATTTTTCTCTTTCTTGTCTCTTTTGAATTTGCCATTGCAAAGTGATGAATTTGAAACCAAGGTTCAAATTTGCTACACTCTAGTACATGTTGATTAGAATTAGACAAAATCGACAGATATGCTGAAATCAAAATTCACAAAGTGAAAAAATGTGCTGGCAGAAATGGACGAAGAATGAATGAAGTACATCTTTGCTAAACTAGGCTGTAGCCATGTATATTGTAATTGTAATTAGGTGGAGTACAAATGAAGTACATCTTCGCTAAACTAGGCTGTAGCAAAGCACACAATAGCTGGTTTGCAGTACAAATCGCTCATGCCAGCATGTAAAACACTTTCTGGAAAGATTGTTATATAGCAAACTGTTTTGAACAGAACTAATCAAATCAAACCATATATCGTGGTGGTTACATAGCACTGTAATCTTGGTGATTACATAACACTGTAATTATACGATAATTAATCCCGGGATCGGGATTGACAAAGATAGATTGAAAGCCCATCATTCCGGGATTTGCCGGGTTTCCAAACGCTAATACCTACACTGTATGCGTACCAGTAGGCAACCACATCCAGCTGTTGAGTACTTTTGCTAACTGCCATGTGCTTAACTGCAAATTTGAGTTAAAAAACAACCTAACTGCTTACCAATAGACTTAGCTTTTTCGTTTTTTGCACTTAATCATAAAATGACATTAACCACCATACAATGACAATAACCACGTGTTACTAACTTTCTTCACCTATGAAAACTCCAAAACCTAGCTCTACGCAGTATCGGTACCTTTCTGCCTTTTCCTCGATCGTTTGTTAATTTTTGTGCTGCTGCTTTGTGCTTTGGCGGTCGTGGAATAAATATACAAACTACACTAAACTAAACTAAATTTCTTTGATTCAAATGCTGAATGACTCAACTTGCGTTTTTAACATCTACTAGCTTGGTTTCTTGAAACAATCTTCATCAAGGACATCATGTACCTTTCCCACACAAAAATTCTCGTGTTTTGAGCATAAGCAAATTACGCATGTTTGAAACTTAATAATTTTATCAATTGGAGATGAAAATTGGAAAAAACTTACAAAACTTTTAGTTGGCCAATGCACTATCCAAAATAGGGTAGCAAGTTAATATTACTTGTTTCTTGGCACTTGATTTTTTAGCTATTCTCTTTCCACATTCTTTGTGTCAAAACGCTTTATTTATTCTTCCATATTTTATGAAGTACCTCAAAAAGCACTTGAAACGTTCAAGGGCTGCAATCTATTCAAAAACCGCAACTCTTCGCGGGCCGCACAATTTCTGGGCGTGGGCCGCAGTTTGCACACCCCTGAGTTACAGTGAAGATGCCATTTAAGTGAAATATGAGTGTATTTGCTATGCTTTTAGATCAAGTGTGCCAGGTTGATATGGTTTTTAAACTTGCATTTTAATATTTTTATTACTATCTGATTTCATAAAAGTTTTTAGATCTGATTTGCTTTTACTTGCAAAATTTTTGATACCTATTAAATATCAATTTTGCATTTGTGAAATACGTAATGTTGTGACACAGGCTCTACTGGACATGCAAATGCTGATCTTCATTTTTGCATTGATTTTTACAATACGGTGTATTGATTGCTATTTTAAAGTAGTTGAGCAAATTATGGTGATGCGGTATTAAATTTATCACTTTTAAAAAGTTAACTGCCGGTAAAATAACGAGGGGATGTAGTGGTATTTATCTAATGTCAGAGCAATCATATTAGATTAGATTGTGGTGAACTCCATCCTTCATGATTAAACTGTTTCAGAGATAGTTTAGTTCAAATACGACGTAGGACCTCCTGAATTTAAGTTTATTGGCAACTCAGAAGTTAGTAACATTGGTGATGCCATCCCAGTTCTGCCTTAAGCCAACGTTGCAATTAGGTTATGGTACAGCATTGAGCTTTGTTGCTATGCGTTAATCGGTTTGATCTCTTCAGTGAACAATATATCATCATTATAACAGATGTTATAAATGTTAAGGTTGTCAATAAAAATTATAATGTGGAGACTTCTTTGTTGTGTTTAAAGCAGTGTTTTCACTAACATTTTTGCTAATATGTGGGTACCTAATTTTCTTTAAATAGTCGTGCCCAAAGCTTTGAGAATATGTTTATGAGCCCTAATTTTTGTCTTGATTCCAATTTAGTATTAAAGTAGGTACAGTCAACTTCTGTGTTCCCTCTAACTTTAAGGCTAGTCGGCGAGTGCCCGAATTATCTCAAAACAATTGTGCCCAAAGCTCTAAAAAGACATTTATGTACCCAAATTTTGTGTCAATCCAGTATTAAAGTATAGCAAATGTCATATTTCCATAAATTTGTAGAATTTTCTAAAGTTTTGTTTACTATATCGCCAAAAAATATTTACCCTTGCTCCAACAAATTGCTGATTCGCTGAAAAACATCGGCTTAGTGGAGCACTGGTCAACTTCCATTAATTGACCACGATTTTTTGCAGTAATTCCATTCCTTGACAATATGTGTCTGATGAAAGAGAGTCGACTGTGTATCAAAGTCATATTTGGACAAATTTGTCGACTTTTTAAAGCTATGTTTATCATATTGTCAAAAATTAAGGGATCACGTCTTTTCGGCGCCACCTATTTCGTTGCCGGACGTTTTCTGCACAGATCGTTTCGGCTCCAATTTGGTGCTATTTGACAGTTCACTTATTTAGGGTTAGGGTTAGGGCTTTGGGTTAGAGTTAGTAAAAAGCACCAAATATTGGCGCTGAAAAGGTCCGCGCCGAAATGGTCGCGCGGAAAAGTCGTGTTCCCAAAATTAATTGCCCTTGATCCAAGAATTCGCTGATTTTTTGACAAATATTGAATTTGTTGGAAGAAGACAAATTTTGTTTACTGTCGCTCAGTAACAATACATGCCAGTCAAAGATTGCTTAGAATTGAGACAAGGAAACTTTAAAAGCACCTTTCGGTCATCAAACTGGTTTTAAAGTGCAAAATCTCTGAAATGGCTTGGTCAAGAAAGTTGGAGTTAACGCCAATCTAATCAATTGATATCTGCATTGGTTAGGCCTGCAGTTTTCATAAATTGCGATTATTTGTGATTTGTTGCATATTTATCTTATTGCAACCAAGCAACAATGACACTTACCCTTTAGAAAAATTCGCTTAGAAGTTGACCAATTCTGATTTGCTTTGGCTTTTCTTGTTAATTTGCTGCTTGTTTTAAAGCTACTTAGCAGAAATAATTGTGCTTTATCCAAGGATGCAACAACGCGACTTGTGTGTATGTCAGTGTTCCTTTTAATATTATGTTTAATCAGCAAGTGCTTAAATTTTCTCAAAACAATTTATAGCTGATCAGTGGTAAAGTGGATAGAGCGTCTGCTACTGAAGCGGTAGACTCTGGTTCAATTCCCAATCGGGTTAAACCAAAGACTATAAAAACAAGGTGTTCACAGCTTCCCTGCTTGACGTTCAGCAATCAAAGGGACAGTGTGAAGCCTCCGACGTGTGTGGTTGACAAGTGAGCTAGTGGCAGCTTGTCTCGAAGATCAAAAGGTCCATTCGCTGTCTCCTGGCCAAGGCAACTTAGTGAATAAAACGTAATTACAATTACCGTAGGCCTACCCGAAACTAAAAATATGTTTATGTGCCTTAAATTTTGCACTAATTCAGTATTAAAGTATACTAAAAGTCATTTTTCAAAAAATTTGTCTGCTTTTCCAAATTTAAGCTGATTGTATCATTGCCAAAAATTGGCTAGCTGGGGATGCTGGTGTAGGTTGAGCCTTAATTAAGCAATTAGAACCATTGTAAAAAGGATGCTTTTACCCTCTTAGTCTTGGCCATGCTGCCAACCAATAGGTAATATCTTACCCAGCACTTCAGCAGCCTGATACACATGATACACATACCAAATACCGATAATGCAATCACACCTTTTTGTTGGATTTTGAGTTGGTGAATTAAAATGCTTTAGTTAAATAATGTAAAAACAAGTTTTTTACATTATTTCTTTTAAGCACGGAAGGGCTTATTTGATTAAATAGTTTAAGTGGTGCTGCTTACCAAAATAAAACTTTATTTTTTCACTGCACACATGAATCATTCATAATCATTTTTTTACACATGTATTAACAAGGCCTTTCCTAGTTTTCGGCATGTGACAATTTTGTACAGTATTTAAGTGAATGTATGCTTTGGCATCTGGCGAAGTTGATTGATTTATTTATTTGGGTGTCAAATATTACAAAACTGATCAAAATAAAATAAAATGCGACGCTACAGTGTCTATGAGAAGCCCAAAGATGGACTTTTAATCGGTAGTTCACAGTGGAACTACCGATTCAGAGACTCTGCATGAAAAGGAAAACCAACAAAAAAAACAAAGCAAAAAACAATAAACAAACTAAAAGGATAAAGATGCGAGATCCTGAGAGTGCTTGAGAAAATAAATTATAAAAATGATGTAATTTAATAATTATTTAAAAGATATTTTTCATTTTTTTTCTAAATTAAGTTAAATTTTTGATCGTTTAATTTCATTGGGTGTTTCATTCCATAGTTTGACGCCGACTAATTTAATTGACTGTTTGCATATGCTTTTTTTAAATAGAGGAAAGCGCAGATTGTTTGATTGCCTTGTTTGTCGAGAATAAACTTCGGAGTAGCGCTGAAAAAAAAAAATGTTATAACAATCAGGTAACAAACGGAATAGTGGAAATTTAGTGTTGCTGTTAAAAGTTATTTACATACTTAAAAGTTATTTACATACTTACCAATTAACAAGTGTCAATATCTAATGCTTAGCTAAATGTGTGTTATTAGTACAGGTCATTTTTTACAACTGGTGCTTTATTGTAAATTGCATCTTTCAACTATATGAGTGGATACAAAATTTGAAAATTGTCATTTTAAAATTTCTCATTATATGATGTTGGGACATTTCCTTTTCGCTGTAATATCGGTAGTGATTTGACTTGATCACCATTACTTTTGCTAGGGTGAACCACTAGTCAGACATTCTGAGTGTCAATTATAACCTATAGGTTGTTTTTTTCTGTCAAATATTCAGATTTGTAAATAAATTCATTAAGCACTGCTTAGTTTGTTCAATTATCTGGTTTTTTTTTATGCCTCAGCTCTTTTTAAATTGAAAATTAAATCACATTCACTGGAAATAACTGGGAAAAAAAGCGTACCAGGTTATGTTGATTTAATATTGATTCTTTTTAGCAATCATTAAACGTATAGTGTTTTAAATTCGTAAGATGGAGCAAGAATTTGATTTGGAGTATGTTGTGGTGGAATTCATCAAAGATAAATCTTTGGCAGTTATTCCAAAAAATTGGTTGCAAGAAAATTATGCTTCGTTTCCTCCATATACGAACGCACGAAAGGTGAAAAGTGCCGCTAAAAGTGGAGAGATTCCAACCAAAAATTGTAAAATATTCCAAGTCAAATAGTGGTTTCGATCAGGTATGTAGGTTTGGTCACATTCAACAACTGTGGCTTAATTGTACCGAGTTTGCTAAGTAAAAGGGCTGCAAATTTTTTGGTTTGTAAACAAAATACTGGAGCTTAAGTCCTAGGTCTTTTAAAAGTTTTTTTTTCTTGTTTTAAACAGCAAATGAGCACTAAAATTTACTGCAATAATATTTTTATTAAAGATACTACCAAATAGTAAATATGTAAGATATTGTTGCTTTATGTAGAATTTGAAGATGTGGTGTAAAGTCTGATTTAAAGTATATTGAAAATTTGTAATCTTTAAATTAAAGTCTTAACTTCATGCAGATAATTGGAACAAAGCCCAAAAAAAGACTGATCATTTGGAAAATCTCTCCAATCTGGAATTAACCGATGATGGAAATTTGGCAAAGTCGAAATTGTAAGATTTAATTTACTTAAGTATTCTGCAATTGTCATTACCAACATTTAGATTATGACACCTTTAACAATTTCACGGTTTTACATGTTTTGATTTTGAACTAAAAGTTGTATTGTTGATTGCTTTGCATTGATATAACATTTCGAATCAAGATTATAGATTAGCAGATTGTACAGCGGCATAAAGTTACAGGTTTCCAACGTTGTTTATGTAAATGGTTCTCAATATGTAAATTTGCTTATAACAATCATGTTGAAAAATTGCTTTATGTAAAAAAAAATGTAATTTGTTATGCTACGAACATTTTTAAAACGATTTTATTGTTTTGAGAAATAGTTCTGATTTTTTAGACTGTCGTAAACTTTCTCAATAGCATAAAAACTTACTTTACCTCTAGGACAGTTTACACATATAGTACATTGTCTCTGTCCCATCAAATGCCTCAAACTAGTCCCAGATTTTTTTTCGGAGTAAAAAACGCACCTGAGTTACTTTAAAAAATTTCTTATAATTGAGCGTGTGCCTAATATTCAGCTGTTTCTTAATATATAGATCAGGTTGTACGATACTCTATAACTGAACTTTCTGCATCGTTTACTGGCTGTAGCCCATTGTCCATTGAGCACTTTGGAAAGTTGAAAGACTGTGATCGAGTTACTTTGAGAGTTATGTATAGCTTTACTATTGTAAAATCTGATAACTGTTGTTATTTATTATGTGCATCTTATTTATGAAAGTGGAGGAAAAGGTGCATGATTATTTTCATGTAGTTCCTAGCTTGAAAAGGGTCCACGACAACTGATCGCGACAAACTGACTGCGAACAAGCTGACCGCGAGCAACGCCGATTGGCTGAGAAGGGCGATTCTAAATATATTTTTACTGCCCCCAGAGCTATCTTGCCCAAAGCCTCACTTTGTGACGAAATCAATGTAACGAAGCCGTTGGTTCGCGGTCAGTTTGTTCGCGGTCAGTTTGTCGCGGTCAGTTGACTTGGCTCGGCTTGAAAGGACACATGTGCATTGCGCAAGATTTTATGAATAAAGGAGAAATGCTAGTGGACTTAGTTTATCAGGTCAACTTTTGAACTGCAGCCTGTGGCTGTCTATTGTGTTTGTTACAATATCTTTTAATTGATGACGGCCACAGAATAAACTAAGGCCAGGAAACCCTGAGGATTTGCATAAAACGCACAATGTTTGTGTCTATAGCTTGCAACCTCTGTTTTTATTTCATTTGTATTTAGTTCCAGATTGTATTGCACCTAGACTCGCTACAGTTATGCTCCAGTTCAAAATTCAGCAGCTGATCTTATTTCTGGGTTGGAACCAATATTCGGTAAGTTGCTTTGTGTATTGTTGTTTGAGTAAGTGTGGTCTACAACTTATGGTGCTCTTATTAAGTGAAGAAACAAGTTCAATTAAGTGAAAAAAAAAGCAAAGTTGGGGCTAGCTTGGTTTATGCAGGATAGCGCAAAACCTCACATAGCTTGCGTGACTTTAACAAATTCAGAAGACTTGTGAAATTCACAAAACAAAAAGGATAGACGTGACTTGACTTTAACAAAAGGGACAGCGCAAAAAGGTTTGTGTCAAGCGCCCAAAAGATTAAAAAATTGCGATACAGACTATCCTCAGTGTTGACTGCTAATGGTAGCGGCCCGCCCATATTTCAAACCAAGTCAAGTGCCAACATTAGGGTTAATTTGCGGCGGTCAGCTGTCGTGGATGCCTCGTATTCATTAAATTAGTAAGGTCCCAGCAGACTGCAGATTTGTTAAGTCATGTCTGGAAGCTCTTGCAAAAAAAATCTTTATCACAAATTTTATGATTGGCCCCTGACAGTCTTGACTTGAATCCACTTGATTTGTGGTTTCCAGAGCAGCAAAGGGGAACGTCTATGCCAACATACTGATGTCAAATAAATGTGGCAGTTTTCGCTGTGGAAATCATCTCGTCGAGACATTAAAAACAATGACAAAATTTCTGCAATCATGAAAAAGCATGCTTTACAAAAATGGAGCTCACATCAAGAATATAGACTAAAAAAAGTTTGTGCGACTTTAAAGCATACTGGTAATCAATAGTTATCCTCCAACTTTTTTAACTTTGGATGTTTTGAGTTTTCAGCTTGTCATTTAAATACTGCCTGAAGGCACTCTGTATATAATTATTCATCCAAAAGTCCATTTAACTATAGTTTTTTTGTTCATTGCGTTATCACAAGCAAAACATTTTAGAACGAATTTTCAATACATTGGAAGAAATTAAAACGAGACAGAAAAATTTCAAAAAATTATTGCACGACAAAAAACATTCGGATATCATGTCTGGATTTTTAAACGAGTTTTCCATGCGAACATTTAAAGTTTAGCATTGCGGGATTGGATGAAGTTTATTTAAGCTTTTTAAATATTTAGAACCTTAACGATTTTTTTTTTGTATTTTACCAGACAGAACGAATATGTAACTTGTCTTGCTAATATTTTAATGAATGCACTTCTGTTTAGGTTGAGCATTTAACTGCCTTTAATGGCAGATCTCCAGCAGAGACTGTAAGAAAAATGTTGGAAGAGACCTTTGCTGTGGAGTTTCTTTCTTTCTTTCTTTTCTTTCTGAGTTTTATTTTGAATGCCAAGTCACAACGTTGACATCAAAAAAGGAGACGCAAGAAAAACGCAAACTTACGTTATAACATGGCAAAAACCAAAAACCAAATCACAGCAGCAAAATATGATATAGTTACTATAGAGATAGAAACTGCCATGCTCACGCCACCCGGCTATCAACACAGGCAAAACAACAAACAAACAAAAACGAATATTCTGTACACACTTAAAACTAACAAAACAAAAAAAAAAAAAAAATTTTTTTTTTCAGGATTTGTTTACCGTACCAAAATAATACAATTTCGATGCAAAAATTGATTGCCAATAAAACAAAGATAATAAATGCTTTCAGCCGTCAATAAAACTTTTGATCAAGTGAAATAAAAGAAATAACTCTTTATATTAATGACTTTAATTAAGCAACACTTAAAGATGGAAATGTTTTGAATTGTTTAAATGACTGATAGCACTTTTCAAATTCCTAAGAGTTATGTAGTCAGTCATCTAAGCTTTAATTATTGTATTTTAAAAGATACTCTAAAAAGTTTTTGGGGTTTGGAGTTGAACATTGGGGCTTAGGGATTCGAACATTAGTTTTTTTTTAAAGTTTGATGATTTATTGATTATACATAAATTATACAAATTATTCATGTAGTTTTGTATGGTGACACCGGTTGCTAGTAGTGACACCAGTAATTATTATTAAAAATGAAACAGCTTCAACAGCTGTCTTTGTTGATTATTGGGCTGTAGTTAAGATATATTTTTTCATTTTTGTTGCAAATATTTTGGTGGAAGTGCTTTTCTTAATGTTTGTCGGTACCTTGAGCCAGAGCTTTGGACCTGCAAATTTAATAGACTGCTGTGAAGTAGTGAATTTACAATAGTTCATTATGATCTTACTATGACTTCTAGTTTTGATTTGAGAATTGTTCATTTTGAATATGTTTTGTAGTTGATGAGGTAGTATATTTTTGTGATATTTGTACATTAAAACTGCTAATTCCAGTTCATAAATTTGGCTGATGGTTAGTAAATTATATTTAATCATAATATGTTTCACATTGTGTGTGCGTCTTAAGTTAAATATTAAACGTATAAATTTATTACATATAGCTTGCAATTTCATTACTAAAGTTTTGTTTCCGAAACACCAGTTAACCATGCAGTAACGAAGGTGGCTTTCAATCAGAGTATGGTAGAGCAACAGTAGCGCCTCGCGACTGAGATAAGGTTTTATTCTTACTGCTGTCCCATAACCGGCTCGCAAGTTATCCTTAAAATGCAACTTAAGTGGCAAAGTAGCCCAGGCTAAGAAGGCGTTCCTGCAGCTGCGACTGTACAAAGTCATGTTTGGTAAGACGCATTAGTTTTTATTTCCTTGGTAAAGTAATGGAAAGCCAAGGAAGGCCCAATCTGTTAGCGTGTGTGGCTACTAGAGTTATCAGTCGAATCGACTTTTCCTCGATCTTTAGCATCTAACCAAATGTTATTTATCTACAACAGGGGTCGGCAACGTTTTCGTCTCTAGGGCCACATTTCGACCCAATAAGGTTTCAGCGGTCCATCACCATTTCAATAGACCCAGAAAAAGGATTAAGCATTTTACAGCCGATTTAATGGCGATGCCAAAAAAAGAAAGGTCCTTGGCCGAAAATTAGTCACTTTACAGCTGATTCAATGGCGGTGACCAAAGGAAACGGGTCCGCGACATCCTGACGCGACCGACCTGAATGGAGAAAATTCACTCCGCTATTCTTGAGGCCAGGGACATCCTGACGCCCTAACTCTAACCCTAACCCTAATGTCAGGATGTCCATGGCATAAGAATCCCCAGGTGAAAAGTCTCGCGTTAGGTCGGTCGCGTCAGGATGTCCTGCTTCGAAAGGAAACAGCAGTTCGGCGGGGTTATTGGTAAATTTTAATCATGAAAAAGGTCTTTGGCCATGTAAGCATAAAATTGCACAGGCTGAGTGAAAGTGCTTGGCGGGCCGAATCCGGAGGTTGCCGACCCTTGATCTACACAATTAAGTGGATGGTCATTAACTGAGTTTGCTGGCAAATAGTTAGCTCAAGTCGGAGTGTACGAGAGTTAGTTGATATGTGCAACAAATTTTTTGTTGTTCTTACTCTTATAGAAGTTATTCAAATACAGCTGAATGAGTATCGTTTTGCTGCTGCTCCGTTTTCTGATTTTTATGTATCTGTACTCGAAAGTCGGTGCTATCGCGTAAAATTGTGCTTTTAACTTGGCAAATTAATCACAATTTCATTGTTTAGTGCACAGTAAACAATCAAGATATCTTGAAGTATTGTGCTGTATGCGCTTTTCCTCAATTTATGCTAGATCTCAGCTATATTAAAACATTCTGTTCTAGTGTTAAGTTTCTCTAGCTATATTCTTGTTTAGCTGCTCTCCGTCGATCTTATTCTGATGCCAGCTAACGAGATTATCGTAGCACAGTGACGAATTGGTTGGACGGGTCAAAAGATCGTAACGGCGGAAGGAAAAGACGTTCCGAATCTCATGCAATTGCCGGGGATGACACTGACAGTACAGAAAAAAATTAATACCCTAGTATATCTGTCATGGTTACGTTGTCTGATGGAAATTTTTGCATCATTTTTAATTTAAGCTTTAAACGACAACTCTTGATTTTGTGCTAAAGTCGTTTTAACGCAATTTTAAATTCGACGCAATTGCAAATCAGTAAAATGTTTCAAGTCCTACTTGGTTGTTAAAATTCAAGTTTGACAATTGTTACTTTCCCACGTGTTTTGCTAATGTTTGTGTGATCGCCTTGTGTATTGTGAAATAAAGTTATGATTTGAAAGCTAATCGCTCTCGTAATTTAGCGGTCAAAATGCCGCAGATCATTGACGTTTATTATCTGGGCCAGATCTGGATCTGACCTGGCACGAGTAACAAGTGCTCTAACGCCCGATCAGGACCAGATGTTGAAAACCAGCTGTATTGGATTTTAAGGTGGAATGCCATAGCTGGCGTTGATCTGGACCAGAGCTGGTCACAACTTTTTACGTCGGGTCCAGATCTGGATTTGATCTGTCTCAAACAACAAGTGGGCTCTTGCCCGGTCAGGGCCAGATGTTAATGCCAGATCGGGGCCCGTTTAGCACGCCCGACCTGGCTTCGGCCAGGCACAGATCTGGCTGAGTGGTGCCAGGTCTGGCCCCGGTTGCTCGAAACACATGATGCCTGGTCTGGCCCGGATGTGAGCCAGATGAAATTGCTATCTGGGAACCATCCAGTAAAGATGTTTCAGATCTTCTCTTGAATAGTAGATAATCCAATATCTTGCATTAACCACAAAAACGTGATTTTGGTATATTTATTTAAAATTCTTTTCTATGTTAACGATTATTTCAGTTACAGAAAAAAAATCTCTGCAACATGTTTCAAATATTCACTAATCCACACAAATAGATATCTTAGTTACATTTTTTTGGATACGTGTTTTAACCTCCAACGTTCTGTAATCACTATTCTAGTCGCAAAAGTAATTTCACAGACTTACTTCAAACTTTTCACTATTTCGTTATCGTTATTGTAGTTGCGAAAAGATTTAGTAAACTTATTTTAAACGCTTTGCTGAACTCTTTGCTAACTCTCATTCTAGTTTGAGGAAGTAGACTTCGTAAACTATTCTTCCAATCTAAATCTCACATTAGTAAAGTTTTAGTCACGTTCGCTCTCGGTTTTACAAACCGCCATCTTTAAGTCGTGCCACGTGTTGGAAACAGATGCAGCTTTCTAAAAGCGAAGAGCGCTCTGTTGTTCGTAAATTGAAGCGCCGCGCCAGAAATCGCTACTTAAACGCTGCAAAGCTACCTTTTTAAGTAGATGCAAAGGTCGATTTCTTCAGTTGTAAAAGTACTATGGCGCTGAAATTGACTTCCCCCGCCTCGTTTTTAGTTTGTGGCCCAAGTTGCTGTGGAAAAACACACTGGGTGTTTCGCTTTATTGAAAACCGTAATGAGATATTCACAGAAAAAATCGAAAAAGTGTTATATTTTTATGACACCTATCAAAAAAAATTCGACGACTACTTGAACGATATTGAATTTATTCAAGGAATCCCGACTCTCGAAATATTGAAACTCGCTGATCGATGTTTACTAGTTCTCGATGATTTAATGCATTACCCCCAAGATTTGATTACTAAAATCTTTACTGTGTACGCTCACCATTTCAATTTTTCAGTAATATTTACAGCACAGAATCTTTTTAATAAAAACATCCGCGAAATATTGTTGAATTCACATTTTGTGGTTTTATTTAAAAACTGTCGCGATGCGACCCAAATACAACACTTTCTAAGACAAGCTTTCCCACATAAAAATAAAGTTGTGTATGACGCTTATAAAAACGCCGTCGCCACGCCAAGAGGCTATTTGATGCTAGACTTCAGACCAGACACTGACGACTCCCAGCGAATAAGAACAAACGTATTCCCAAACGAAGTGAACTACATCTATCAGTAATTCTCTACCCATGGATCGCTTGAAAAGAAACGCTTCCACTATCAAGCTTTTGTATGGCGCAAATCCTTCTTTGCGCAAAGCTGTTGTGCAGAAGTCCAAAGATGATTTAATTCGTTGCCTTTGCGACGCCTCGTTTAACATCCTGAAAGGAACTGCACCGATTTCACGACAGCATAAAAAGCGACTCGCTAAACACAAGTCGTCATTACGTAAACTGACCGATCGCAAGCTACCTCTAAAGAAGAAAAGAAAGATTATTCAAAGCGGCGGTTTTTTGTCTGCGTTGATCAGCGCTGCGATACCGCTATTGAGTAGTTTATTTGGACTAGCAAAATGAGGAAATTAGTGGCGTTGGAACCGCAAGTTTATGAAAAGTTGAAGGAAGGTGTCGGGCGAGTGGAGACACCTATTTTAAACAACCTTGACTAAGAAATGCAGGCGATATTAAATTCACAGCGACCGGCGCATGAGAAATTACAACTTTACGACGCCGTGTTGCGAAAATCGAAGCAGTTTGAAAAAATGACTGGAGACGTTACATTGCAAGCTGTGGAAGATCGAATATTATCAGACTTCGATCGACAGATGCAAGATGTTTCGAATTCTCAAAAATCACCTCACGAAAAAATAATGCTATATAACGATATCTTGCGGAAATCCGGCGTATATGAAAAAAAGCGGTGCGCTAGACGTGTGCAGAAAAAGGAGAAATTACCGAAAAAAGAGATATTAAAACATTTCAAAAAGTCCAAGAGCAAAAAGGTGAAACAGATTTTGAGCGGGATTGAAAATCAGAAAAATATTACCTGGAACGACGCCGGAAACTTAGTTCTTGACGATCGAGCGATTCCTTCCAGCGATATCACAGAACTGTTACGCTCAGCTGTAGTCAAATAAGAACCTACCATACCAGGTTGGTCGACGTTTGACAAAACGCTCCCATGGACAAGTTTTTGAGTTATTACAATGAAAAAAAACCCGGAGCGTTTTCTGGCGCAACAGCGTTTCGAAGAACCGCGCAGAATCCTAAGGTTAAAAATTGGCTTTCAACTCAAGACACTTATACTCTTCACAAACCGGTTCGAAGACGTTTTCCAAGAAGAAAAATTGTTGTAGCTGGTCCGAAACAACAATTTCAAGCAGACTTGATCGATTTTAGTTATTTGCAGAAATACAACGGCGGTTTTAAATTTATTCTTGTCGTGATTGATGTATTTTCAAAATACGTTTATGTGGAATGTATGAAAAATAAAACTTCTCAGAGTGTGATAACAGCGTTTTCTAAAATATTGAAACGAAGTGGTTATTTTTCTTCCTTGCAAACTGATTTAGGGACAGAGTTTACGAATAAAGCGTTTCAAAGCTGGCTCAAAGATCGCAATATTCATTTTTTTCACACCTACAATCGTGAAATTAAAGCTAGTATTGTGGAACGCTTTATTCGTACTATCAAAGAAAAACTATTTAGGTATTTTACGTATTCTAGTAAGCGGAAATACGTCGACGTAATTCAAAAATTAGTGCACGCCTACAACCACTCCTTCCACCGCTCAATTCAATGCGTGCCAGCAGAGGTCAGTCCTTCTAATCAAGAGTCGATATGGCTCACGTTATACGGCGGTCAGCAGTCTAAAAACCCTAAATTCAGTGTTGGGACAAGAGTAAGGTTGTCTGTGATTCGCGGGCAATTTACCAAAGCTCATACTCAAGGTTGGACTCAGGAGGAGTTTGAGATTGCTGAGGCGTTTACCGGTGATCCGCTCTACTACAAAATAAGAGATTTGAGGGGTGAGAATGTGAAGGGAAGTTTTTACGAACCCGAACTTCAGAAAGTGGTTAAAAGCGATAACATTTACAAAGTTGAGTCCATTCTTAAAAAACGAAAACGTAATAAAGGTCACGAGTATTTTGTGAAATGGTTGGGATACCCAGACTCGTTTAATTGCTGGGTACGTGAGCGAGATCTTGTGCGTTATGCCTAATCTGTCGTCGGCTGTAAGCGATTTAGCTCTGTTTATTTGCCAGATTGCTGCTGTCTACGTAGTGATTGCTTTTAGTCTATACAACTTGACACAAGGTGTGGAAAATAAGGAGCTCTGGGTGAGCTTACTATCAAGCGGTGTGGGTTATCTTTTACCAGCTCCCATATTGACAAAAAAACATGTTTCTAATTCTTCCTAGCAATGCCTCGATGTCTGTCTTTCCTGAGAATAAGATTTCGGACTTTAAAGTACACTTACCGAAGTCTGTTGACTCTGGAAGGTTCTTGGGAATGTGGTTTAGCTGAGATACAGTACCCGAGATCCTGGTACACAATGTCGCAATCTTTGGAGCATTGGGTGCAATGCAAGCAGGATAACATAGATATAATAGTATTCTTACCGCTAGGATACTACCAAAATCCTCGCGATGTAATCGATCAGCTAAATCGTGAGATGGAAAAACATTTCACAGCTGCAGCAGACGCGAAAATGAGAGATCCTACATCGGGGTTGACA
This sequence comes from Trididemnum nubilum, assembly GCA_963965965.1. Taxonomy (NCBI): domain Eukaryota; kingdom Metazoa; phylum Chordata; class Ascidiacea; order Aplousobranchia; family Didemnidae; genus Trididemnum; species Trididemnum nubilum. The sequence goes on along the minus strand of OZ014479.1, from coordinate 30,935,260 downwards.
ACACTCCCACGATTGAGGACATATTTACACTTCAATCCTTATTCTCAAGTAGCGTCGTTGGAAATTCAAAAACCTCAGCTCCAAAATATGAGAGTTGCATTATCTTTCCCATTAGCACGCATGTTAGGCTTCAACACAACGGTTTACAGACGACCGGGGTTCCATGTAGCTTCAAGAGTTGCGAATTTAAACAACACCAACACTATATTCGTTTATCTCGACGTAATTCAATCGCAAATCGTTGGTGATACACTTGCACCTCTTCTAGACGTCGTTGCTGTCCAAGGCGAACCTGGAGACTTGGTCTGCAGAAGATTTGATAAACCGCATTACAAACCTATTTTGAGAAAACATTTTTCCGATATCAACATTTCTTTACGCGACAATCAAGGCGATCCTATTCGGTTTGAAAAAGGTAAAGTTATCGTGACTCTACATTTGAGAAGAGCGAAACTACCTCTTTAAATTCAATACCGTACCGTTGCTGTGCTCATTCACACAAAACAATATGCGTGCGACATATTGTTGCGATTCCAAGGCGTACAAACGCTACTACTTGAAGCAAGTCGGAAACGGCGGTCCATATTTCAGCAGGGCACCGTTTCAAAGGGGGTGCGGTTTAGGAAGTATTTTTGGAAGTATAGCGAAGTCGATTATGCCGTTGATCAAGTCAGGGGCAAAAGCGATTGGGAAGCAAGCGTTGAAGGGCGGTCTTGGTTTTGCCTCGGACATTCTAGCAGGGAAAGATGCGAAACAAGCTGCTGTCGATGGCGCTCAGTCTGCTGGGTCGACACTTTTACGACAGGCTGCGAAGCGTAAACGTAAACCTACATCACGAGTTCAAAAGAAGCGACACAAACGTTCCAGCGACATATTTAGTTAGGATGTCGTCCTTGATACATCCCAATTCTTCCGAGTCAGTTTCCAGTCAATTGGATCTGTTTTCAGTGCCTCCAACTCAAACTAGTTTGGAGGATGGTTTTTTTACGGAGTACAGACCCTTGTCCGTGTTAACTTCACAGGGACTAGTGGAGTTTTGTATTGCTGCTGAGAGTTCGCACTACATCGATCTAGCTAACACTTTTCTGTACGTTAGAGCATCAGTGACACAAGCGAACGGTGCTGCGCTTGAGGAAAATTCCGAAATCGCTCCAGAGTGTAATTTTTTACACACGTTGTGGTCTCAGTGCGATTTGTATTTGAATGATACGTTGGTGACTCAGTCGGGAAACAATTACCCTTATCGCTCTTATTTAGAGACACTACTTTCTTTTGGGAAAGACGCGAAAGACTCTCAACTGTCGTCTGTTTTATGGTATCAAAACACCGCTGGTGCTTTCAACACACGCGGTGCAAATAACGCCGGTTATACTACAAGAAAAGCCTTAGCCGCGCAAAGTCATGAGATCGATATGTTGGGTCGTTTACATCTAGACATGAGTTTCCAGTCTAGATACCTCCTCAACGGAATAGAAATTAAATACAAGTTGATAAGATTGAAGGATAGTTTTTGTTTGCATGGAAATGCCAACCAAGCTGAAAACAAAGTCTCGTTGAAAGAGGTCTCTTTATTCTGTCGAAAAGTGAAACCGAATCCATCAATTCAATTAGCGCACGCCAAAGCTCTACAACACGGTACCGCAAAATATCCTCTGAGGCGTGTAGAAGTAAAAACGTTTACTATCCCACAAGGAAATCGCTCTTTTTCAAAGGAAAGCCTGTTTTTGGGTCATTTACCCACCCGTCTCGTGGTCGGATTTGTCGACAACGATGCATACAATGGAAACGTTGCAAAATCGCCTTTCAATTTCATGAACTACGATATTAATTTTGTGTGTATTTATTGTGATGGAACTCAGATTCCTTCCTCACCCCTCCAACCGGATTTTGAGAACAACAAATATATTCGCAGCTATTTGAGACTATTTTCGCAGACCTCCCAATATTTCGCCGACACGGGTCTCGCTTTGTCTAGGTCTGATTTTGGTGGTGGATACATGCTGTTCGCTTTTGATTTAACTCCTCAGCTAAATTCGAGTGATCCAACTTTCGAGTTAATAAAGAGTGGTAATATTAGATTGGAGGTTCATTTCGCCGATGCGACACCTCGCACGTTGACCGCTGTTGTACTAGCTGAGCATGATAATCTTTTACAGATCGCTAAAGATCGCCACGTGGCTTTTGATTACACAGCATGAACACGGTTCAAATTCAGCGTTTATTGAATAAAGACCCGTTTGCTAAATCTATTTTCAAAAAAAGTTTGTGCCAAGAACCAATTGCAATGTGTCGATTATCCCTCTGCTTACGTTATTAACTCACACCCTAGCTCTAAACCAGGGGAGCATTGGATTGCTGTTTATTTCGATAAACATGGGAAGGGGGAGTATTTCGATAGTTACGGTCTACCACCTAGTGTGAACGGTTTTACAACTTTCATGGAACGTAACTCCAAAACGTGGATCTACAATGATAAAGCAGTGCAAAGTTTGTTTTCTACCACGTGTGATCACTATTGTGTGTATTTTATTTTGTATCGTTGTCGTGGTTACAGTATGCGTCATATCGTTTCTCATTTCTCATCTAACCTGACTGAAAACGATCGTAAAGTCGACTTGTTTATTCGTACACTCTCACTGATGTATATACTTTCTCGCATGTGTTACATTTTCTTTGCTTATTTAAATTAAGTACACGTAAAACGATTTTTTTTCGCTTGTGTTTTATTACAATACATTCACAAAGAGAACAAACGCTTGATTTTTATTCTATGTACAGGATCAAGACAGTACTCAATCAATTTAGCACATAAAGCAATTCGTCGGCGAAAACGTTGGCGATTTCGGGCAACAAGCGCCCAATCGCTCCATCGAGCTTCGCGACAGGCAGCAGATTCAGACAGTTCGTGAACGGTTACAAACTCAGAAAAACGTACACGTTTCATTACATATAGTCCTCCAAATTTTGAGCTGCTGTTTGTGTAAGTTCAGCGTTTGTAGAAGAGTCAGTTTCGGTCAATCTTCGCTTCTTCAATGTAGTGACGTCGTGCTCCTCCAAAAGATTCAGAAAAGACTCCGCTGCTTATGGTCGATTGTGGGGAGGTGACAGTTGTCGTTGTTTTGAACCGCCAAGGTGAGGTAGTTGTTCAGCATGTAGAAAATGAATCGTCTTGGCGACGGGATGTTTTCCACTTTAAATCGTAGTTGAAACCCGTCAGCGAGAACTTCTTTTTTAATTGCTTCTGCGTTTTCCTGAACATTACAACGAGTATCGTCGTAGTTTGTTGCCCAGAAAACGAGAATAACGTAGTCCTTTGTATTGCTTTTTGGTCGGAATAATAAGTAGGTTAGTTTCCATAACCATTTTCACTACGCGTGAAAGTTGTTCTGTGGAGAACATAAACTTCCCTTTTCTGACCGAGGCCACAGCCTTTCTCAGCAGAGTTGAAGTAGGGACCGGGAATCCGGAGTCTGCGATAGCTTGAAACTGTTGTCTGATTTGTCTCGCTAAATCTTCCATCGTTCTGGCGCGTTCGATTAATTCTTCCTGCTGGAACAAAGTTTCGTAGCAGCTTGTAAACGGTGGGATAGAGTCTGGGAGTCTCACGTTTTCTGCCTCCAGATATAGTTCGTCTGCTTTGTTGGTGAAAGACTGCATGATTTCGAGTCTTTCACTTGCTGCTTTTTTTATAGGTAACAAAGAGAAAAAAGCGATTGCGCCACAGCATGGGAAAAAATCTACTGCTGTTCTTGGTGCCGTTGCGCCATAGTCGGGTGTAATTAGAGGGTGAGTTGATTTTAGGTTCATGACATAATCGTTCGGACTTATACTCGATACGAGCGAATTTTTTCTTTGATGAATTCGCCACATATCGTACACAGCTGTGATTTTCTAGAACAGCAGAAACATTCGGTGATGTGAGCGCATGGAAGGTATACCATACACCTTTCCTCCTTCTTGCATTTCATACACTTTACCTCGTCCAATATTTCTTTTGCCCGTTTCATAGTCAATTTTGGTTTAAAAATAACATCAGGCTCCTCCATAAGTTTCAGCATAAAATCGTAAAAGGTGTTAAAGTTTTTGCCATGTCCTGTAAATCTTTTCGTTAGAACTCGGGTTATTTTTTGATCTTGAAATCCTAGAAGTTTTGCCATTTCTACGTTTCTCCCCAACAACATTTCTCTGTCGACTTTTTCTTTCACATCCTCACCTCCTTTAGGATCGATTAAGGGCGGGAACGATGGTTGCTGTTTTGCGGGTGTTTTGTTTTTAACTAGTTTTTGCAGACCTTGAAGTTTGTTTTCTGGCGGTGGATTGGGTATGGCTGGACGTTTCAAACCAGTAAACCCTTTCACGATGTCTTTGACAAAGTCCACGCCTTTATTTTTAAGCAAATATTCGCAGAGAGGGAACCATTTCGCATGTTCTATCCACGGGTCGTCAAAACGATCCCACTTCTTTAAACCGCCGTTGCAGTACCAACATTTCACCTTATCACCTTCGCCAAGATAGTAAAACCCAGCGTCCGCTAGTAATGCTGTATCAGCTTCAATTCGGTGACTGGGCCAATACTCGGTGAACGACTGATGGCGGTCGATAATTCTACGCATGTGTGGGTTGATCGCATGCTTGCATTGGAACAGGGAAGAAGTTGGTGGTGCTACATCGCCGCCAGTAACTGCAGCTGAATCACAAGCGTCCGCCATGTTTCTTTTGTTCTGGTAGAATGAAAACGTGACTCCTGGTCCTTTTTTTTTATAGCCGATGAACCTACACCGTTGGTCAGTGTTGATGTAGTTGCGCCATTGCGTTTTAGACGGGTTCAGACGTGTCAAGGTTGCGCGATCGAGATATAATAATATCGTACTGTTGCGCCACTGTCTCCATAGAACAGTTCTATTATATCACACTGCCATTACATCATTGCTATTATTATCGCGCTCACGTTTATGACGACATCGTCGCTACGCTGTATACCCGTAACAAGGAAATAATTCCGTCGCGTTGAACATTCTACAAACGAATACGCTCTCGTAGGGACTTTCCCCTGGTGAATTACCGCCGCTTGCGTATAAATCTTCCAGTTTTACTTCGTTCAAGAGACATTACACATAAACAAAAGGTCTTTGATTTACCTTAGTTGAATGTATTAGAGTCTTACCATTCAGGAACATGGTTCGGTTCCCAGGTACATCTTACAACTTTAAGAAATCTTACGAATTTTATACTAAAGCATTGGTTAGCACTTGTTGGTTCGAACCTTAGGTAAAACACTCTTCTACTCTTGACCAAGTTCTAGGTTCGATTCTTAGGGTTACCGACCTAGGGTTAGACTCTACCAAGTTCGATTCTTAGGGTCACCAACCTAGGGTTAGACTCTACCTAGTTCGATTCTTAGAGTTACCGACCTAGGGTTAGACTCAACCAAGTTCGATTTTTAGGGTTACCAACCTAGGGTTAGACTCTACCTAGTTCGATTCTTAGGGTTATAGACATACGGTTAGAGCTTACGATCTTGCAAATATTCACAACCTCAAACCAGCAACCCCAATTTTTGCAACCTCAAACCGGCAACCCCAGCAACCCCATTTTCTGCAACCCCAGTATACTCAATTTTGCAACCCCAGCAACCCCAATTTTCCAACCCCTATTGATCTCTTTTGAAGCATATAATACTACTCATATAGGTTTAAGTGCTATTTTAATTAATGTCAATGTATAGTCTGGTAAAAAAAATTACACGCAAAAATGTTTTGGAAGTTTGTAGTAATCTATATACTATCAAAAGAATGGTAAAATTTACGGCCTTTTTTGATATTAAACAATAAAATAAACTACCAACTAAGCATGTGAATTTTTCTTCAACTTTTGATTAATTTTACTGTATACTTAAGTAAATAAACTTACAATCCAACAGTTTTTGCAATTTGAGAAATATATTGGTAAAATAACAATAAAATTTGCAAGCTTTTTTAACAGTTTACCAATAAAATATGTTGAATTGCGATGCGAAAGAGCGTTTTCAGTATCATACATGGCTGTAAGTTTCGTTGATGTAACGAAATTCGCTTGTGGGTTGCTAGAATTTAAGAGACCGATTTATGTCATTTTAAATGGAGTGAAAAACTACTAAGAACTCGTAAAAAGTACTGAGATTTGACGTTGTATTGTAAACTGTTATGCGAGCTTTTTGAAATGCGTTACTCGATTATTTTCGAAAACTTTGAGAGATTTAAATTTTGAACTTGAATAACCACAAAGCGATTTAAGTTAGTGAAACAAAATTTGAAAGGGGCGCATTTAAATTATTGATCTGACTACCAAAGACTACATTTTTTTACAAATTCATTCAAAGCAATTGTATAACTATCTTAACCTTAATAAAGTTCAGTAAATGTTGGATAATGCCGCGAAGTCCCAGATATCGCTTTCGATGTCACGTTCTAGTTTTATTATCTTTTCAAAACTTAGGTTTAGGAAACTGTGGTTGAGATGCAACATAAAGGAACGAGCGAAATTTACAAATCTTTGCACTTTTGTTTTATCTTGACTCGATTACTTTGGATCGAATATAATTTTTTTATTTACCGTTGTAGTTGTGCAGAATTGCTGTTAAAATATTGTGCCCGAATTATTCTACTGTATATGTAATGGTCTGGTTGGAATAGAATAAAGCTTTCACATCAATGAGTTTATTTATTTAGCTACTACAGGCAATAATGGTACAAGCTTCAAACATCACTCTCAATATACTGTACGCTTAAAAGCCGCATTAGGAGCACGAACTTATGCTCAACTCTAACTTTACTGCAATTTTATTACACTGAGAAAAAAATACAATTTAATTTCTTATAGACTAATTACGGCTGAAAAAGTCGAAACTTTTATTTTGACTTTAAAAATTTTTCAAATTTCAAAAGTTTCATCAAAAAATTTTGTATTTAGATTTTAACTTTTCCAATATTTTTTTCCAATTTTGGACTTTGGCTGAAATTCGTTAGTGTGATGCAGACCAACCATTGTTTCTGCTTTTTGACACAATGCAGTAAACGCAAAAAACCACAGTATAGTTAGAACACAAATATTACCTAGAAAGATGGAAAATAAGAAACCAGTATCAAACCACTCATACAACTACATCTTTTTTGTTGCAAAAAAACGACATAAACTCTGTATCACCGATTTGGATGTATATAAATATTTCCAGATTCTCATTCAAAGCTTTTTTACTAGGCTGACGAACAAGCGAAGGCTTTCAAAGCAAGAAGTCGGCAAAATTTTTAATCATTTATTTCAAGTGTATCAAAACGAAAGAGCGCTTTATTTAAACAGGTTTTAAACGGTACTTGTTTATCTTTAGATTTGTTGTTTGGAATTGTTTCAACTAAAGATCGCAATTTGGAGCATCATTTTAAGAAAGTAATGTCAGTTCACCTTTACGAATGATTCGAGTTTCAAAATAATCCAAATAAATAAGTCCAATTCATGAAAATTATATTGTGAGGTATATGCATTGTAAAATAGGTTAGGCATGCTTCTAAAATTCATCATTTGCGTTAATTGAAATATAATTATAAAACTATGTTAATGGTTTTTCGGAGGAAATATTTCGTCAAAATGTGGCGTTGTGTAATTACGTCTTTTTTTCGCCAAGTTGCTTTGGCTAGGCGAAGAGTTTTGCGGAAACAACGTAAAACAATATATATATTTGCAAAACAAGCATTGAAAAAATAGTCTTGGTCTGTATAAGCTAGTTACGACGGTATTTACATCAAAGTAAAAAGAAACTTCATCGCATTGCTAATGCTACAATTTTTAATGCCATTCAGCTGCATATTTAGCTTGCCAGCACTTATGGCGTTTTCTCAATTGGCACTATAATAGGCAGATCAGCGATGGTACAACGTACTCGCACCAAAGAGAACGATGACTGCAGTGCTCTACAATTTCATTTCACTTTTAATGTAAACAAGCTTCGACTTATCCAGCTACAAATCTGAACTGAAGAAAATGAACGACGTTATGAATAAAATTATAACAACGAAAATTTAAGGCTTTTCTTTCAGTTGCTTAGGATAGGTCGAGTCACGACTGTTGATGCCTTAGCTTATCTTCTGCGTTGGAAAGCACACGGCTACTCCACTTGATGTCATTTTCTTTTTCATCCAGCGAATCATGGTCTTTGGCGTTCATTTTCACTTCAATTGCTTCGGTGAGATAATCTTTTGCTGCTTGTGGTCGCTTTTGTATCAGGCAATTTGCGCCCAGGTTGTTCAGCAAGGTACCGAGGAGTTGCATTTCCTTTGCCTCCTGACCCAGAACTCCTGTCAGCAAGTCTTTGGCTTCGGTCAAAGTAACTTCTACACCGCTGAAGTCGTCTGCATATCCTTCTGCAATTTCCAGTATGTGTTTGCAAGCAACATGGATGACAGTAATCATCTTCTTGCTTTTTCCTCTCGCATTGTCGAAGACAGTCTGAAGTGAGCATCGCATTCGAGGGAGAACCCAAAGCCGCACTGTTTTCTTGTGAGAATAGCATTTCTTGCAGACCTTTTTGATGCTCTTTCGTAGCCGCACCATGTTGCTTTGGATTCCAGAGAATACTTTTTCAGTATCCTTCAACTCTGACAAAAGATGGTTTCCCAGAAGGTCAAACAAAATTGCTTTAAAGTATTTTTTTTTGTCAAAGTATCTCTGAGCCAAACGTTTGCATGGTTTAGGGTCTACTTTCAATTTGTGCTTTAAAACCCTAAGTATCTCATCCACAAGCCTGTTTGCTTCTTCTCCACGGCCAGTTTTCATCAAAGCCTCGTAGTAGTCTATCTGCAACGGCAACCGGCTTACCGATGGACCCATTTTGTATAAGTTTTGAGTTCTTCCATAGGCCTCAAAGTCTTTGCTTTGGTCAAAATATTCTCGGATTAAACCTAAACATATAAAGCAACCGCTGAGGTTTTTGCTTCTGAGGTTAATAGCATGACTTCTGATTGTAATCTAGCTATTAATTTATCGCAAACTGGCCAGTCTGTCGAAACGTAACGCTTTTGTCTTTGGAGTGGGAAGTCTGAGAATTAAATCTCGGGCCGGTCAAATCGGACACACTGTTGCAAACGGCTAGCCACCGCAACGACATTTTTTTTGAAAGAAGGAGTGTTGCCCGAGAGCAATTACGGGGTATGGAGGGTACCCAGCAAACTCGTTGCACTCTTCGCGTAATACAGTGAGTATAATTTGATTTGGTACATAATTCATCGCTGTTGCTGAACCCAAAGCCTGGGCGTTTACAAAAACCTGCAAACTCAAATTTGGCTCTAACGCCATTGATATTCATTGCTATCTTTTGCATTGCATAGAAATTAAAAACTGCCGGAGCTTACGTTGCTTTAGAAACAAATTAAAAAACATTTTAGTGAGCAATGTTGAGTATAAAATGTTAATCTCGATCACGGTAAAATATATCTTGTTTGATTGACCTTACGCTGGTCTGTTTGCCACTCTTATAACAAGCTTTCGTTTTCGAATTTTTTAAATTCTTTTGCGTTGTCCTATTGCGCGTGTTTTCTCGTAGTTTTATTTATATTTTTGTGTGTGTTCGTCCTTGCACATTTCATGAATCACCTTTACTTCTATTGGTGATCATAAGTTGCACTTGCCACGAAACCTGCGGCAAATAATTAATTATCATTATCTTCAATTAAATCAACTGTGTTAATTTTTTTCTCGTAAGATTAGAAAAACTAAATTGAACTGAATTTCATTAGTTTTGCACCTATTCTACTGCCGCTGTAAATGCCTAGCTTTGCCTAAACAAAACGTTTGGCTGTGAATGCTTATTAAAATCTTCGTTTGTCAGTACTGAACTATTCCAGGCAAGGGCGCATTTTCAAAGCACTAAAAAACAAAAAAGGTTACAATTATTGGCAACGTTTCTCGCCTCAAAAAAGTGCAACTCGATTTTGGGCGGGGTATAAATTTTGCAAGTAAAAACGGATCAGCTCTAAAAACTTGGCGATGGGGGTATAAGTGTTAAAATCAACATCTAAGTTTAATTTTTAGAGCTGAAGATGCCTTTTAGGTAAAATATATTTGCTCCGCTTTTACGTCTGTAGTGTGCCAGATTGATATTATGGTTTTCAAACTAATGATTTTGGGCCAGATAATTAGCAGTTTTTGCTTATTGCTTTCAAGCATTCAATCATACAATGGAGTATTTTGAATGTGGTTAGTTGGGCTTTAAACTTATTTTACATGATGGGATGGGGCATTTTTTCTCTCTCGTGTTTTTTGTATTAAATTTCCCCAACAAAACATTTTTATTCCAAATTACAAATAAGTCCTGAAAATTTGAAGTTGATAACGTAGGGGAAAGTTTCCCAATGTTGGGGTTTGCCGAAGTCACTGCTCGAAATCTGAGTATTTTTTTCCAAAATTTAATCAGTGTCAATAAACAATCTGTGCGTTGATAATGACACCAGCAAAGGGCCGAAAGGTTCGGAATACACTAATATCAATCATATTCGCTGTAAATTTAATAATTAAAATATTAACCTTCCAATTAATACTATTTGCCAAAAACCAAACCAATTTACAAATTTTAAACAGCCCGTGACGTCACCTTTAAAATGACGTCTTTTTTAGAAAATATGGCCGTAACGTCACAATAATGACGTCATTAACTTAAAACTAATTAAAAAAAATTTTGGTGAACGCCAACCAGCATGCCAAATTTGGTGCTCCCATGATTTTCGATTTAGGAGTTAGATAGAAGGGCATTTTTGCCACCCCCGGCGTGTAAAATGCATTGATTAAATAGCCCGTGTAAAGTAGGATAAACAAAAGTCCGGGTTTTGATTGTACATGCATATCCAAAGAAAAAATCGCTCAAAAATCAACAAGCGATAAATTGAAAAACTGAAAAATGTAGAAGGAAAATAAATATTAACAAACTTGCGGTTGATTTGACTGAAATGGCTGCTTGTATAATTTTTACCTGGTTGTGCGATCACTATTTGCTCCAGCACTGTTTTTCGCTTCCCATCTGTTTCAACGGTGTTTGTCTTGGAATGACGCACTACTGCTTCCGGTTCTAAATACACAGTTTGCAAAATTAAATGGGTTCCAGCTTCTTAGCACTAGAAACATTAGGTTCAGCGACCATGCTTTGACATTGCTTTTTCAGTGTCACTAATGAAACTTGAAATTGTGCATGTTTCAACGTATATCGTTTTGTCGCTGTTTCCTTTTTCTGGTTTGGTAGTGTGCCTTTTTGTCTTAAACGTTGCTCTGGTGAGCCAGAAATAAAAATTTACTATCAGAAAAAAAAATCGGTTAACCAAAAACAAAAAATTTACAGTTAGATACAGGGCAGTATAGAAAAGGGCTTGGGGAATGTTGCCCCTGAGTTTCCCAAAAAAAAGATCCACAAAAAAGGGCACCCCAGAATTTCGGGTGTTAAAACAAGTAAAGACTAAAAAAGATCTCAACTCTTTTTGGTGCAAAAAAAATTCATTTCAAAGTTAAGTAATTTTTAGTAAATAAGAAAAAAAGTACATTAGGACTGGCTTCTTTTAATGTTCCCCGGCCGCATCGCCCCAGCTACACGGTGCCTCAATCTAGACTGATTGGACAATATTAACTCAACGTACAAGTAATACAGTACTAAACTGGGCCGACATGACAGAACGTGCTAGCGAGCTCGTAAAGGCCATTCTCGCTCGCTAAAAAGCGCTAACGAACAAAAAATCTTTGTAGACAAACTGCCATTTCTGAGCCGTCTCACCCAACACACATTAAAACTACTTCCACGAATTTCTTTGCGAGATGATCGTAACTTGTGATAGTGCATGATTAATATCTCATTGTGACGTCAAATGCATTTCTACTTCAAAATAATGCGTTCAAGCGTACTGTATGTACTGCATTGTTATGGAAAAAGATACTATAAGCTATGCGTTATTATTTTGAGCTAGCAAATTCAATGTGAAATAAGAACAACTTTTTCCATACTCTAATTTTTTTAAATGACGTAAAGCGCCCTTGAAGTTGTAGAGGGTAAACTCACATGGTAACCGTAACTTTAGGTCCTTAGGTTTCAAAATTTTTTAAAAGTGAGCAAGTGGAAGTACACTTTTCCTTTTTAGAACCGGTAAATCTTGAGTTGAGACTGGCTATTTTTAATTTTTTGCCGATAGTCAGTCTCATTTGTTCTTGATTTTGTAAAAATTTTTAAAGCATCGATGTCAATTTTAGCTGGCATGTTTGAAACACTGTTTAGATCCTATTGGTCTGGTCTGCTTAAGACTTAAGTGAAGGCTTTTTTCTTGCTTTTGCAGCGTCGTAAAATTGCCAAAGCGAAACAGCAAACTTTTTTGAAGTTAAACAACTGCCAAAAAATTTTCTCGATTGCTTGCGCAGAGCAACAGAGCTTTATAATCTTGAATAGTTGCAATTCTGCTTGCAAACACAAGAAAATCTTTGAAATTTTATCGTGTTAAATCTGCACAAATTTTATGTTCTTTGATTAGTTTGATGTTTTTTTGTTTTTTTTTGGTTGATTTTGCTACCGAGGCTGGCATTGTTTTTAATTTGTTCTTAAATTTTAAACAAAAATGAGCCTCGTGTTTTATAAAATCGTTCTCGTAAAAGTAGTGTATTGCTATTTTTGTCAACTGGCACTACTCAACATTTCTTTATCAGTCGAAACAGAAAATGGTTCTCAATGCAATTTGCTTTTTTTTAGCAGTCAAATAGCAAACATGGCAACATTTTTAATCAATTTTCAGCAAAAATTCGTTTTAGTTAGAAGTTTTCAACATTTCGCCATTAAATTTCTGAACCAAAAAGATTTCTCGCGCGCTGAAAGAGTGCTTCAAGATCCTCTTTAAGCTGGGGTAAGAAAAATGTGATGTTTTTTACACGAACTGCTTTCCGCAATCGCTCGAAACAACTAAGCGAAAAAGAGTGACCTAACGGATTTCGCAAGGCTCTACGTACACGTGCAAAAATGACCTTTTACGTTTAGCGACTATTTCGCTTCGTAGCGTCTCGTAAAAAAACTTGTTAATTAAAGCGAACGAGGAAATTTCTGTCATGTGGGCCCAGTTAGTAAAAAATTAGAACAAGTGATTCAAAAAAACTTGCCATGGAAAAATCTAATTGAAGTTCGCCCAACTTATATATTGTAAGTACAATTCACTATTAAATCTGGGCCGGATAAGGTCAAAACACACAGAAGCGATGCATTTATTGGTTCAAGTGAAAAAAAAAACAACATCAGAAACAACAACAAACAAGAGAAACTTTTGCAAAATTCATTTTTTACAAAGATGCTGCTCGAGATCGATTTTATTGAAGAAATGAGAACTACTTGAGGTAATAAAGAGGAGCCCGAAATCTTGTTTCAAAACTACCTTTTTCCGCAAAAGCAGATTTAATCTCCGTTTGACTCCGTGACAATGACAACCTTGCGTTTCGAATCTTCATGACATCAGAAAAGGATGACCTTGCAAAATTGATTGCACAGTAAGAAACGATATGTTCAATATTCAAACATCGTGTTACTTATTGTGCAAGAAATTTTCACAAAGAAATCCTTTTCTGATGTCGCGAAATTTCGAAACCCAGGGTTATCAATGTACAAAGGCAAACGAATTAAATCATTTTTGCCGATAAGCAAATAAGGGGAACAATAGATCAAGGTTTGGGGCATCTCTTTTTTACCTCAAGTTGATCTCATTTCTTCAGTAAAACCGATTTAGAGCAGTATCTCTTTAAATAATGAAAAAAAGAAGGATTTAAACCCCACATGTTACAGGTAACTTAGTGGACTCCACTGTAATAACAACGGGCGGTTAATTGCTATGATATCGTTCATTGCTATGATGATTTATTGCATTTCTAAGTAATTTATTTCAATTACATTTTATTCACCAAATTGCTTTGGCCAAGAGGCAGCGAAGGGACCTATTGGTCTTTGAGTCAATCTGCCATCTGCCCACCTGTCTACCACACACGGTGGAAGCTTCACACAGTCTCTTTACAGTAATTGCTGAAAGTCGATGAAGTAAGTTGTGAATACCAAATTTTAAAGTATTAGGTTTGACCCAAGGCCGGGAATCGAACCCGAGTCTACCGTTTCAGTAGCACAGACGCTATCCACTCGACCATTTGTAAATGGTCAAAATTGCAAACATTACGTAATTGTTATCCAAATTACCTTGTTGGATTTTCGTCTCAGCGGTTTTAGAAGACCTTGGGACTGATTGTTTTGAGCCCTCTGTAAACAAAAAATTTTAGTTGCACAGAGAAGCTGATTAAATTTCAGTTACTACAAATGGTGCTTCAAATACTGTAATAAAGGGTTGTTAAAATCTTTTTGTTTTTAAGAGCACAAAAAAAAAAAAAAAAATCAAAAAAAGTAGCAAAGCCAGAACTTTGGTTTTGCATTTTATTTCAAGACATTTCGACTTGAAACTTAGTCATAATCAATCTTGTTTTAATTTTACATGAATAAGACAATTGTGTTTGAATAAAAATGATAATGCATAATTGTACACTTCTTATCTGGAAACGGTGCAAGGATTTAAATAATAGACAACAATAGCAATCAACCGTCAATCTGAAAATTTAACATTGAATTAATCAAAAGTTTTAGAAGTCTCGTAGAAATACCTCAATTACCTTCGAAATTTTCTTTACCTTCCGCATAGACCATCATGTTTCCCATTCTTAAAAAAATACTCAATTATTACTTCTCGTAACCGGTGGATAACTGCTGGTGGATGCCCGAGCCGACTTTCATACCCGTTTCCACTAATCTTGTTTAGCGGATTGCACTTTTAAAAATTTCTATTTTTTTTAAGCGCTGTTCCCATAGTCTATTTCCGAGAAATCTTTTTGCGTGTGGCGCTTTGGGTCGTGGGAGCAGTCCCAAAGCATAAGCAGATAGTCCAAATCTGTAAAAGTATTTTAAAATTTTGGCACAAATTTCTAGTGACATGTTAATTTTTCACTTCAAACCTTTCGTGGCCTTTTTCATAAATTGTCGTTGCGACTTGCTTTATCCTTTTTCTGGCTCAGTGTTGTTTGCTTGTTCGTTGTCATTAATGTTTTGCAAACAAAAAAAACAAAAAAACTGTATACTGCAGTAAGTCGATTGTACAGTATTGCAGAGTAGATGTTTCAGAAACGATTATTCTTTGAATTTTATTTTTTGGGGTCCACATTGTTCGTTCTCCAACATGCAGTACATTCATCCCATTCAATAACGTGGATCCAGAGTTTTGATGCTGATTAGTGAGAAATGTGATGCTACTGAATTGCGATTTTAATATCATGATTTCAAAACTTATTGAAAAGCAAAAACTTGTCTTGTTCCGAACAATAATTTTTGCAATACAATTTTGATTGTGTAGTTGGGAAACGTATTACCCACATTTCAACGTTTGCAGTTGTAGCCTAAGTAAATTTAGTCTTGGAAAAAATTGACCTTTCTTAGAAATGAGCTCCAACATAGTTGGAGAAATAGACTTTTATTGAGTTATATGGCAGCACTCAACCAAATCCGAGTCTGGAAAGCTGAAAAGTTGTAACAAAAAATACTATCAGCATGCGACTTACGTTGAGTTTATGATATTATAACTATGGTGATGATGAACACTTCTTAATCTCTCCAATATGTTTGATGTTGGTTCTTCCATCTTTTGCTTTTAAAATAAAAAACGTTATGCCAGGTATAAAACAACGACATTAAAAATTGAGAGAAGCATCCAACTAGGATTAATACTGCATTGATAAAAATCTAGAAACCTTAAAACCCATCTTCACAAAAATTCCACTCTCCACAATATCGCTAAAGGAAACTAAAGGCAAAAGCAATGGGGATTGGGGATATCTGAAGTTAGGCGAATCGTTTTGGACTATATTGGTATTGACTCCGTCCTTTTTGACTGAGCCATTCCAGAGATGTTCTGCTTCAAACACAACGTAGTGGCCTTTAATGTGATAATTTTAATAGACAATTCTGACGTTGATAGCCTTAGCGACGCCTTATCAGTTCCAACCTAAAAATATGCCGCTATTAGGCAACTGCATTGAGTCTCTCCGCTGCGCGCTAATGAGTTAGCACAACAGATCTTGTTAAGTTGTTAGCACAACAGATCCGAGCTGGTAAAAACAGCAGACTGTTTGGTAGCCTAGCGGTCTCAGTATAAATCAAGCTGTCAGATACATTTTACTCTAAATCATAGCTTAGCATAGCAATAAGGCTTTTATCTCTAGACTACACCTTCATACTTAATAATAAGACTACCAGGATCTGAGTATAGGCCTATAGTGTATTTGCTTACAATATTTTGTGACCCTAGAATAAACTTTTCCAACTAAGTTGCAAACAATGGCCTTCTACTTTACTAGCCTTACTTTCGCTTGTTCTTAGACGCTTGTTACCTAAGCTAACGTACAGTATAATCTTTTTCCAGCGCAAATCTGTTCTGATGACAAGATCAAGCTGATTAGTGCACAGCACAACGACTCAATGCAGTAGCCTAACTGCAGCGTTGCTTTAGTTTAGAACTGAGATGGCATCGCTAAGGACGCTGAGGCAACCAACGTCAGAATTGCCAATAAAAATTATAACATTAGAGGCCCCTACGTCGTGTTTGAAGTAGAATTTCTCTGAAACGACTGAGCCAAGAAGAATGAAGTCAACGCCAATCCAGTCTTATGTAATTGGCCTAACTTTAAACACCCCCATTGAATTTGCCTTTTTTGCTTTAAAAAATTTTTCAGTTTACAAACTAAAGTGTAGCCACTTAAACTCGGATTTTTAAAAGTATTTTTGTTACACTTACTAATAATATTATTGCTGAACTACCAGTATGTGCTTACAAAATGCCAGAAAAACCTCACTTTAACTGGCGACACAGCGTGGAGATAACCATAAAACAATTTATTTCGAAAAAGAAAGATGGTAGAAAGCCGAAATTTGGTAAAAGTATCGTCTTTTATCTTTTACAAGTACTCTAAAGCAGTACTTCTCAACCGGGTATACAGTATACCAAAGTGTATATCAAATCAAAAACAAGGAAACCAACTGAGAAAGGATAGACCGCTTTGATTTAGGCTCCTTCTTCAACTCAATTAAACATCATTGCGAAAAAATATAATTCTACATATTTTTTATCATATTTTCCATTGCAATCGTGTAAACTTCGAAATTACACGTTTTTGCTAAGCTATGCTATAGTGCTGTAGCTATACAAATGCTATAGTTGCGTAATTGCTCCTCACAAAAACGATTGTTTCTCCTGTGTTCATGACGTATTAGAAATTGGTAAAAACCGTTGGTTTTAACTGTAGAACCTTTTAGTGATGCTGGTGCAATGCGGTTGAACTAAATGCAGTGCCAGTGTGATACTGGTCGAGAATCCTCTTTTTGGTGATCTTGTTGTCAGACCTTGATTAGAGTAACCTGAGAAAAGGGTACGATGGCAAGTGCAGAAATTGCCCTTGTGTGTAGTTTTAAGGTTCAGGTGGGCTGCCAGGATAGGCTATGCATGAATTCTGATGCTGAAGAAACAGTAGCCTAATGGGAAAGCAGATAAGTGAGAGAAATGCTACCTCACAGTTGTGGAAGAATTTATGTTGAAAGTCTGCAACGTAATTTCGTTAGAAGTAATATGCAAGCCTACATCTGCATATCAAACAATTTAGGAGGTTGATTATCTGGAAACTTTTGTTGCAGTCGGTAGCGAAAAGTAGTAGGTAAATTGAATCAAAAACAAAAGGCAGTAGCAAATATTGTTTTTGCAACGTCTTCGTAAAAATATTTTTGTAATCATAACAGCAGAAAATCTGATATAGCTTTAGCATTACCATTTACAAATGAACTTAATCCTGCCTTGCGTCAAAAAAGTGGATAAACAGCTCAAACGCGTCGTTAACGGAAAGACTATTTAATGGTAAACGTGTCAATAGGACGCGCCCCTATGTGGTCGACCGGCTCGGATGAAAAACCAACTGGTGCTCTCTCCGGGTTGATTTAATAATCCATGCATCCATTTAATCTTTGACTTGTGGCTACGTCGGAGCTGACGCTATAGTTTCATACGTCATGGATTTTGTCGCCCAATCGGTGACGAGGAAAATCCCTTTCCAAGTGCTAAGTGCCTTTTTTGCTCGACCACGTAAGGCAATGTTGATGTTGATAGAAATAAGCTAAAAACTCATCTCAAAAACTAGCACCCATAACACCAAAGTATATCTGAAAGGTTATTTCAGTCTCACCTGGATGCTCAAAATAAACAAAATAATTTGTTTAATAAACAAACAAGACAACTGTCAACCCATAACAAGAAACTATTATTCATAGCATTGAAGATGTTACTTCAAATGATGAAAGTAAAATGCCCATACACAAAACTGGAACGTGTAGTGCAGCCTTCTTTAGAAATTGCTGCCGGCTTGATTCATGACGGAACAAAAGTAGTTGATAAAATAATTAAGCAAATTCCACTTTCCAATTCTACCATTGGGGGACTATGTATCACTATATTTACAGATCTAAAACAACAACTAATTCAAAAGTTATTGAAAGCCCCTTCTTTCGGCATCCAGTTAAACGAAAGCTCTGATGTCAGAAGTCAATCTCAGCTCATGGTATTCACTTGATTTCCAGACGTAAATGCTAACAGAATAGTTGAAAATTATCTGTTCTATCAACCAGTTAAAGCAGAAGCAATTGCTGAAGCGATTTTCCACAAAATGAATAAGTTCTTTGAAAATGAGGGGTTAGATCGGTCGAAATATAAAGCTGAGACATAAGATGGTGCTGCAACTATGCAAGGATCAAAGAAGAGTGTGATAAAAAGAATGCAACACCTGTCTCCAAACTGTGTAGGAATTGCATTCTCCAACGCAAAGCATTAGGGTCATTCTATTATAATACAGTCAAAATTTTAAAATTTTGTAGCCAACCCTCTCAGATTTTTTCATACTTGGATATATAAAAGCCATCAAAAAATAATGAAGGTTACAAAAAACGTCATCAAAATTCATCAAGCGGTTTTCGAGTTATGATAGTTTCAAAATTACCACGAGAGGACAGTGTTCGGCAGTCCTAATTTTTTTAATTCACGTAAAAATCTTCACCCTTATGCTATCGAAATAAGCAAAATATCAATTCTGATAGATTTTGAGGTGAGGAATTCAAAAATGAAGTTATTTTTTGAAAAATTGCAAAATTAAGTGGTCAAAATGTAGATTGAAAATTTTTTGAGTGCCCGATTTCATCTCCGATTATCTCAGAAGGAAAAAAAAAAATTTTTTAATCCAACTATTGCAAAAATCTCAAGAATAGATGACTGTTCGACATATTTAAGTTTGGTCAATGTTTTTTGTTACATATTTCTGTAATTTGTTTTGAAACATAGCTAAAAACTAACATTGATTTTTTTGTGATTTTCTGATATTTTTGGATCACATGTATTGAATAGTATTTTATAAAATACTAATAGTTACAAAAAATGAAGTAATCACTTTGTATACACTTAGTAAATCTGATGATCACCAAAAATTTTGATTTTAACCCTTAAATTGCTGGTGGTTGGTATAAATCTAGCTAAGCTAATACAGTTCTGTTTCAAGCTATTTCCCAAGTGAAAATTAGTCAAGTGACAAACATTGATTATTATGGGTATGGAGAGAGCTGGATTTCTGCCGTCCTTGTTCGATTGCTTACCTCTGGGAGCACTCTTATAAAGTTCTAACCTCTAAAATGAGTGGATTATCATAAATTGGAGTGGTTGGCACAGATTCTCAAGTAATTGGGTATATTCTCAATTGAATGGGTGTAGGACAAGATTTTCACCCTTTATGTAATGGCACTATGTGCAGGGGTGATAATTGAAGGGGATTTTTTATCAATTAGTTGCAAATAGTCAACTTGCCCTTTTGTTACATACTTTACAGTTTAGATTTCATTTGAACAGTTAGGGGCTGTTCATAAAAGACGTCCGCACAAAATTGCAAAAAATTGACCCCCCCTCCCCCCATATTCGCAAAATGTCCGCAATGACTAAACCCCCCCTCCCCTTTGTCCATGCGGACACAAAAATGCGTTAATTAGACACTGACACACACAAAGTTTTAATGCAAAGTTTGCACGGTTTAATTATATACTAAGTTTTAATACAAAGTTTAATTATATAATAGGTTTAATTACAAAGTTTAATTATATACTAAGTTTTAATACAAAGTTTACACAGAGCAAGCACAGCGCAAGGTGACGTAAAACGTACAGTCATGTGATTTGTTTTGTGTGCGCTTTTCGCCCTTAAATCACATGACTGTACGTTTTATGCGTGGTTCACACTGGCCCGGAAAACCGAAAACGGAATAAAACAATCTGCGATTTTCCGTCGCGGAAAAAGTTGAAATGTGGACGTCCGCATTCCAGAAACCCCCCCTCCCCCCTTGTCCGCAAATGTCCGCAAATCTATTACCCCCCCTCCCCCCATGAGTGCGGACGTCTTTTATGAACAGCCCCTTAGCATGAAACAAGGTAAACCCATCAGTTGCTATTGATTGGCAGGCATAGGCGTAGCCAAGGGGGGGGGGGCGCAGGGGGCCCGGGCCCCCCACATTTGAAATACCTCCAATAATATAAAATTATGATAACATAGCCTAGCGATGTTTAGTTGCAGTTACCGACAACGAGAGAGCCCAGGGGGACCCTGAATAACATCCAGGGGGCCCCTAAGTAATAACCAGGGGGCCCTTAACCGACAACCAGGGGGCCCCAGGGCTCCTAAGTGAAAAACAGGGGCCCCGGAGCCTCCAACTGACAAAGGGGCTCCTAATTGACAACCAGGGGCCCCAGGGCCCCTTACTAACAACCAGGTGGCCCCACGGCCCCTAACTGAGGACCAGGGGGCCCCTAACCGACAGCCAGGAAGCCTCGGGGCCCCTAATTAACAACCAGGGGCCCCAGGGCCCCTAACTGAGGACCATGGGGCCCCTAACCGACAACCAGAGAGCCCCGGGGCCCCTAACTAGCTAACAAGAGGCCCCAGGGCCCCTACCTAACGACCAGAGGACCCCTGGGCCCTTAACCGACAACCATGGAGCCCCGGGGCCCCTAACTAGCTAACAAGGGGCCCAAGGGCCCCTACCTAACGACCAGATGACCCCTGGGCCCCTAACCGACAACCAGGGAGCTCCGGGGCCCCTAACAGACAAACGGGTGCCCCGGGGCTTCTAACTGACAAACAGGAGGCCTTGGGGCTCCTAATTGACAACCAGAGACCCCCGGGGCCCCTAACTAACAACCAGGGGGCCCCAGGGTCCGTAACTAACGACCAGAGGACCCCGGTGCCCCTAACTGATGATCAAGGGTCCCGGGCCAGGAGTCCCGCAATTCAAATTTTTAACAATACATACGCAAAACCTGTGAAAAATCGAAAAGTTTTGTGCTGAAAGTTGCAATCCCAGGCCTCGTTTAACGTTATTATGAACTTAACGCTATGACACAGGCGGTAATGCAAACCCTCAACTGAAATACTACCAATGACACATATAATGAGAGCATAGCCAGTATGTTGTCCTTGTCCGGAATTGCAGTTTCTTTAATTTAAGATATACGCGTGCAAAAGCAAGTAATAACAGTGACGACCACCTGTCCACGTCATAATAATGTCATGCAATTCCTGGAGGTTTCAAAAAGCTATCAAGTGACTTGACTCGAGTCCTCCACGTTTTGGAAAAATAGTTTCTTTAATTTTGCTTTAAATGTTCTTTTTTTATAAAAGAATTAAAGGGCGCGATCTTATCTCAAAATCATAGGCGTAGCCAGGGGAGTGGCCCAGAGGAGGGCCCGGGCCCCCTCAATTGAAATGCCACCAATGACAAAAATTTGACAAAAAAATCTATTCTTCATTTTCAGTTTCTTTCAGCATCTTTACGTACAACAGTACACGCGTACAACAGTAATTAACAATAAATAATACTGACGACCAGGGGGCCCGGCGCACCTCCTTAATTCAATTTTTTCCAACCAATTTAAACGTATAACCAGGGTGAAATCTAGGATTTTTGTTCTAAAAGTTGCTATCCCAAACCCTCATCTTAACTTTTTATGAACGTAATGCAATAACCAGCGCCGTATTTGCCATATGGCTAAGTGCCAGGGCCCGGCCCTCAAATGGTAAGACCGTTTTGGTCTTCACTTATATTTGGCTGGAAAATGTTGCAAAAATTCCCTAAGTGCCAGGGGCCCCGCGCAATGTAAATTCGGCCCGGGAATAGCATGTTTAATAAGCGTAACTATCTACTGTACAACGATTCACCTCGCCAGTTTTTACGAACAAAATACTTTTAAAAAAATACTTTGGAAAAATGCTCATTAAACAAATTATTGAAATTGAATTGAGGGGTCCTGGGCCCCCTGGCCGTACATGTACTCCTGTAACTGGTTAACTTCATGACAAAACAAAAATCTCTGAGGAAAATCTTCGAGTAGATTATTATTTAGGCCTACTGCTAAAATTATGCAGGAGGCAATGTGCCTTACTTCCCCCTACATGGACCAAATCACCGCATTTAAAATTTTACACTATAATGCAAGATTTTAAACGTGTTTTGGAAATTAATTGCAAGTAAAAGGAGGATTGAACAATTAAAATTTTTCGATTGGCTTTCTAATGTTAAAAATCTAGTTCTTTTAAATGGCTGTGAACACGTGCGAAATGTGATCCAATGGGATTAAAATAGCTTTTTTTCCCAAAAACTTACAAAAATCGCCCAGCGGCTGGGGGCTTTGCCCCCAGACCCCCGTCTGGGATATGGTTGAGTACACTAGCTTACTCAACACGTCTTCTAAGTTAGACATTTGCATTTTCTAACTATTAGTTTTTGCCCTCTCTCTTTACCAAAATCCTGGTTACGTGCCAATAGACCACGACTTCAGATCTTCCATTCTACGATATCTTTGCCCCACAAAAACTTTCTTTTTTGAAAATTTCTGATGACGTCATTACATGTGATTTGTGGTTTGGGCCCCCCCAATCAAAAATCCTGGCTACGCCTATGCTGGCAGGTAACCTGGAATGACTTCCTTATATGTGACGGTTTAAACAGATAAATTATATAAAAATAGTGTAATGTGCATGAACCCTATTCGGCCCAGGGGGGATCGATTAGCTCCCCTCTTTCATTTATTTCGAAATTTTGTTATGAAGCAATCAAGCCACAATAATCAAATTTCTTGACCTTTTCTAAAATTTACTGCTTCAACTTTCTTTCATTTGTAAAACCATCGTCGTATGACAACTACATTCGAAGTTATTGAACGTTTCTTAAGGTCGACCATGCGTTTCTAGCAAAATTTTCAAAAAATTAATTTAATTCTGTTACTCCCAATTGTTTTGTCTTAATTAACAATTGCACGCTTTTTCGTAAACACTGGTAACGTAATTAAAAACGTAAATCCAGTGACCTCTTGAACGGTTTTTGTTGCGATCGATATTCAAAAGAAGTTGAGACAAAAGATTTCATTTACTATTTTGCCTGAGGCAATATAATTTTCATTATGATTTCAAAAGCTCACAGCTGAATTTCTCAGACAATTTCGTACAATTTTACCAAAGTTCAAACTAAGCTTCATTTTTAGCATGTCGCTGACACATAAAAAATGCGATTTAGTAATATAAACGCATTTATTGATAAAACAATAAGAGGCCAACGTAAGCGCAAATCCTTTTGTTTTTTGCCAATATTTTTTTTCGTATTGTTGATACGCAGTAGTCAAAAATGTCCATATGTTATCAAGTGTGTGGCATGCAGCATGAATTGCGGTAGTCTTTATGTTCGAAATTGGTTTTTGGTGACTAAAAGAAAAAAAAAAAAGCAACTTATAAATAAATTTTTGGTTTCTGTTAAGTGGCAGTATCAGTAGAAAGATGTTCGTTTCGTTTTTCAAAAAAACATATGCATAATTTTGACTGCCTAAATTTTTTCATGAAGTTCAAGTGATAACATCCAACATAGAAATTTGCCCGAGTGTCTTTGCGCGTGACGTAGCAGCACACTGATAATTTCATTGCCCACCGGCATCCGCTTTGCTTTCACAGAATTTCAACATTTCATATGCCTTTACAATATTCAATCACATTGCAAAAAGTGGAGAGTTTTTGATAAAACTTGTTTCGGAATCATTATTTTTAATTTTTACCTTTTTTGTTATTCAAGGTTATTATTGCTAAAAGCTTCGCGTAATAAGTACTTTTTGAAGCAATAACCAATAGCTAGTATAAAATATTATCAATTTTTTATAAAATTCACATCAAACTAAACAAATATTGGGTATGCTCATTGTAAAATGTGATATGTGGTATAATATACTTGTTACTGCATTTACTAATTTCTTATTACATGCTACTTCAGGTTGGTGTAATATACTATTGGCGTACTAAAACCAAATAGATTGATTTTCACATTGATTTTTCATTTGCGGTCTATAATGGTTGGTGGCAACCGTGGCATACTAAATTTTTAAAATTTATGCTGTTTCTATACTTTTCAATTTTTGCTTTTATGTGTGTTTGTACATTCAAAACCAACAAAAATTTTGTTTGTAGATACAAAATTTAAAAACGGAAAGCAGATTTTCTAACAAATAGACTTCGCAAGTAACAATCCGATTAGCTAACCATTTAGTAGATGAATTTATACTGGATTTTTTTATGATCGTAAATAACTAAAATATCTAAATTCACTGATGTCGTTGGCAAATTTTTAATATTTCAACTTTATTGGAGCTATCTAACGGCTTTGTCGCGTACAAACAATATTGCTAGTTCTGGATAAGAGGACAATAGTAGAAAAATAACTTTGATGATTTTGATCAAAGATGAGAACCGGCAAATAAATTTCTACCCTTGGAATTATACTGTTCTTTTTTTACTGTTTTTCTAAACTTATTCAGCACTAGTCCCAGTAATTACCAAAGTTTGCAACAATATGTTATAAAACCACCTCTGAAATAAAATCTGAAAGATTATCAAAGAAAATCGTTGCGTTTGAGAATTAGACAATCTTTGTAGAATGATAGGAATGAATAGTGATAAAAAGAACGGTATTTCGATCAATATAACCAATAATTGTAATTATAATGTTGTAATACAAAGCCAAACTTCAACTTCCCGTTCAATCTATTCACCAAAATTCCAAACCAGAAAACGGTGGTAGGTTTGCGTGTCAAATGCTTATAGTCCTAGCTACAAAAAAGGCAAAGCCAATACCCAAGCTTCCAAAAATCAATACCAAAAATGTGGAAAGCCTGTCTGTAGCAATCATTTTTTGCAAATCGGACCAGAATGCCAATAGCTTCTGCAAGGTTCCCAATTTTACAAAATAGTAACTTTTTATTATTTTTTTGCGTTATCCCGATATGTTATTTCTTGCTCATGTCGTTTATTCTGTTGTAGGTCAAATCAAAAACTGAAAATATTGTCATAAAATCACTATCACAAAAAAAATTGAACTTGACCTTTTTAAAAATTTTTATGTATCCTCGTATTAGTGGTAACCTCGAAGGCAAATGCAAAAGTAAATTGCTAGTACTCGCATGACTACGTATCTGTTAATTGCTCCATTGACGTGAAAACAATTGCAGCACATTTTTGTAAATGAAATTGCGCTGTATGAAAAATGAAAATTGGAAGTAAATTTTTTTTGGAAGGCTAAATATTATTTGTTGTTTTATGTTAGTATCTTGTATTCTTTATTTGGCTAATTCTGAAACAACGCAATGTCTTTTTTTATGCGGGTACTGTTTCTAATTACATTTTATTGCTGTCTGTTTTTTACAATTGATCTATTTATTGTAGAGTATTGTAGACTTTGATTACCAGATCACAACAAATAATACTGTAAATCAACGTTGACTATTTTTTTCCGTCGAGCTTTATCCACTCGACTCACGATAAAAAAAAAAAGATTGATAAGATAAACAGTGTTGTTATTAACAAAATGCAATGCTGCACTTTTGATTACGTTTTTAAGAGCAGCAACAAATGCAACTTTTGCATTGTCATATCTACCAGTATAGGAATGAAACTGTCACGAATAATAATTTTGAATGCCTGATATATGATTATTTGCTGTGTTTTAATGCGTACGTGACTGATTTACTACTTTTGCCGCTTTTTTGTGAATTAGAATATTCGAGATATTTGGGATAATTCCTTTCTAGTACATTCTACTATTTTCTGCAGTTATCGATGTTTGGGTTGTTTACGACTTTAAATTGCTATATTTAGACTTGAAGTTGTGACGCCATAATTAGGTTGAAATCTGTTATCGTAAGCTTGTGTATTTTTTTCTATTGTGACGTATCAAGGATTTTTCTGGGATATTCGATAGCTTTTGTCGTAGTATAAATAGGCGGGTCGTTTTTCATTCTAATATTCTAAGAGTGGGTGATTTTAGGTATTAGTTTCATAGGCAGTTAAGCCGAGTTTGTGTATCTGGGGTTGGCTCATATAGCCATTTAGTAAGAGGTGTGAGTTGAGCGATTTTGCTCAGTTAGTTGGGTTGTGTTTCAATCTTAAATTGAAGTTTCAATTTACGATTGGTGTGTTGTTTTCTGAGATTCAAGAAGCTAAAGGAACTGTCAACTGCCATTTTCGATTTGTCAGTTAACATCTCAGTCGTTCTCTAGTTTCAGCTGACGTGGGCAATTCTAGGGATTAAAGGTTGTACTCTAGCCAAGTATCAACGATCACGACAGAAACCCATGGTACGAGTTTTCCGAGTGAAAACCCTTACTATATTATATTAGACTACGAATCTTCAGCATACTAAAAATTATATCAAAATTCAACCAATTTTATTGACGTTTGTTACAGCTATGTTATAAACATTTACATGCAAAATGTGAATGAGAAAAAATAGTGGTTTGATGCTTGCTCTTTTATAAATTTTGAACAAAAAATACCATATTTTGTAGTGTTTAGCAAAAGGAACTAGAACAGTAATAAATATTCAGCTTGCAATTATTTCACGCAACAAACGAATAATTTAGATATTTTTGCACAAAAGAAATAATCTTTTAATTTAGTCCCTAATTATCTCTGAGTTACTGAATAAAAATCCAGCTGCAATGCCGCGTCACGGCACTCAAACGCTTATTAACATTATGCAGATAAAAAGCGAACCGATCGCTTCTAATAGTCTTTGACTTATGTCGAAATTATTTGAAGATCAAGGTTGCAAATACAATGTCAAAGAGTTCAGACTTTTTGTCAAAAAATTGAGCTTCTCGTGGAGCAAAAACGGATTTTTATGTTTTGCAATTCGGGAGTTATAAACGTTTGAGTTTGTTGTGTCGAATCGATTCCCCCTGGGCCATTAATCAAAAAATTTTGCCTGGTCCGAATAGGGTTAAGTAGGCTACTGCAGATTACAGTAATACCTTGACATTTATTTAACAGAAACTACAATTGGTTTGGTAGTAATATGCTTCATACGCTAGATATAAGCCAAAGCGTATTTACAACTAAGTAAGTCTTTTGAATTCCACTTATTTAATTTCATTTAGTACTTAGCACTAAATACACTTTGCGGCATATAGCAGTGGTCAAAATTAACTTTTTTAACAACTTGCCTGTCGGGCAAGTTATAACAAATGTTTACTTGCCCGGGGAGATCTCAACTTGCCTGAACCAAAATGTCAGAGTGCATTTTTATGTTGTTTAGTTTCGAAAAAGTGCGCACTACCGATATTGCATAATATCGTATTTCGAGAAAATCCAGTTTTAGTGCGCAATTTTTTAATCAGAGTGACGGAATAGATACCTTTTATTGTGGATGGCAATCGCATTACACGCTTTTTTTCCAAAAATATCTCATCAAAACAAACAAAAAATCAACATCCATTATCCATTATAAAAATTAAACAAAAATATCTTCCAATTTTTGTCATTAGTTCTGTTGCGTCTTTTCTGTTTTGTCAAATGTCACATTTTAGGTAAAAGTTTGAGAATGTTTTAGCAATGGTTATGTCACAATCACAACGCGTAATTAAACTAAAGTCTTGCGCTGGCTGAGATTCACTTTATGTTGTTTTCGATAACAAACTTAATTAATCAAAAAAATCTATCACCAAAAACTAGTGATGAGTTTATCGCATTGAAGAACTTTTAATTTATCGTAAAAAAATCACATCTATTGTTCTATTCTGCATTGCATCTCAGTTTTCTTGCGTAACAAATATCGCAGAAGTCATCACTTCAATTTCCATCCATGTTTTTTTCAATCATTCAATGTACAAAAATTGATTTTAGGATTGTAATTACGCTCGTATTTCCATCGTTACCAGAGCTGGAGACTCGGCCAAAATCTTCGAGACCGAGACCAAGTCGAGACATTGACGTTGCAAGACCGAGACTTTGAGCAAAAACTCAAGACGAGACCGAGACTTGAACGTTTTGAGACCGAGACGAGACTCGAGACTTTTGAAACCAAATGTTTGCAATATTTTGCAAATATTTTTGACACTAAATTTTGGACATTCGACGAACTTCCCAACCAGTGATGGAGTCGAGTACTTAACTTTCGAGTACGAGTGCGAGTACGAGTACCGCAAAAACTTCGAGTAAAATGTACTCGAGTACGAGTACTGTAAAAAAGTTCGAGTACTAGTACGAGTACTTTTACAAGTTTAGCAAAAGAAGTTTTTAAGTTGCAACAGCTCAAAATTAGTCGCAAAAGCATAAACAAATGCGTTTTTTTCTGGGAGTGGGATGTTAAGAAGGCGCTCAACTGCAGGCAATAATTTTCTGACAAGTTACACACAAAATAACTGTTATATTTTAAACAAACTAGGTACCTTGACGTTGAAAGCAAGTGCACGTTTTTTTGCTTGTCAGAAAAAACCTTGGCTTGCAGAAGCTGCAAATTGCTCATTGTTGCAAGAAGTTCTGCTGCAGCCGCAGAAAAATGTTTAACTCTAAAACTGAGCAAAGAATTAACTTGAAATATTTGGTAAAATTCAAGCTTTGATGGAAGTTTACGGCAAAGAATGCATGTCAAGAACTCGCGTTTTTGAATAGCACAAAAGATTTCGTGAAGGCCAGACTGACGTCGAAGATGATTGAACGTTTATGACGCCCAACCATATCAAAAACTGCAAATAATATCCGAGAAATTGAAAAAATTGTCCAAGAAGATCGTCGGCTTAGTATTCGACTGATAGCAGAAGGGATGTCCATTGGCAAAAAAACAGCGTGGCAAGTACTGCATGACAATTTGCATATGACAAAGGTCTGCACACAAGTTGTTTCAAAGCTTTCAACTAGCGATCAAAAACAAAAACGCCAAGAGGTTTGCGCTGACATTTTAAAACAAATTGAAGAAAACCCTAAATTTTTAGACAGTGTGATTACTATATCTGCGATGAGAGATGAATTTTCCAATACGACCCAGAGACAAAAAGGCAGTTCATGCATTGGAAAACTGCAAACTCACGACAAATTATGAAAGCAAAATAAAGCCAAATCAAAATTCAAGGCAATGTTGATTTTTTTTTTTTATGTTGAGGGTGTTGTCGTGTTCTTCTTTTATGAAAATCCGAATGAAACACTGTGTTGATGCTAAGGAAGAATACATCAAAGGGGAAGCAAAATAAAAGGACCTTTTTTCTTCAATAAAATTGCTTTATATGACCAGTCTTGTAATTTAATAGCGACACCTCGTATACCGCATGCTTCTTTCAATCACAAATAAGCTTTCAAAGTCCTTTATTCCAAACATGATTACACACAACAATTTTTTGAGAGCTTTTGCGATTTAATGTTGTATTCAATTAACATTTAATCATAGGTGGGCAAGTAAATGCAAAACGTTAGCTTCGTTAACCACTAGTCCATTAACAAACTTCACACTTCCGTTAACGTTAATCCGTTATTTTCAGCTTTAATTACCGGAAGTTAATACAGCCCGTTAATTCGTTAATATTTTGCGTGTAAAATACATTTCTTTATATTCACTCGCTTTTAGAGCACGTATTGACGTTGTTGAGCTGATTGTAAGGAAATATTTTTTGCTATGGTGTTTTTTTGTTTTGTTTTTGGAAGTTACATTTTACAGTCTAATCTAATTTCAAGACAAAAATAAGTGCAAATGCACTAATGAAGCAGCGATTGGAAAGTTTTTGGAAATTGCAAACAGCAATCATTAATGGACCTATGAGACTGCAGCTTATTATTTGCCACAAAAAGAGCTCCTTTCTTCCCTTTCTTCTCTAAAGCTCGTGCTAATACGCAACAAGTGTTACCAGTGCAAACTGGTTTGTACCATTATGATAAATAAATGGTGCAAGATATTAATGATAAAAACTTTAACGGAAGTTAAAAGAACTTAACGGAAGTTAATTTAGTCCGTTAACATGAAAAAACTTTTTAACGGATTTACGAGTTAATGAAAAAGTTAGCTTCGTAATTAACGGATTAACAATTTACCGACTTGTGCCCTCCTATGCATTTAATTAAAGACTATCTAAAACTTGTAACACTAAACTGCAAATGACGTAGTAGTAAATGTTCTCGAAATAATGCTGCATATCAAAGGAGGTGACCAAGTAAAGTGAGCTTAAAATAATGCTGCAATTTAATATCAGCTACTAGCTACTACTGTAATTTATAGCGATAATTTTATTGGGTATATTTATTTGTTTGCTGTTCTATTATTTAATTTTAGATCTAACATTCATTTGTATAAAATAATCCTAGTTTGTGCTTAGTCACATAATATTGCAAACGCATTTTACATGCGTTATCAAAAGACATGACTTGATATATTATCAATTTCTCGGAAAAAAAAGTAAAATTTTGCCTACAGCTGCAACTCAGCTACAGATTAATTATGCAACTAAGCTATCTCTATCTGACCTAAATTTAACACTGAAAATACTGCCTCCAAATCTAGCTCTATGCTTTTTCGGATACCCCTACCAATACCACATAAAACTATTATTTGAGATTGGGAGATTACAGTAATACATCTGCTGTAAAAAATATTCCATCAACATTTGAGCTGAAACTGTAAAATGCTAACCCATCTAATGCAGTCTTTGTAACACGCGTGGCTCGATTTCTGTATTATGTAACTTTAATTGCAAAATAAATTAAAATTTGCTCCAACTTAAACACGTTTTCTGCAGCAGAAAGGCGTTTGTTGTCAAACAATACTATGTGCTGTCGAACCAATCACTTTACCACATTCCAACACTTGATTTCGCCGGTTCTCACCATTAAAGAGCTGTTTGTTCAGCTGCGGTCTGCACGGATTCAAACAAAAGCAACTCAATAAATTAGCGGGTTTTATTGGCTGCAGTTTGCTATCAAAAATTCATTTTGTTTACTACTTTTAGCGAAGGTTAAATGTACTCGTGTACTCGGCGCTTTTTTTGACCGAGTAACGAGTACATTGACCTTCGAGTACGAGTACCAACCGAGTACCTGGGGTTCCGAGTACGAATACTCAAAAAATGGTACTCGAGTTGTACTCGAGTACGAGTACTGTACTCGAGTACTCCATCATTGTTCCCAACACATTGCAATATAGATTTTTAGGCATTTTGCTATTATATAAAAAAGTTGTACTACTGAAAAGATATACGTTTGTTTTTAATTAGAAAGCTTTTTGGCGTCGATTATGGTTTTTAAGATTTGATACTATCATGATCATCAAAAAATTTTGTTAACTAAATGTGCAAGTTACAAATGGAAGTAAGAATATTTATGCAGAACTTAGAATAATACTGCAGTCCTAACTGTTCCGCTGTAATATTCACAAGACTAATGTTGTCACATTAATTGGTATAACCCACACCTTTATCGCCCCAAGGTGTGATACTATACGTGTACCATTACTTCGGTCTTTTCGCACAAATGTTGTCCTGATGGTTCTTTCAGAGAATTGCGATTTTTGTTTAGAAAAGCTTAATTCTTTGAAGAGCGCAAGCTCACTTCCTATCATTTCTCCAGTTTATGTTTGTTGATTTGAAAATTTCGATTTGATTTGTTTGTGATGAAAAGGATTTTGATCGCAACTATAGCAAAATTCAAACGTCAAACCGCTTTTGAGGTCTTCTTGTTTGGAATGCGAAATATTTTGTGTTACTTCGTGTGTAGAATGCCAATGCGCTCGGCGCAGCCTATCTCACTGCTTGATTCCTTTTCCACAAAGTCATAGAGATAACTTCGGTATTCTTCCGGACACAGAATAAGTCAAAGAGTGAAACCGGTACAAGAAAAGCAGCAGCCATCTACTCAAAACGCAGAAAACTTGCAGTTGTACCACTAGTATAAGAATAAAAAATACGAAATTTATTGATAGCAACATTTGTCTAAACCAGTGGTAGCGAAATGTTTTATATCTCAGACGCTTTCTACCCCTAGTTCATATTATTGTGAATCAAAATACCCTCTTTTGGGGTTTTACAATACATTAACTCTGTAAAAAATATCGTTTTTCGATATATTCAATCCCCATGGGCTATTAAGGTATAACTTTAAGAAACCTTGGTTTAAACAGGAAGGGATTTGTTTTTTTCAGTAAAAAACTTTAAATTATTGTAGGTTTTTACGCTCGTATTGGAAATATGGCCGAGACTTGCCCATATTCCGAGACTTCGAGGTGCCGAGACCGAGACGAGACCGAGGCTTTAGACCTTCGAGGCCGAGACGAGACCGAGACTTTGAAAAATTGTGTCTCGAGACCGAGACCTGTCTCGAGACACTACAGCTCTGGTCGTTACGTTAGCAATATTTCACGGTGCCGTTTGCTACAAATGCATTTTTCAATCGCGATTATCTCGCAAACTGCACCGGCTAAAACTCTAGACTTTTTTGTGTGAAAGATAAAAGAACTAAAGATCTTTAAAAAAATTCAAATAAAAACTTGACAAATTTTCGATCTTGCTTTCTTACAGCACAGGGTAAAACTTGGAATACCCGAAAGAGCGATTAGCGCGACAAGCGTAGCAAAAATTTTTACTGAAAGAAAAGGAAACATTTTGCGCCAAAAGAATCGCAAACCGTGTTTGAGCATCGAACGAATTTGCATGCGATTAAGAAACGTTAATTGCGAATAATAATGTGTGTGCGATTAAAGTGTTAAGTGCGGTGATTGCATTAAAATAAAACAAACAAGAGCTTACTTTATTTGCATTTATTTTATTGCAATGTAGCAAAAGCGGTATCAGTAATTTGCGTTTTTGAATAATTTTGTTCGAAGTTGCTTATTTCATACGCTGAATTTTATTGACTTGACTGTCGAGCAAGTTGAGCCAGAAAATAACTTGCCCGAGGCGATTTCAGTTTGCCTTGGGCAAGCGTTAATTTCAAACCATGTAAAGTATATGCAGCATATTGCTAGCAAACCAATTGTAGTTTCTGTTAAATAAATGTCAAGGTGTTACTGTAATCTGCAGTACTTAACATGCACATTACACTATTTTTATATAATTTATCTGTTTAAACCGTCACATATGAGGAAGTCATTCCAGGTTACCTGCCAGTCAATAGCAACTGATTGGTTTACCTTGTTTCATGCTAACTGTTCAAATGAAATCTAAACTGTAAAGTATGTAACAAAAGGGCAAGTTGACTATTTGCAACTAATTGATAAAAAATCCCCTTCAATTATCACCCCTGCACATAGTGCCATTACATAAAGGGTGAAAATCTTGTCCTACACCCATTCAATTGAGAATATACCCAATTACTTGAGAATCTGTGCCAACCACTCCAATTTATGATAATCCACTCATTTTAGAGGTTAGAACTTTATAAGAGTGCTCCCAGAGGTAAGCAATTGAACAAGGACGGCAGAAATCCAGCTCTCTCCATACCCATAATAATCAATGTTTGTCACTTGACTAATTTTCACTTGGGAAATAGCTTGAAACAGAACTGTATTAGCTTAGCTAGATTTATACCAACCACCAGCAATTTAAGGGTTAAAATCAAAATTTTTGGTGATCATCAAATTTACTAAGTGTATACAAAGTGATTACTTCATTTTTTGTAACTATTAGTATTTTATAAAATACTATTCAATACATGTGATCCAAAAATATCAGAAAATCACAAAAAAATCAATGTTAGTTTTTAACTATGTTTCAAAACCAATTACAGAAATATGTAACAAAAAACATTGACCAAACTTAAATATGTCGAACAGTCATCTATTCTTGAGATTTTTGCAATAGTTGGATTAAAAAATTTTTTTTTTTCCTTCTGAGATAATCGGAGATGAAATCGGGCACTCAAAAAATTTTCAATCTACATTTTGACCACTTAATTTTGCAATTTTTCAAAAAATAACTTCATTTTTGAATTCCTCACCTCAAAATCTATCAGAATTGATATTTTGCTTATTTCGATAGCATAAGGGTGAAGATTTTTACGCGAATTAAAAAAATTAGGACTGCCGAACACTGTCCTCTCGTGGTAATTTTGAAACTATCATAACTCGAAAACCGCTTGATGAATTTTGATGACGTTTTTTGTAACCTTCATTATTTTTTGATGGCTTTTATATATCCAAGTATGAAAAAATCTGAGAGGGTTGGCTACAAAATTTTAAAATTTTGACTGTATTACAATAGAATGACCCATTAGTTACAAAGAAACTTAAAATGACAGAAGATGAGTCTGGTGATCAGCAAAATGAATTATACTATGTTTTATGGGAAGTTGTAAACATTGTAAATTCTTATCGGAAAAGTGCAAAACAACAGTGACTTTTTTAAACACTTCTTGAAGAAATGAGCTCTTCTTTCAAAAAGCTAATTCTGCATTCAGAGGTTCATTGGCTTTTCGGAAGGAAAGTTCTTTCTCGTGTGTTTGAACGTCGAGAAGAATTTCTGGCAGTTTTTTTACTGAACACAGTGACTCCAAAGCTGACCTATTTCGGGACATTTTCTGGATGGCAAAATTGGCGTAATTAGCGTCAATTTTTGATCGTTTGAACCAATGAGGGACATTAGTCTTCAAGGAAAAGGAGGTGATGCATTTCGGTCAACAAACAAGATGAATGAGCTAAAAATGAAAATTCCACTCTAGAAAAACAATGCTTTGTATAAGAATTTCGATGATTTTTCTTTATTGGGCCAATAAATGAAAGAGTGCCAATAGGGTTTGAGGATAGTTCTGCTGAAGAAAACTTGCCTACTCTTATTGATGGTCACTTGAGCTTATTCTTCATAATTTGACAACCTGTTTTCCTGAAACAAACGATCATCGTCTGAAAGCAGACGCGTGAACAATGCAGCCTTTTAATGATGAACCAACGAAGGACGAAGAATTGTTGTAACTCAGGGCACAGAGATGCCGATCTTTGTTAAGCATTGTGGGGGGATAATTTGCGATTTTACCCCAATTTTGCCCTACTTTCAACATTGGGGGGGATAAACCTCGACCATGATTTTTTTCCGGTAAGCATATTAAGTGAAGACCAAAAAAAAGGTGTTCACCAAATTTGGAATCCTTTTTTTCCCCCGAATTCAAGTGAAGACCAGCGCTCAGATGCACACCAGAGTCAAATTATTGGGGGGGATGCAGATGTAGACCATACTCAAATTATTGGGGGAAATACAGTCAAATTTTTGGGGGTATGTATCCCCCATTCCCTGCGGGCTTCGGCATCCCTGTCAGGGCAGATTTAAATCAAACACTTTCATTTTGAGAAATGGATTTCTACGAGTTTTGGGTTTCTTTTCTTGAATTTCCCAAATACAAAACTCTTGCATAAAAGGCCATTGATGTCTTAGGTTAGATGCCTACAACGTACTTGTGTGAAGAAGTGTTTTCAAGTCTTGTGGAGGTTAAGTCGAAGAAAAGAAACTGAATAATCGACATTGGTGCATTGATGCAAAGAGCAATCAAAAAAAGCTTGCACCATACTGCAACGAAATTATGGAAACTATGCAAGAACAATCTAGCAATTAAATCAAGATTTTTATTCACTGTATTGGGTTTATTTGCCTGTGCCTAGAACTGTATAAACATTTGCAACATTTTTTATTGCACCTTTAAATCAATTCTCATTGCTATTTGAAAGGTATGCAAAATTCTTGCAAAATTAAAAAAGGTATACTACGTTAGAAAAGGTTGAAGAGCACTGCTCTAAAGCAAATAAATACTTCACAAGTCGCCACATTTAAACAAGTTTCTGATATAAAAACGGAGTTTTGCTTCAATTATTTTCGTAGGCATTAGCGTAGCCAGGGGGGGCGGGGGGCTATAGCCCTCCCCCTTTGCCATTTCCACCAAAAAGCAGAATGAGAAAAATACTACGTTTATAGCACTTTTGGGACTGTTTTATGCACTGGAGTGGACTAAATAGCGATTTAAAACATCTTTTGAAACATATATTCCTGGGGGGGGCCAATTTGTCAGAAATAAAACTAATAAATAAATGAAAACTTTGGAAAATGGTCAAAAATAAGCAATCAAATTTGATCGCAAGTGTAAAAATGCTAAACATAGGTGTCATCAACAAATATACCATAAACTAAGGAATTGGGTGGGAGGGGGCTATTCAGTATTAGTTAATTACCAATCATTTTTTTAATTTCTTTTCATTAGCCCCCCCCCCAATTATTTTTCTCTATAAACTATACACGAAATAGGTTACTCCGTGTGAGTTTTACTGAATTATTCGATTTTATAATTTACAGCGTCTAAGTAAGACCACTAAGATTTTACCATTAGCCACCTCCCAAATAGCCCATTTATGCAACCAGTTTAATCATGTTTGCAATGCCACTTTCTATACCACGTTTTAAAAGCATTATTTTTTTATCAAAATAGCACTAAAATCAAGTTGTTTTTGCAAAAAAATGCAAAATTTTCGAGCGCTTGCTCCCAGACCCCCGTGCCTCCGGCAGCTGGGAGCTTTGTCCCCAAACCCTCAGCCTCCGGTGAAAAAAATAATGCTTTTAAAAACTCTGGGGGCAAAGCCCCCAGACCTCCATTGGCCTCCGGCGGCTGGGGGCCCCGCCCCCAGGACCCCAACACAGCCCCCCCATTGCGAATTTCTGGCTACGCGCCTGTTCGTAGGGGACGGAGAAGATTTTCTTCACCAGATAACAGGTCGTGCTGACCAGTTATCTAGTTTTCTTCTTTCGTGCTGACCAGTTTTCTTCACTAAATAATTGCCACTTGCCAGAGTAAACAAGACTAAGGCCGAACTACTAACAAATATACAACAGTAATTATAGTTAGTAACTCTAATAACTGTTGCATATTTGCGATAGTGAAAAACTGATTATACTGACCAATTCAAAAAAGTAGCATAGGTTTAGGATTCTGATTCAAACACCATGTTAGTTGACGTAAATGCGCAATTTGCTCGAAATTTGGTGGTTTAGTTCTAAATGATATTGACTTACTTGGTTTATCCTGATTTATCAAACGCTAATCAGAAATTTCAATTCAATTTTCTAATTTCTCCGAAATTTTGAAGATGTTCTTTTGGACTTCAATCCCAATTTGCAAATAAAAACAAATCGCAAAATCAATAGGCCTAAATAAAATATAAGCCTACGGGTCTTAATGTAGCTGAAAGTATAAAATAAACACAAAAATTGCATAATGCTGACACTTTTTATTGGTTTTTAATTGGTTTTTACTCTTAAGATAAATTTTGAGGTAATGGTATCTTACTGCGAAGGACAATTTTTACTTGTTCTTGTAAACAAAAAAGCTGTGGGAATAAAGTGTCACTATATTCACTAAATAGACGTCAATGCAATTTTTATGATCTTCAGTATTGCCCAAACGATTACATCAAAAAATTATTTTCTCAACTTATTAAGACACAATGAATATGAAAAAGATGAAAAAGTAGAATTAAATCAAACGTTTGGTTTGGAGAAGTTTAAGATAAAGCGCCAATTCTTATATCACCAACTTTATTCAAATAGTAGCTTAATTAACTTAAAGCAGAAAAATAAACAATTTTTTCAAGCGTGTGGTATAACATGCTGTGGCCCTCTAGTTACGCTATTTATGTGCAAAAGCCAAACAATAGATGAGCAGAATACAATAGAAAAACAGCTATCGCTCAATTAATTTGTTTTTCGCGCGGTTGTTTTACGAGGAATGCCCAAAATATAGCACGAAACACGCCAATTTTACATAATTAAAGGCAATTAATAACTAAGCATAAATCATGCAAAATATGGTCTGGTCTCATCACGAAACGTTACGACACTGCATACAATATCTTCCCAAATACAGTAGAATGCAAATTGACGAGGGGTTTGAAGCATCCATAGCAGGGGCGTATTCTCCATGCATGCATTGCATGCCAAGTCATTCAACCAAAAAGGCTAATAATAATTTAAACAAGTACAGTACATGTAAAAATTTAAAACAAAACCAAATTAAGTTGCCACAGTTGCGGCATTAACTTTTAAGTCAAAATAGCAACAAATAGTCTCGCTTAAATAATTGATTTCAGTTTTAGCCTGATTTCAGTATGTAGCTAAATTACAAAAAAATAATGGCAACACGCATGAAATTTTTTAATTGTAGTGCGCGGTTCAAGATATTGCTATTTTTCCATGAGATTACGAGCAAAATTAAATGTTAGAAAACTTTGATTTGCGCATTGTTTGCTGCAAAAGTTATTGTTTATACAACTAGAATCTTCTTTTCGTAAAATGTAGTCTCTATTTCCATTTTTAATTTGTAACAGTACATTAGCTTAAAACAAGCCACAAGCTATGCACCAAAGCATGCAATTTTAAGTATTGCATGCTTGTTGCCATTTATTTTGTGTAATTTTGCAATATGCTAAAAAATAAAAGCGAATAACTCAGCGGAGAAACCATGCCGTGATAGACGGTAGGTTTTAGCATTAGGTGATGTAAGTCAGAGTGAGTTTTTGTTGTTCGCACTATTTAGGCTAAATGTTGAGCTGTTAGTGTGAGAGCAAGCTGTGAAAATCATTTAAACAAGGAATTACCGGTAGTTGGTCCAGTTACTACTTAGTAGGCCTAAGCTAGTTGTAGAGTTTGCACTGGGTTTGTAAAAAAGTTTTTAAAATTATCAATAAATTACCGCTAGATTGTTGAGCTGTATTCTTTTTGTGCTTTACTGGTTGCTGAATAAACTAAACAATGCCAGGCTTAACCATAAGTGCATTGGACTAGCCTTGAGCCAACCAGCCTGCTTGATATTCCATAGCATCGCTAATGTTTGCCAGGTTATGATATGTTATAATGAGATCAGGAAAAGTGGCTATGAAAATAGGCTATGTATTTGCTACTCACAAGTTGGTTCAGCTTAGTTCTACAATTAATGTTTTTACCTCCATGTTTTTAGGACTACTTTACTGTTAGTGTTAGCCTAGTATAATACTGGCTTGTGGCACATATAAACTGCTAAACCTGTCACTGTCTGTAGTAACGCAAGAAAGACTTGTACTTGTGCACACTAACGTGTACTGAGGAAAGGAGGCCTAGTTGTAATACCAGACATTTAGCTATGTAAGTTGTTGTTTTATTTTACAGTCTGATAACCAGTGGTGTCATCAAAATGATGATGTCATCATAGTTGCATGCCTTATCTGAAATGTTGCACTACGTCACGAATCCATAGCTGCGGTAGAAATGTGGCCAAGAGACAAACCAAAGTCTAAAACCTTCACCAAATCTCAGCTTTTTACAACCTACACTGTTTCTGAAAGATTTTATTTCGAAATTTAAAAGTTAAGAAGATCTAATACCAATGGTGCCGATCTTTGTTTAGCGTTGGGGGGATAATTTGCAAGTTTACCCCAATTTTGCCCTATTTTCAACATTGGGGGGAATGAACCTCGACCACGATTTTGTTCAGGTGTGGAAATTTAGTGAAGACCAAAAAAAAAAAGAAAATGGAACACTTTTTCCCCAAATTCAGGTGAAGACCAAAAAAATAAATAAATAAATAAGGCCTTCACACAAGAATAGAACACTTTTTTCCCCAAATTTTCACTCAGATGTACACCCATTCAACTTATTGGGGGGATGCAGATGTGGACCATTCTCAAACTATTGGGGAGATACAGCCAAATTATTGGGGGATATATCCCCCCATCCCCCTCTTGTTTCGGCACCCCTGTTTAATACTGTATCAATATTTTAAAATAAAGCTGCTGGCGACCCAAAAATACGGAATGATATTCAACCGGAACTTTTAAGTTTAAAATTTTTTCTTTTCTGAAACTAAAATATCTATTTAAAAAGAATATTTGAGAGAAATTTTAACGCGATTAAAAGTGTATTAATACTTTTGGTTGGTCATTTGTTTGTTACACAATTTATTCTTCTGCAGCGTATAGATTTTATCAAGAGTTTAATGCATATATTCAAACTAATATTGGTTTTCAGTGATTCTATTACGTTATTAAACCTATTACTGCTTAAAATTTATTGCTGTAATGAAAATGCTGAATTCAAACTGCCTATACTTTTGTTTCTCTGCATTATATCTTGCTTTTATCATGAGTTAATTTCTAGCTTTTGTTTGTATACAGCCATTAGCAGTACTTAAACAGTAAAATTTTGCATGGGGGGACGCTTTTGCAGCCTTGACCAAATGCATTTGGCATGCGAAAGTACTTTAGCGGAAGCTATGTAATTCCGTCGCCGAAATTGAATGTAGACCATAAACAAAAAGGTCTTCTCCGAAAATTGAAGTGTTTTTTTCCCGAAATTTGGAGAAGACCAAAAAACAAAAACTATAAAAAAGGTCCTCGCCGCAATTTGGGACTACATTTGGCCGGCATTTGAAGGATTTATTCGTGCTGGCTGGCTCTTTTTCGTCTGATCATCCAGCTCTGAAATCTCGATGGGGGGACGCGTCCCCCCGCGTCCCCTTACAATTGAAGCACTGCCTATTAGTTTAATTGAGCTATAACGAAATTGGGTAATACATTCTGTGAGACGTAGTGTTGAATTGGCTACTGCTTGACTTAAAGACTACGGTACCTTTGTAGTTGCCCGTTGTCAAGTTAGTATTTGCTCTTATATTGCCATTATGAATTTTTTGTTTGTTATTTCATGCTTGTTTCTTGAGCAACAAAAAATAAATTTTTGTTCTGTTATGCTTATTATTTCGTCGGAAGGAAAGTTTAAAAGATGAGTTGCATCACTTGAAATTTGGAACAACACATAAGCAAATAATCACGAGATACAAATATTCTACCGTAGCGTAAAATTTTTTAATCAATATATGAATCGCAAGCGTATATGAAACGAAAATAGTCCATACGCAAATATATACTTTGACTGGTTGTTCTATTTTGGAACAAGCAGTACACCGAGATTTTTTTGCTATCAGACTTTTTTGCTATAAAATTACCCAAAAATTAAAAGCACAATAACTGACTGAGGTATAAATTTAAGAAATACTTTTTATGACATATAAGCATGCATTTCGTGTGCTTTTTGCAAGCCATCTCTGCTCATTTTTAAGTCATTTTCCTTTTCAGCAGAGGTATCATAGTCTTGGGCACTATTACGGCATTTAATTGCTTTCTGAAACAGTTCAATGGCGTCTTCTGGACGCTCTTGAATCATGCAGGTCACTGCGAGATTGTTCACATGTGCGCTGTAGATACGGAACTTGTCAGCCCGGTCACCTAGCTCTTGATCCATCAGTTCAATTGCTTCCCTGAGCGTGATTTCTCTGACCGAGTTGTCTTCAGCGATTAGTTCAGTTATCTCGATGTGGTGTAGACACAGCGAACGGATAAGAACCATTTTTTCTCCGGAGGCATCTAACATGTTGCTAAGCTTGGTGTAGACTCGACGCATAGCCGGCACCACATCTTTAGTGACGATGGTTCTCAGATCAGGACGTTCTTTCACCAATGCTGAGACTGAAAGATTTAAACCTAAGGTACACCCTTGCATGCAATTGATTATTTCATCCGTTTCCGTTTCTCCAGTGTAGAGTGCCTCACTAGTTTGGTAAAACAAAATTGCTTTGATATATTCTCCATGGCTTCTGTAGCTGTCACCAAGCAGCTCGCATTCTTTGGGCGATGGCTGCAAAATCAGTTTCAGGGTTTCGATGAATTCATTTTTTATATCTTTTGCCTCTCGGTGTCGTCTTATGTTTACCAAAGACTTGTAGTAATCAATCAGAGTTGGCAGATAGGAAACTTTTTCGTCCAGCTGCATCTGCTTGCTGAGTATTCCGTAAGCTTCATCAAACTTTCCTTCCTCGAAATAAACAGCAGCAGCCGCTGAGTAAAATAAGAGGTTATTATTTAGTAATCGTATTTTTTTCATTTGAGCTGCGTCTTGAGTTTTTTAAAACAAAGACGACAAGTCAAATTTATTCACCGTGTAGGGTTAGATGTTCATAGGAAGTGATGTAAATAAAAAAACGAAGCTTGTTTTTTTTAAAAAGACGGTTTTTTTTTGGAACCAAAAAAAACATTGCTTTTTTTGTTTTTTTTGTTTTTAATTGTTATTTTTAAATAATATCACATTGTTGTTTTGCAACACTCTTTAGCGAGCCGGTCCTGAAAACAGTGAAAATCTTTAACAGGTTAAAAGCTTGAAAAAAGACATCAAAACTAATATTTCCTTATTGATGGATTGCACGTGACGTCATCACGCTGCTAGTCAAACCGCTGGACGTCAAAATTGTGCATCGGCTCTATGTAAATGCATACAAAAACAGTGATAGTTAAGATATAGGGCGTATTTTCAGGCTTTAAATCAGTTGACTCTTTGTAACATCAAACTTGAATAGCAGATAAAAGCTTGCAAAAACTGAAAAAGAATTTAATTAGTCAGAATTCGTTTTTTGTTTGCTTTTTTCAGTGATGTAAATTTGGCTTGCTGTCTAGTAACCACGAGAATTGTGTAATTAAGATGGTGGTATTTATCTTCGGTTATCAAATCATGATCAAATTCGAGGTTATTATTGACGGCGCTGAAATAGAACAGTTGTATCTCCCTCATTTGTGACAAAATCAGCGCTTTTTTTAACTTTTGTAATTTTAAAAGTCTATTTTGCAGGATCTTTGTTGATTTTTTGGATTTAGTGTTGTTATTGACGGCTAGCACTACGGTTTCTTATAAGTCAAAACGCATAAACTGTTGTTTTCATTGAGTTATATTTCGTAGGCATAGGCGTAGCCAGGGGGGGCCCAGGGGGCCCGGGCCCACCCCAATTGAAATACCACCAATGATATAAAATTATGATAACAATGCCTAGCGATGTTTAGTTGCAGTTACTGACAACGAGAGTCTTAGGGGGTCTTAGGGGGTCTAGGGGGCCCCAGGGCCCCCAACTAACAACCTGGGGGCCCTAGGGCCCCTAACTGAGGACCAGGGTCCTCTAACCAACAACTAGTAGGCGCCAGGGCCCCTAACTAACGACCAGGGGGCCCAGGGCCCATAACAAACAACCAGGGGACCCCGGGGCACCTAACTACCGACCAGGGGCCCATGGCCTATAACTAACAACTGAGGGGCCCCGGGGCCCTAACCGACAACCAGGGGGCCCCGGGGCCCCTAACTAACAACCAGGGCCCCTAACTAACGACCAGATGACCCCAGGGCCCTTAACCGACAACCAAAGGGCCCCTAACTGACAAACAAATGCCCCGGGGCTTCTAACTGACAAACAGGAGGCCCTGGGGCCCCTAATTGACAACCAGAGGCCCATCGAAGCCCCTAACTAACAACCAGGGGGCCCCAGGGCTCCTAACTGATGACCAGAGGGCCTTGGGGCGCCTAACTGATGACCAAAGGTCCCGGGCCAGGGGCCCCACAATTTAAATTTTTAACAATACATACACAAAACCTGTGAAAAATCGAAAAGTTTTGTGCTAAAAGCTGCAACCCCAAGCCCTCGTTTAACGTTATTATGAACTTAACGCTATGACACAGGCGGTAATGCAAACCCCCAACTGAAATACTACCAATGATACATATAATGAAGCATAGCCAGTATGTTGTCTTTGTCCGGAATTGCAATTTCTTTAATTTAGGATATACGCGTACAAAAGCAAGTAACAATAATGACGACCACCTGTGTCCACATCATAATAATGTCATGCAATTCCTGGAGGTTTCAAAAAGCTATCAAGTGACTTGACTCGAGTCCTCCACGTTTTGGAAAAATAGTTTCTTTAATTTTGCTTTAAATGTTCTTTTTTTATAAAAGAATTAAAGGGCGCGATCTTATCTCAAAATCATAGGCGTAGCCAGGGGAGTGGCCCAGAGGGGGGCTCGGGCCCCCTCAATTGAAATGCCACCAATGACAAAAATTTGACAAAAAAATCTATTCTTCATTTTCAGTTTCTTTCAGCATCTTTGCGTACAACAGTACGCGCGTACAACAGTAATTAACAATAAATAATACTGACGACCAGGGGGCCCGGCGCACCTCCTTAATTCAATTTTTTCCAACCAATTTAAACGTATAACCAGGGTGAAATCTAGGATTTTTGTTCTAAAAGTTGCTATCCCAAACCCTCATCTTAACTTTTTATGAACGTAATGCAATAACCAGCGCCGTATTTGCCATATGGCTAAGTGCCAGGGCCCGGCCCTCAAATGGTAAGACCGTTTTGGTCTTCACTTATATTTGCCAGGAAGATGTTGCAAAAATT
This sequence comes from Trididemnum nubilum, assembly GCA_963965965.1. Lineage (NCBI taxonomy): Eukaryota > Metazoa > Chordata > Ascidiacea > Aplousobranchia > Didemnidae > Trididemnum > Trididemnum nubilum. The sequence goes on along the minus strand of OZ014479.1, from coordinate 30,890,569 downwards.
CCCTAAGTGCCAGGGGCCCCGCGCAATGTAAATTCGGCCCGGGAATAGCATGTTTAGTAAGCGTAACTATCTATTTTACCAACGATTGACCTCGCCAGTTTTTACGAACAAAATACTTTTAAAAAAATACTTTGGAAAAATGCTCATTAAACAAATTATTGAAATTGAATTTAAAGGGTCCTGGGCCCCCTGGCCGTACACAAAATCCTGTAACTGGTTAACTTCATGACAAAACAAAAATCTCTGAGGAAAATCTTCGAATGGATTATTATTTATTGCTAAAATATTGCAGGAGGCAATGTGCCTTACTTCCCCCTACATGGACCAAATCACCCACAATTAAAATTTTACACTGTCATGCATGATTTTAAACGTGTTTTGGAAATTAATTGCAAGTAAAAGGAGGATTGAACAATTAAAATTTTTCGATTGGCTTTCTAATGTTAAAAATCTAGTTCTTTTAAATGGCTGTGAACACGTGCGAAATGTGATCCAATGGGATTAAAATAGCTTTTTTTCCCAAAAACTTACAAAAATCGCCCAGCGGCTGGGGGCTTTGCCCCCAGACCCCCGTCTGTGGTACGTTTGACTACACTAGCATACTCAACACGTCTTCTAAGTTAGGCATTTGCATTTTCTAACGATTAGTTTTTGCCCTCTCTCTTTATCAAAATCCTGGTTACGTGCCAACAGACTACAGCTTCAGATCTTCCATTCAATGATATCTTTATCCCACAAAAACTTTCTTTTTTGAAAGTTTCTGATGACGTCATTGCATGTGATTTGTGGTTTGGCCCCCCCCCCCCCAATCAAAAATCCTGGCTACGCCTATGTTCGTAGGCATGTCATTTAAATTTAAACTAATGATTTAACTGCCCTCAGTGTAATGTTTTTCGAGCCTAAATTTGCATCTATTTCGACTTTAACTAGTGGTGTTAACAATTATTCGTAATTACTAATTAGAGCTTGATTTAAACGTTAATCTATGGCATGGTATTGCTGTGGCGTAAAATTTTATGTATTTTAGGATATGGCCAAATTTACGGTGTGAACCAAAGCCAAAAACCGGGCAAAGTAGACAATAGCAAATACAATGGACGAAGAGATTTCACAAAAGGCATAACTTTCTAGATCGGTTAAGTTATATATGCTGCTTAAATTGCTCCTGGTAAATTTCAACTAAAGTCGGCTACCAACAAAAGTTTAAACTTTAAAATCAAATGCTTTAAATGTGCCCACGGAGCAAATTAAACATTGGTTTTTACCTTTAGTCACTTTCCATAAACCCACTGCCCATGTATGCAACCAGTTTAATGATGTTTTTCACCGCTAATTTCTTTGCCACATTTCAAAAGCATCAATTTTTATCAAAATAGGCCTAAAATTAAGTTAATTTTGCAAAAAAATACAAAATTTTTGAGCGCTGGGCTCCGCCCCCATACTCCCAGAACAGCCCCATTGCAGATTTCTGGTTAAGAGTCTAACCATGTTTTTGCTCATTTCTATGCCACCAGAATTCTCCCTGATGCCACGTTTTAACAGCATTTTATCAAAATAAGCCTAAAATTAAGTTATTTTTGCAAAAAAAATTTTAAATTTTTCGAGTGCTCGGGTCTCTACGCCCAAACTACCAATGGCCTCCGGCGGAGCTTACAGACCCCCAAAACAGCCTCTCCGCCATTGCAGATTTCTAGTTAAATGCCTGAATATAAACGTGTGCTGCTCATACTCCCTAAGTAATCGAATCTTACAATGAGAATTTATTGAGCTAGCCAAATAACAACCGCTATTTATGGAAATAAAGTAATACCGTTATCTTTAAAATAACACCTTTTGCAGCTTGCTATACATTATAAAGGGTGACACCACAAAATTCCATCCCGAGTGTCACTATCCTTAGCGACGCCACTGCAAATAGTTGTGAAATAAACCAGTCAGTGAGTAAGAAAGTAGCAGAGTTGCCATTCCACCTTAACTACCGAAACTTTCGCATTTTATTCTCTCAGCAAGCAATTGTTAGGTCTATGTAGCTCAAAACAAGAACAGTACCTAACCAAATCTTGAAAAACCACTTAAGTATTCTCAATCATCTAAAAACTACAATTACATATAAAAAAAACAAGGTAAAAAAAACGCCCTTCAAAAAAAACCGTTTTTTTGCAACACTATTCATAGGCAGGAAACAACGATAAGACCAAAGCGTCATCTAAAGTCAGCTTCACCTACAAAATCAATACTTAAACAATATGGGCGTAAATTTAGCTTGGCATAAAACGAAAAATACTGCAAGACAGTATAGGCCTACTGCCATATTAACTGGGATCAGATAAAAAAAAAACAATAACAAAAAATTAAATAATAGTTCGAAACATGGTTATTGACTACATTAAGTTATGATACATTATAAAAAAATGATGCGTAAAAATTGTATAAAAAAGAGAAGTTACTCGTTACTGGGACTTCCGCAACGCTTCGCGGCGGAACTCCCTTTGTCTTTTACCGTGTAAAATTAACGTTTTTTTTGCAACAGAAGGCGAAATCAACATAACTTCAAAACGGCTAAAGATAGAAACTTAAAATTCAAAAATTACATTGGATGCAAAAAGAACAATCTTTGTGCTAATTTTAAGGGCAATCAGTCACGTGATACGGGTTTCCAAGCCAATAAACTGAAATGCTAAACGGAGGTTCAAACCAAAGGTGGAGTCGAGGACACAAGGCTCGAGACCAAGGCCAAGGACAGCCTTTTCGAGGACAGACCCTCTCGAGGCCAAGGACAGGAATGCTCGAGGCCAAGGCCAAGAACCAAGGACACAGCCGCAAGTGTTCTCCAAAAAAAAAAAACGTCTTCAAAAAAGTTTTTCAGGTAATCTCCAAGTTATAGGCGTGGCCAGAATTTTTGATTGGTAGGGGGGCCCAAACTACAAATCACATGCAATGACGTCATCAGAAATTTTCAATAGAGGAACTTTTTGTGGGACAAAGATATAATAAAATGGAAGATCTGAAATCGTTGCCGGTTGGCACTTAACCAGGATTTTGCAAAGGGAGAGGGCTTTAAGTAATAGTTGAAAAGTCAAACATCTAAGTTTGGAGACGTGTCGAAAAAGCTAGTGTATCTCAAACGTATCACAGACGGGGGTCTGGGGGCGGAGTCCCCTGCCGCCAGAGGCTTTGGGGGTCTGAGGGCAAAGCCCCCAGCCGTTGGGCGATTTTTTGTAAGTTTTTTGGAAAAAACAGCTATTTTAATGCGATTGAATCACATTTCGCACGTGTTCAGAGCCATTCGAAAGCACAAAATTTTTGAAATTAGAAAGCCAATTGAAAAGATAAAATTGTTTGATGCTCCTTTTACTTGCAATTTAAGTCCAAAATAGGCTACGTTTAACATCTTGCATGCTTGTGTTAAATTTTAATTGTAAGTGATTTGGTCCAGGTAGGGCGAAGTAAGGTGCATTATTTTTTGCTATATTTTAACAGTAAATAATAATCCACTCGAAGATTTTCCTTAGAGATTTTTGTTTTTTCATGAAAATAACCAGTTTTAGGAGTATATGTTCGGCCAGGGGGCCCAGGCCCCCTCAATTGAAGTTCAAAGGTTTGCTCAATCAGCATTTTCCATGGCTAATTTTTTAAAAAGTATTTTGTGCGTAAAAACTGGCGAGGTGGAGATGAATTACTGAATTGTTATTGAAAAATGGTACAATGGATGGTTACGCTTACTAACCATGTTATTGCCGGGCCGGATTTACATCGCGCTGGGCTCCTGGCTCTTTGGGGATTGTCGCAAGATCTTCCTGCCAAATATAGGTGAAGATAAAAAAAAAGTCTCACCATCTGAGCGTGAGGCCCTGGCACTGTGCCATAGAATAAATCCGGCTCTGGTTGTTGCATTACGTTTATAAAAAGGTTACATGAGGACCTAGGTAGCAACTTTTAAGGAAAAAACCCTTAATTTTACCCGGGTTATATATTTAAATTGGCTGGCAAAAATTGAACTGAGGGAGGCCCGGGCCCCTGGTATTCAATATTGTTGTTAGTTACTGTTGTAAGCGAAAAATGCTAAAAAGAAACTGAAACCGAAGAAACAATAGGCTTTTTTGTCACATTTTTGTCATTGGCGAAATTTGGATTGGGGAGGGGCCTGGGCCCCCTGCCTCCCCCTGGCTACACCAATGCTCCAATTGAGAAAAACAAAACAGGTGTTCGCAAATTTTCCGCCAGGTTTTTGGTGTTTTACAACAAAATTTGAACGGTTAAAAAAATAGTGCTGTCCTCGAGCCGAGGACAAGGCAATTTTCGAGGACCTAAGGCTTCGAGGCCAAGGCCAAGGACTGGAGGCTTCGAGGCCAAGGCCAAGGACTTGAAAATGTGTCCTCGAGGACGTCTTCGAGGCCAAGGACGTCCTCGAGGGCTCCACCTCTGGTTCAAACCGCTCTAGCTCGAAAACTAATTGCAAGAGGAAAATAAAAGTTTCAAATTGAAAAGCGCCTGGAAATGCAGTTTCATCCTCCACATTTAAATTATGACAATTTCGACATTTTTTTTTCTTTACGCTTCTCGGTTATTTTTTTGTTTATTTATTTATTTTTTCTTGCCTTTTAAAAATTTTTCTTGTCCGTACAGAAACTACAAAACTACCAGAGCTAGAAACTTAAAATTCGGAGATAAGATAAGTCGATACGTATATGAAGTTGTGCACCTGCATCTTTGGAGGAACTAGGTCACATGGTTTGGGGCAGAAGCGCCCAAAGATTGTGATAAAAAAGTTCAATAGGTGCTTTTCGTTGGCTATTTACGCGTGCTGGTGTGGCTTAGTAAATAAAGGCATCTACCTGTGTTTGAATCCAATGCAGTTGAACATTACTAGGTTCAATTATCTAGTCTGCTATCTCAATCCAAAATCATGTTCAATGAAGCATTTAAAGTAATAACTTTTTTGATTAAACAAATCGCAGTTAATATTGTTGATTTTTACATTAAATATGATCGGAGGGTTTTAGGTTTTATTCTCTGTGAAGAGTATTTTGGGGCAAAAAAAAACAACAACAATTTTTTGAACGGCTTAAGCTAAGGTACTAGTTTTTTGATATTAGTAGATGTTTAGGAGACAAATATTTTGTTGCAGTTTGGGAATATCCCCCCAAATTATCGTAATTGGCCTCCAAAATCCAATTATTTGAACGTCTTAACCCTAAAGAGCCTGGGGGGGGGGGGGGGGGGGGCCGAAAGTGCCCGCGACCTCTACAATTGCATGCAGCTTTTAAACGACTAGTCCTATTGACTTCCTGTTCTATGACTTTGTCCCAAATTTATTTTTCTAACTACCAATATAATTTTCAAATTGTTTGAAGGTCAAAAATTGCACTTATTTAATGATATTCTGAAAGTTATCAGAAAATTTTTGATCCTTGGACATATTTTGTTTGCATAGTGTGTTTGCAAATCTTCTTAATACTAGACATATTTGGACAGAGCAGTCGTGGCAAGCGTAGTGTCAACAAACAAAACTCTACAAGTTACAGCACCTTCGAAAAGTAAACAAAAACTCCTAACCAAGTTTGAATCTTTTTTCACAAAGCCATATATAATAAAAGTATAAACAAAACCTGCAAGAAAATTTGAATCTCTTTTGCGTACGTACGCATAAAACCGTATTTTTCAAGCAAATTTTGGTAAAACCTGGTTCTCATTTTTTTAAATGTCCTTGGTGAATTGAAAGGAACTTCATCTCAATTTGATTTGTCCAGCAGCGTGGCTTTGTAGCGTTCCCAGGGAGATATAGAAAACGGTGTGAACATTGTACGAAAGAAATCAGTGGACCCGGAGCTAAGCAAGCTAAAGACAAGCTGTCGAAAATTCTGAGCCGATGCCAAAGCTGTGGCAAAGCCGTATGTCATCGTCATTCAATGCGTTACTGCTTAGATTGCCGATAATAACACTACAGAGGGTTAACCGGTTTAGCAGAGCTTGCCTTTTAGTCACTGCATTTTTTTTTTTAAGCATAACATTTATAAGCAATCGGAGGCCGGATTTTAAAAAATAAATCCTTAACTATTCCTACATAATGCTAAGAAGCTGCAAATGAAATAACCAACCATTGTGTAACAAAAATAAAAAAATCATAATTATACGCAATACAAAAATCTATCAGTCTATCAATTCATAGAGCCAAGGCTGTTATTAGTACTTTGCAAAGATATGATGCTACAAACTTTGCGATTTTTTCAGGAGCTTTTAAAATTTTAGGGTGCCAACATAAGCTTTTGTTAAGCGTAACTTGAGCTTCAAATTTGAAAATTGCTAAACATACCTGAGCATGATTTCCCAAAATTTATATGCTTATAAAAAACATGTATCTTATTTCCTGCTGCTACATACAGTGCTGTGCTTTTGCATAAGATGCATTTTGCACTGCGATGATGAGACCGACGTCACTATTTTGTGTATAAAGAGTTTTGTTTCTTTTATTGCAGTATCCAGGAAAATAAAATTCTGAAGCTGCGTAAGTGCATATTATTGTCTGTCGACCACCCAAACCCAGATTACCGCTACACCGTAGCCTACGTTCTTCGTGTTTTAGTATTGGTTGCGCTATGCCCAGGGCCACCGAAAGGAGGGGGGGCAGGGGGGTACAATGACCCCGGAGTCCATGGACTTTAGGCCGGCCCATGGGCTTCAGCGAGCCCAGCACAGGGCCCATGAGCTCGAGAGGGGCCCATTGAAATGACCCTGAGAAATCAGGATGTGAGGCCTAAAAATTTTTTTTTGGAGATCACCAAATTTCAACCGGAAATACAATTAAAATTTCGGTAAAGGCTTTTTTTTTTGGAGATCACATCATAATTCGGACAAAACTGCGGCATTTTCTCCGTCTATTTTGGAGTTCACAAAACCGGAAATCCGTCATATTTGTGCTGGCCCCGGGCCCACGTTCGGCTCTTGGCGGCCCTGACTGTGCCACCACGATAAAACCAGCGGAATATCACGAGAAATGCAGAATGCCAATCATTTAAAATTTTTACAAACAAAAAAGCTACAACAAGTAAAATTTCGTTTGCTAATAGATTCTGCACAATGAAAACCTTTACTGCATAATATACCCGAACCAATTAATCGCTGATTTACATGCTCATTTTTTTCGCTTATTTTTGAAATGCTATGTGATAGAGCTCTGCTTTATATTGTTATACAGCTTGCATAGTACCGGTATGCACTTTGCTTGACGCTTTGAATGCAGTTTTTTGTGTTCCGTGTGTTGGATGTTTTCGCAAATTTAGAACCACTCATTTTTTGTATTGTACGTACATCGCATTTACTTGTCTAAAAAACAGTGTGTGCATTTTATTAATAATCTTCTGAATACAAAAATCTTGATAATTTACGAAATATGAAACTACTTAGTTGTTAGTTCATATTTATTTGCCAATTTGCTTTCGCCATGCACGAGACACCAAAATGACCATGTAATCTTCGAGTCGCTGACATTTGTCTATTTTACATGTAGAAGAAACTCCCCCTATTTTTCAAATGCTGAGTGCCAAACAAGGCAGCCCTGTGAATACTAATTTCTAAAATTTTTGGCATTACTCGACAAGGAAATAAACCGGTGTTTAGAGACAGCGAAACGAACGCTCCAGCCACTACACGCTCCACGCTCCGTTCGGTAAACACGCTTTCAACCACCATGTTGTCCTAGTAAAATTATGCAATTTTTTTTAGATAATCAAGTAAGCAAACTTGGATTGATTGTACAGTAAAGGAGTATTCATAGCTACACAAATCAAGGCGCTGCAGCAGATGTCAGTTTGCCAATATTATTCTAAGTCAATGAATTCATCACTGTTTTTTACTACAGAAATAAACAATAACAATGCCAATCCGCTTAGAGTTTTTTTATAATTTATAGTTTTATGTGTTTCTAGTAATGATAGAAGTTCTCTACAGGATTTCGATTCAACTAAAAAATAATTCAAACAGTGCCAAACTTATAGCGACATGATTATTACAAAACAGTATCATTATTATAAAGAAAATCAAAACAGGAAAATTTATTAGCTAATTGGAAAAAGCATTTTAATTTGAAGTAGCGTTTTGCCAGCTTGGGATTGGCTTATTGAATTCCTCTGACTATCAAATTTTGCCATAGACCTGTTCATACATTACCAGAAGTAATTTATTTTAGTACGAGTGTATCAACAACCACGTATCAACTACCACACTCAACACACACTAAAATGTTTTGTCTATATTTCTGAATGGGGAAAAAAATTACAATACCACAAAAAACACAACATCTCATCTCCGCAATATTTGAACTCAGGACAAAAACTTCGCATCAAAATAAACAAATTCCAAAAACTGCTGCCTTCAGTCCGTCGTTTACACAACGCAAGTTGACGAAGTTGGTATACACAAGAGATTAAATTGAGTCGCCAAATAAAGCAAGAAGTTAATCGGATTAGTCGGCTTTCTGTGCACATCAATGAGCAATAAGGCAGTAATAGAATATTTTGATGAGTTTTGTTTGAAAGCATAAACCGAGAAATTAAAAACCAAAATTTGATTACAAAAGAAACAAAATAACAGGTGTTGAAATTTCGCACCAGCAACAATTTTTACCACGATTCTAGCTTAAGCAGAAGCTAAGCAATAAGCGTTCAAAAATGGCGGGCAGTTTCGACCCCCCCCCCCCCAGGCCTACAACAACTTTTAGAGCCCAGGCATTATAGGGTTAAGCTAGGGCAGAAGTTTTTTCTTGTTTTAGTTGATAAGCTACTTAGGAGATAAAAATTCGATATGGTTTTGGGGTAATGTACCCTGAAACTCCACCCAAATAGGAACCCCAAAAATCAATTTGGGCGCACTCCCGGGAACCCCACCAAATATCACTTTTTTAAACTGCTTAATCTAGGGCATACTTTTTTGATATTAGTAGATATTTAGAATATAAACATTTTGAAATAGTTTGGAGATACTCCCAGGACCACCCCCAAATTGGGAACACGAATTTAAAAGAATGGTGAAAAAAGAAAGCTGGCTTCAAATGACTTGTCTGTTATTGATAGAACTAAATCTGAAATATAATAATTGCAATTAACAATTATTGTCTTTTTTTTTCATCAGACAAAATCATATTTAACTTTTTTTGATTTCAGCATTGCAATAATTGATTTTTGAAGGCATATTGGTAACTTTTTGAGTATGAAGGGAAGAATACGGTTTCAGGTTTCATTTTCTGTGAAGAATATTTTGGGGACCCCTAAAAAATTTATTTTTTTGAATGACTTAAGCTAAGGTGCTAATATTTTCTACGTAATGTGATTTGGGGAAGCAGCGCCCAAAACTTGTGATACCTAAGATGAATACGTAATTTTAATGATTGATTTTCGTCATGTGTGCACATGTGCTGCAGTGGCCTAGTGTTTAAAGGCGCTGAAATTTGAAACCTTTGTGATTGAATAAACCTGGATTCAATAATCTAGTCACAGGGTTGCCACATCCTGGAAAAGTCCTGGAAAGTCCTGGATTTTTTTTGCTGTCCTGGAAAGTCCTTGAAAGTCCTTGAATTTTGTTTGTGAGTCCTGGAAAGTCCTGGAAAATGTTTATAAAGTTTTCCCGTGATTTACCTAGACAGAATGTGAAGTTTTTTAGTTTTTTTATAATAACTGGTATCTTGTAATTGTGCAAAGCTGTTGTTAAAATTACTTGCCTTGTGAAGTTCGTTCAAAATGCTTTATTGTATTGTAAAAAGACAGAGCTCATTTGTATGCTGGCGCACAAACAAAAAATTGCTATGCTAGCCCTAACGTGGGTTAGAGCTAGGATTGCTGTTTGGATTAACCCAAACTGCAACCCTAGCTCTTACTTCAATATTAATATGAGCGCCCATTCTTCTGCTCTTTGCTCTCTTGTTCTTTTTAAGCAGTTCTTACTAGTACACTAGAGTGCAAATAAGCACTTCCTCGTTAAAATGCCAAAATTTGCACTTTGCATTACAGTATGTATAAATTATTGAATATTATTAAGAAGAGTGAATTCATGGACAGTAATTTATTGCAATGCGATACTCCAGTAACAGTATTACTGCTAGTAGCAGTAGCATAGCGGACTATAAGCCCTCCATTGACCCGTAGACCAAAATGCACAACTAGAAAAATACTATGTTTATCGCAGTATACTTCTAAGGCAGTTTTTTGCAGTAATATGGATAGTAAAGTAATTTAAAGCCACTTTTGGAACATGATTTTGGGGAAGGGCTAATATTGGTCAAAAATAAAACCAGTAACAACTTACTAACTAAAAATGGCTAAAAATAAACAATTTGATCGCTTTATGCAAAATGCTTAACGTAGGCTTTGTAAAAAAGTGTAACTCAGTATTTAATTCTGTTAATTACCAATCAACTCTCTCAAATCTCATTTCATTAGCCCCTACTCCCAAATTATATCTTTATCTAGCGTTATAAAATACAGACGATTTGGATTAATACTTAGGAGTTTTTTCAAAGGAGGTGCCTATTTGCACTCTAGCGTGCAAATGAGCTCTGCGTATAAGAAAAAGTGGGTGCTCATTTGCTCAAATACTCTTTTATTTTTTTAATTATTATCGTTAGTGGTTTGTTGGAGTTTAGATTTTGAGTTTGGGTTAAGGTTAGGGTTACAGTTTGGGTTAAGTTTAAGGTTGGGGTTAGGGCTAGGATAGAGTTTTTCGTTTGCACCCTGGCGTGCAAATAAGCTCTGTTGTTTCAAATAATAGGATTTTATAGTTAACTGGCTGAAAATAAAGCTAGGACTGAAGTTTTACCATTACCCATTATCACTAGAGCTCGACCAATATATCTAGCGTCAGCTGATATGTTTTGGCCGATATCAGGGCCAAGCCGGCATATTGTATCGGCTATCTACCGCCGATAAAATATCGGCTTATCGAAATTACCTTAAACTGTTTATTTTCAAGAGCAAGCACGAGTATTCTTGCGTTCAATTTTCTTAGTATGACTTGCGTTTGCAATAGTCTTTTGTTGGAGGAGAATTACTGAAGCTTTTAGTGTCAAGTTAAGTGAAAAATATAGACCAAATTAGGTAGTTTATGAGTTATATATCCGTATCGGCCTAAAAAAGTCATATCGATTGAGCTCTAGCTATCACCCACATACTGTAGCCCATTTATGCATTCAGTTTAATCATGTTTTTGCAGTGCTAATTTCTATGCCACGTTTTAAAAGCGATAATCTTGATCAAATTAGGCCTAAAATTAAGTTATTATTGCAAAAAAATTGCAAAATCTTTGAACGCTGGGGGCTTTGCCCCCAGACCCCCAATGGCTTCTGGCGTCTGAGGGTTTCGCCCCCTTACCAAAAAGCTTAACCCTCCCGTTGCAAATTTCTAGCTTTGCACCTGGTTAGTGGTCAATACTAGGAATGCAAATGCGTTACATCAAAATTTTTCGTCAATCACAAGTTCAAAAGAGTAGGTGCATGAAAGAATAATAGTCAAAATCAAATTTTAAGTGCTTAAAAAAAAAAGCTTCAACAGTCCTGGAAAAGTCCTTGAAAATGACCTAAAAAAGTCCTGGAAAGTCCTGGAATTTGATTTTGCAGTTTCTGTGGCAACCCTGTAGTCAATCATCGCTTTCTCATTCCAAATTCATATCGAATCAAGAATATTTTTTTGATTAGGACAAAAACTTTTTTCAATATTTTTTTATTTTGACATTAAAAATGATCAGAGGGTTTCAGATTTTATTCTCTGTGAAGACTCCCCCAAAATCAACTTTTTAACGGCTTAAGCTAGGGGGCTAGTTTTTTTGATATCAGTAGATATTTAACGGGAAAATAATTGCATATAGCTACCATCCCTCACCACCCCGGAAATCCCAAAACAAACCCAACAAAAATCAATTTTTAAAAGGCTTAAGCTAAGGCTTCATTTTTTATATATCAGTAAATATTCAACGGACAAATATTTTGACACAACGTAGATATTTACCGCATCTAAAATCACCTATTTAACAGTTACGCTAGGGCGCTTGTTTTCTTTTTTTGATATGAGCAGATATTTAAAGGCCACCTAATGTCCCCAAAGCAACGCCCTTAAAATGTTATAAAAAATATTACTAATCGAATGCTGCATACCCGGTTTACATACACGTTCTCAGTTTCAAGAAAATGAATAGCCATTCTTCACTAGGGATTACCTTTCGCGTTTTTAAAAAATGACATGACATCATCAAACCCAGGAGTTTGGTGCCTTTGGCTTGTTTATCAATGCAGAGGATTGGCCGTTTTGCAAATGCATGTGAGAGCAACTTACTAGTCAAAAAGTGTCGCACAAAATAGGCGTAATTAGCTCAAAGTAGGTTCATTGCTAAGTTCAGAAGTCAATTACCCGTAGCAATCAGCTTTTGTTATCAGTATTGAGCAGCAGTTTTATTACCAGTAATGACTCTATCACTCTAAAAATTCCAACAGTACGAAATTTTTCGTAATCTATCTGGCATATTCGTACCCAATACCGGTAGGTTACCATAGAGTAAAAAAAGATTTTGGAACCAACAAGAAACTATTGAAAGCTTCTACTATATGTAAAAATATTTTACCCTTCTGATACCAGAAGGCTACTGTAGTTTACTGCGTAGGATTAGGAATATACCGGTACCGTACGATACAAATGGTACATGTACCAGTATTAAACCAGTAGCCTGGTTTGGTTTGTGTTTCAGGAAATGATCCAGTGGTAAAACAGAAAAAACAATGACCTAGTCAGATTGCTGGATGCTTGGGGAGCAAATTATTGGTAGATGGGTAGTAGGTAGGAGTATTGGTACGATAGGCTAGTAATGACAAGGAAGTAAGTACCGCCTGTACCGGTATGTTACATTGATACGATAGGTAAAAATATTACCATTACAGGCAGCGTTTTTGTACTACGATTTCGTATTCACAATACTAATACTTGTAAAAGTTACCTGCCCTCACTGGTAGTTGTCTGGCTATGCAGATCTGATACCGGTAGCTTAGTCCGCTACCGCTAAACCACAGTATAAATATCATACCGTAGGTTCACTCAATTGTGACGTGTGTCCGCATTTTCTGAGTGCCAAGCAAAACTTTGGAGTCAAATTGAAGTCACAATAGTGACATCGTGAGCGGATACGAATTATGCCAAATGATAGCAATTGTTCTGAAATTTCATGAATTTTGTCTCCACCTGTCGGAATTAAGTTCTTCCCTTTTTTTATGGCCCTATATAGTGAAGAGCAGCATTTTTCGCAACTGTCATACTCCTGACGTAACTTGGCGTAGCTTTCGTTGTGCTTTTTGGATCGAAATGAAATTGGTACCAATAAATCCGTTTAAGCTCGGGCTTTAATTCGCTCCATTTGTTACGTCACTAGTGTATGACGTCACGAAGTCAGAAGCGTAAATATAACCCAAAATTGGAACTTTTCGTTCTTTCGCTAACTTTAGTTATGGGGGGTTTTGCTCGCGTTTGACACCCAACAGTTTTGTTTTGCCCGAAATTTGCTCTGTATCGTCAACTAGCTTTCTTGCAATTTTTGTTTTAATTGCTGAAAGATTTACGAAAATATCGTTGGTTGTTTGCATGACATGATCAAGTTATAACGATAAACGTAGCATAATAGCCGTTGTTCTTTACCAGGTACAACTTAATCGTTACGTGATTGTCATTAGTCAGCGACTTGATTGATGTCTTTTGGTTCGAAACAGCAATTTTTGGTTCGAATCAGCACTTCAGCTGCATAAAAAATAACTTTGTAATTTTAATTATTTTCTTTCTCAAGCTTGAAGATTCCACCGCTTGTATTTTGTTGTTGCGTGTACACGTTGTAGTTGTTCTGTTAAATTGAAAGAATACTATTAAAACCCATTTTTGAGTCAAACAATGCATCTCTTTCTCGAAGAGTATAATTTCAACCTGGCTGTACGAAAATTCACTAAAACCTGTTCACACGCACTGTTGCGATATAGCCGCAGTTCTCCGTAATTTTATAATTTAATTCTTTTAATTGACTTCCGACATTTGGCAATTTAGTTCTTGCAAATGGTTCTAGAACTGTGCGAAGGTGGTTCAGGTGTTGACACGAAGCTCATTTTTGCCACAGGAAGCCCATTTTTGTCAAATTTTAAGAAAAAAGTACGAATATTCCAGCTTTAGCATAAAAAAAAAAAATATTGAAGAACACAGGCTGGTACACCGAATTTGTAAACTATCCGCAAACGTTTTTAAAACTTTTTCTATATTGCTATTGTTAATTTGTCTAAAATGAAGTCGCTGACTTTCAATACCAAAAGATAATTTAATTTTCACCTAAGCAAGAATAAATTTATGTCACTTATATTCTCCAATAAAATTGAGAACAAATGAGGCTGAAAATTGGTGAAAATTTAGAAACAGCCAGCTTCAACTTAAAAGCAATGACGTAACGATTAAGTTGTACCTGGTAAAGAACAACGGCTATTATGCTACGTTTATCGTTATAACTTGATCATGTCATGCAAACAACCAACGATATTTTCGTAAATCTTTCAGCAATTAAAACAAAAATTGCAAGAAAGCTAGTTGACGATACAGAGCAAATTTCGGGCAAAACAAAACTGTTGGGTGTCAAACGCGAGCAAAACCCCCCATAACTAAAGTTAGCGAAAGAACGAAAAGTTCCAATTTTGGGTTATATTTACGCTTCTGACTTCGTGACGTCATACACTAGTGACGTAACAAATGGAGCGAATTAAAGCCCGAGCTTAAACGGATTTATTGGTACCAATTTCATTTCGATCCAAAAAGCACAACGAAAGCTACGCCAAGTTACGTTAGGAGTATGACAGTTGCGAAAAATGCTGCTCTTCATTATATAGGGCCGTAAAAAAAGGGAAGAACTTAATTCCGACAGGTGGAGACAAAATTCATGAAATTTCAGAACAATTGCTATCATTTGGCATAATTCGTATCCGCTCACGATGTCACTATTGTGACTTCAATTTGACTCCAAAGTTTTGCTTGGCACTCAGAAAATGCGGACACACGTCACAATGGTTTTTGCTTGGAGTGAACCTACGGTATGATATTTATACTGCGGCTAAACTATGGTGCCTTTGCAGATTAGTCCAGCCTAATATATTGCCAGGAGTAAAATATATACTAAAACACAAACCAAACCAGTTGTGATCTGATACTGGTATCATTTCAACTGTACATATCCGTATAGGTATATTCCTAATCCTACGCAGTAAACTACAGTAGCCTTCTGGTTGAAGGGTGAAATATTTTACATATAGTCAGTAGCGTAGCCAGGGGGGGCGGGGGGCTATAGCCCTTCCATTGGCATGTCGACCAAAATGCAGAATGGGAAAAACACTTCGTTTTTAGCACTTTTGAGACTGTTTTATGCACTGGAGTGGGCTAAATAGTGATTTAAAACATCTTTTGAAACATATGTTCAGGGGGGGGACTACTTTGTCAAAAATAAAACTAACAAATAAATAAAAACTTTGGAAAATGGTCAAAAATAAGCAATCAAATTTGATCGCAAGTGTAAAAATGCTAAACATAGGTGTCATCAACAAATATACAATAAACTGAGGAGTAGGGGGGGGGCTATTCAGTATTAGTTAATTACCAATCATTTCTCTCAAATCTCTTTTCATTAGCCTCCCCAAATTATTTTTCTCTACAAACTGTACACGAAATAGATTACTCCATGCGAGTTTTACTGAACTATTCGATTTTATAATTTACCAGCATCTAAACAAGAGAACTAACATTTTACCATTAGCCACCTCCCAAATAGCCCATATATGCCACCAGTTTAACATGTTTGCACTGCCAATTTCTAAGCCACGTTTTAAAAACATTATTTTTCAATCAAAATAGCCCTAAAATGAAGTTGTTTTTGCAAAAGAATGCAAAATTTTCGAGCGCTGGGGTCTCCGCCCCAGACCCCCAAAACAGCCCCTCCCCCATTGCGAATTTCTGGCTACGCGCCTGCATATAGTAGAAGCTTTCAATAGTTTCTGGTTGGGTTAAATTTTTTTCTACGCTATGGTAACCTGCCGGTATTGGGTACGGATATGCCAGATAGATTACGAAAAATTTCGTACTGTTGGAATTTTTAGAGTGATAGAGTCATTACTGGTAATAAAACTGCTGCTCAATACTGATAACAAAAGCTGATTGCTACGGGTAATTGACTTCTGAACTTAGCAATGAACCTACTTTGAGCTAATTACGCCTATTTTGTGCGACACTTTTTGACTAGTAAGTTGCTCTCACATGCATTTGCAAAACGGCCAATCCTCTGCATTGATAAACAAGCCAAAGGCACCAAACTCCTGGGTTTGATGATGTCATGTCATTTTTTAAAAACGCGAAAGGTAATCCCTAGTGAAGAATGGCTATTCATTTTCTTGAAACTGAGAACGTGTATGTAAACCGGGTATGCAGCATTCGATTAGTAATATTTTTTATAACATTTTAAGGGCGTTGCTTTGGGGACATTAGGTGGCCTTTAAATGAAAAATGTTTTGACATAATTTGAGGGTACTAACCACCCGGAACCCCATAAGGACCCAAAAAAATAATTTTTTTTAAAGGGCTTTAGCTAGGGTTCTAGTTTTTTGATATCAGTTCATATTTGACAGTCAAATACTTGAACATAGTTTGAGGGTACCACTTCCCGCGAAAACCCCCAAATAAACCCCCCAAAATCAGTTTTTTGCACGGCTTAAGCTAAAGCTCCCCCTTTTTTTTATTGATATCAGTGGATATTTAAGAGACAAAATTTTTGACGCAGTTTGGGGGTACCACCCTTCCGAAACCTTCTCAAATGGAACCACCAAAAATCAATTTTTTGAACGGCTTAAGCCAAGGCGCTAGTTTTTTTGGATATCAGTAGATGTTTCAGAGACAATTTTTTACATAGTTTGGGGGTACCAACCCCCTCAAATAAACCTGCCCAAAAATCATTTATTGAAAGCTAAATTTAACAATTGATTTTGGTCTATTGGTTCATGTGCTGTGCTGGCATAATGATTAAAAGCACCAGTGATTGAAATTGTCGCGATTGAACAAAGCTGTGTTCAAATACTTACGATGTTGCGAGTCCTTGAACAAGCCCTCGTATTGCGGAACCATCTCAACTATCACCGATCGTCTAAGTTTTTTCTTTGGTGCTCTGGTCTGGACTTAGCTAGGGGTCATGTTGCTACCCACAAAACGGTTAGTTTAAGAATAGTTAAATTTGTGGTTCGCAAAAAAATAACTGATAATTTAAATTTTGAGCCTAATCGCTTGCTGATGTTACATCCAGCACGACCAGTTACTTTGTCGAGAGGACTGTAAGGTTTTCAGGCCGAAACACAGCAAATTGACAATATTTATAAGATTTAAATTTTGTATCGAAGCCCTTACGTAATGTAATATGCGGGAGCATTCAAACGAACTTGAAAATGTTAAAAGCAGGTCGTTAAATGAAATAATAATTCGATACTGTAACTTTTATCCTGCTGTTCGACATGCATTTTTACTTGGTTTAACTTTGTCACCTACTACTCTAGTATTAAAAAGCGCTCTTCATTCAGCACTCTTGAGGCGTGTGAAAACTTGGCTCCTAATAACCTCTGGGGAAGATCGTGCAGGTGGACTATGTTTGATTAGCGTGCACAGAAACAAAATTAATGAAAGCATACAAGAAATCACAAAGTCATAAACGATTTCGCTTCTTAACCTAGACTACTTCAACTATTATCTTTTCACGACATTTAAGAGCTGCTTTTTAACACTGCGTATATTTGCCAGAGCCTAAATGAGATTGGTTCAACGGGTACATCGCACTCTGCTCTAGAAGCTTAGCGCATGGGTATGGACCCAACCGCTTTTATATGAGAAAACTGAACAGACTTCAGGCGCATAACTTTCGGTTTTTACCAGCGCACCTAATTATTTGTTTTACAACTTTTCTATTTGGCCTAATATTTGATCTCCACAAAACTCCCGTCATTTTACAAAAGGCAACATCTCAAAATGTTTCCTTTTGCAAAAATTGATATTTTTATTTTAAGACCCTGTTTCAAGTCTGGTAAAATTGTTAAGTCTCTAACTCGTTTAGTTTGCGAGTTATCGATTATATTGATAAATAATTTTGCGAAAGGGAACATCTTCATGTTAACTATTACGTCACCACAGCCGTTTTTACAATTGAAAACTTAATAACTTTATATGCGGCAGTCATTGATGCAGACAATGCTATATTTAAAGCTTATAGCTTGTAAAATCAAATAGGCCTTGTTACGCTGGCAGAAAAAACGTCTAGAAAAGAGATCGCGTGGTACCCATCGCGGTACCTGCTGATAAACTTTTTTCAAATAGATTTTTAATGCCTGATTAATGATTGAAATGTCTTCGGTTGCAATCAGGTGCCGTTTTTAAGATATACCGCTTTTAATTGAACGCGGATGAATATTTTAAAATCATACGCTTGAATAATTTTTTTTACTATTAGTGTTGCCGTTAAGCAATCTACAGATTACAACAAGGATATTTTTTATGTTTCTTTAAATGTAAAAATTTAAAATACACTAATTTTGACTAAATATTTAATCATGGGGTAAGTTTCTTGTAAAAATTTGCATATTTAGTGTTTTAGCTTGAGTTTTTTTGTGCTGAATTTTATACATGAAAACATGCTTTGAAGTCATGGACCGTCGTCACTTGGCAGCTGATCGTTACGAATACAAAACTTCAAAATAATTTTTCAAGATTGAATACCGGTAACCCTAAGATTTAATAAGGAAATTATTTCTTCTTAAAAGTCGAAAAACAAATCAAGTACCTCACGAATTATACACCACATGTCTGTTATGATAATAGTCTACCCACAAAAAGCAGCCTAATACAATAACTGCTTTGAGAAATACCGACAGGCTTTCACTCCTCGAAACTAATTATAGCCTAGCCCTAGCTGGTTGACTTATCGACTCTCGAATGTCTATTCTGCCACATTTATGCACTTGAAACAATCACCGGAGTTAAACCAACAAATAACCCAAAATAAGAGATGACTCTCATGAAATTGCTGAAAAGGAGCACAGTTTATTCAAGCCTTATTTTGCAATATTTGCGAAAGTGTATTGCTTTTATGTTGAAACTTCGCAGTATACTACTGTAATCTTAAACCATTGTAGCTGAATAATTTATTAGAATTGAAGCTGTGCTTTGGTTCGATCGGAATAAACTTAATGGACTGATGACAAGCATACTCAAAGCTACCGACTGCCGTAGGCTATCGATATTCCTTAAAGCTTATCGGTATTCTTCGAAGAAGTTATTGAATTAGGCTGCTTTTTGTAGGTAAGCTATCATCACAACAAACACGTGGTGTAATTCATAAGGTAGTTCGTTTATTTTTTGACCTTCTGCAAGAAACAATTTCTTCATTGATGGTTACTGATACCTACTTTACCTTGAAAAATTGTTTGAAAGTTTTGCATTCATAACGATCA
Organism: Trididemnum nubilum; assembly: GCA_963965965.1. NCBI lineage: Eukaryota > Metazoa > Chordata > Ascidiacea > Aplousobranchia > Didemnidae > Trididemnum > Trididemnum nubilum. The sequence continues at coordinate 30,871,047 of OZ014479.1, read as the reverse complement.
GCTGCTTAGTGACAACGGTCACATGACTTCAAAGCAAGTTTCCATGTTTTAAAATTTAACACAAAAAAACTCAAGCTAAAACACTAAATATGCAAACTTTTTACAGAAAAAATTGCCCATGGTGTATTATTTAGTTTAAATTTATCATATTTTAAATTTTTACATTTAAAGAAACATAAAAAAATATTCTTGTTGTAATCTGTAGATTATTTAACGGCAACACTAATAGTAAAAAAAATTATTCAGGCGTATGATTTTAAAATATTCATCCGCGTTCAATTAAAAGCGGTTTATCTTAAAAACGGCACTGGTTGCAACCGAAGGCATTTCAATCATTAATCAGGCAATAAAAATCTATTTGTAAAAAATTTTTCAAGAGGTACCGCGATGGGTATCACGAGACAACACAATTTCGGACAGCGTAACAAGGCCTAAAAGCAAAAAGCAAATATTTTGAGATGCAATTTGTTGTTTTTTAAAAATATGGGTTGATTTACGAAGCTTGATTTACAAAGCTCGATTTATGTCAATTACAACATTTTGCTGTATGCTTTTGTATAAGTTTGAATTGTCTTTTAGTCATGCGCTTGTTGGCCTTTGTTAATGTGGATTTTCATTTATTTATTTATTTTTGGTTGTTTACAACAATAGACCTTGCTTCATGCTGTTTATGCTTGCCGCTTGCGTCTGGAATAAACACGTAATAATAAATAATAATTAAACTGAAAAATGACTTTCTTTTGCATTATTTTTGCAAAGCATTCCTATTTTTGAATCTTTTGGAATATTTCCGCGTAGTTGTAAAATGGTATGAGTAATTCAACTTAACCAACTACGGCCTCTTATCAATTTTAACGTGTTTTTCAAAAATTTTTGAATAGTTAGTGTGCATTCGAGTAACAAAATTTTTTTCAAAACCATTCAGTATCAATTGAGTCTCACTACGGTTTTTAAAACAATTTATATGTCTACAACCTATCATGTTATTGTATATGTTTTGACCACCTCTTACGACCACATCAATGATAACAATTTTCCACATCAATGATAACAATAATTAGATTTCCAAAAAGCTTTTGATACTGTTTGTCATACGTTAATATTAAGTTAACTTAAACATTATGGTAACCGAGAAGTTGCACACAAATTTGCAAGCTTCTTTTTATCAGGAAGACAAATACATCTTGCTCAGACAAAAATATTGTGCCCATCAAGACCTGCCATTCGAAATAGTCAACAATCAATTTGGAGTGCCTTAAAATTTCATACAGCTAGACCGAATTGTTCTCGAGTTATATGTAAAAGTTTGAAACTTCGCACTTGTTAACTTTGAAAATGGCTGAGTAAAAACAAAAGAACACGTGACGCGAGCACTAGCGTACGCAGGATTTTCCAAAGGAGGTAACCAGGAAATTTGAGAATAATGAAGACCAAAAAAAAAAAGTCTTCACTCAAAGTTAGTCGGTTTTTCTGCCCAAATTTAGGTGAAGACCAGAAAAAAAAGGTCTTCAGTCTTCACCCACGTCCAGCCCATTTTTCTGCACAGATTTTCTGACCAATTCCAAAGTGGCGGGGGGGCATGACTCAATTTTGCGCACTACTCTTATTTATGCATTACTGGCACCCCAAAGTGGGGGGGCCATGGCACCATGAGCCCCTTCCCTAAATACGCCCCTGGACGCGAGGTCAGTCATTCTAATTATACTGGCTTTTTCTGCCTTATGTGTGTTTTCTATAAGATTTTCTGAACCGTGTTTTGGCATTAAAAAACAATCTACCTGTCTATCTGATGATTCATGAAACTACTGTACTAATTCTAAACCAAAAGCCCAAATACTGGTAGGCCTATATTACGTTCTCTGCATGCTGCCACAAGCTACTACACTCATATTTAATTGTCTAACTTGATAAGAACAACTTTGCTGCCTTTATACGGGCATTATATAAGCCTATATATGGCAGAGCTGGGCATCGCAAGTTTTTTTTAAAGTCCGCAGTCCGCAAATCCGCAACCAAATTTCATTTTTGTTAATCCGCAACCGCAAGTCCGCAATTGAACGTTCAAAAGCTTAGTCCGCAACCGCAAGTCCGCAACGACTTTTCGAGATTCTTGAATCCGCAACCGCAAGTCCGCAACTTCGTAATTCTTGAAGTCCGCAACCGCAAGTTCGCAATTTCGTAATTCTTGAAGTCCGCAACCGCAAGTCCGCAACTTCGTAATATTTGAAGTCCGCACCGCAAGTCCGCAACTTTTTATGAACCTAGTGAAAAAGTTTTGCAATCAACCACGTCCCGAAGTGAACTGCTTAGAGTTGATTGGCAAAAATAAGTCAAAAGTTGCGACTTATGGGAAGTATAGCAAAAGAATGGTGAATACATTCCACGCGATAGAAGAAATTACTCACAATCGTTGATTGTAGTAAATGTACCGCAGCATGACTTGTTATTGAGCTGCTTTTTCGGATGGCAAACTTAAGAATTGAATAGCCCAGCCCCTCTTACTTTCAGGTCCAACTCAAAACAGATTCAAACGCTTGTCATTTTGGTTAAAGTTTTTTAGTGACTTGACTAAGGGTTTTTAGCCCCCAGCCCTCCTGGTTGCGCTTCTGCTTATACAGTACGTGCCTAAACTGCGCGGAAGCATAATGCACAACCCTCCGGCGAACCCTCAAAAATGAAACAACGAAGCTAGGGATTTGAGATTAAAAGCCATTGGATTACAGTGAGAAACCATCAAATAGCAAAGCACAATCCGCATTTCCGCTTGCAACAATATATTTTAACAAAACAATTTTTTTTCGAGGAAGGAAAAGGCAAAGACAGTAGAAGGCAAAAAAACATTCATATCAATAATCGTATTACTAAATTTTTAGTCCCTAGTTTCAATAAATACTCTAGGAATGAGATAACCACACGCTACCAGCAGTGCCGTCGCCAAACCAAACGAAGTGAGAGGGCCCTAGCCGAAAATGGACTGAACTTTTGCACATAAAAACTGATATTTTAAAGCTACAATTTTGTAATCATCTTTGGAAAAAGATGCATATAAGCCCGGCAGCGATTATTAGCTCGTTTCGCATGCGGCCGGTATATTAATCGCTTGAAAAATATTTCTACAGGAGTGAATGCGACCAGAAGCGCAACCAGGGTTTTGTTAAGAGAGAGGGGGCTTGAACCAAAAGTAAATATTTTTTGCACAAAAATTGTCAAATTTAGGTCCCGAGCTGAACAAACCGTTGCTACTCAAGCGTGTTACAGAGGGGGCTCAGTTGCTGGGTGATTTTTGCGATTTTGCGGCAAAAATAGCGATTTTAATGCCATTTGAATCACATTTCGCACGTTTTAAAACCATATCAATAATTACAGTAATTTACTAAAATTCAGAAGTCATTAAACGATTTAAATTGTCTAGCCTCTTGAGCCCACATATACATTAGGTCTAGTCCAAAACACGTTTAAACGCTTATTCTTTTTTTGGTTATATTTTCTAAATGACTTGGTTAAAGGAGGTTGATGACCCCTTAGCCCCTTCCCCTAATTGCGCCACTGACTGCGAACTAAAATAAATCTTGAGTGTGCTCTAAAAAAAAAACTGCTGGTCTTTTAAAAAATGTTTTCACGTATTGTTTCAGGTCATAATCACTAACGAAATAGTCGTAACGCTTCTGTAGGCATACATCCCCATTCTGCGACACATCCGTAAAGGCGTGTTAATAAGACGGATTATTGCGTCACATTTATGTACAGCATTGGTGGCCAGCAATTTTGCAAACAATCGAGAAAACTTCAAACGAGAATCATGTTTGAAAACTATTATTCCTTTTTCCATTATTGCCTGTTGTCTTGTCGTTACGCGATGCTGCAAAAAAGCATTCTGAATGAACCAAAATGGGGGAACACAAGCAGTTGTTAGGGGGGGACGGCGCCCCTGGCCCCATCGTAGCGACGGCACTGGCTACCAGTACAAAAAATGATACCTCAGTGTCAAGTTTTGTGAACTCACGGTAAAAACAACAAAGCCGTACTTTGAACCAGGGCTGCAAATTCGAACTTAAACCCAAAAAAAGTCTGTTGTTTTGCCGAACTCGAGAAAACAGTGTTGACTCCAATTTGAATAAGGTTAGATCCGCTTGTAATAGCCTGTCTCGCCGCGCGCCGTATCCTTCATATTTCTGCAGTCATACCACACTTTGGATATAAATATAACAATGTTATTCCTCACAGAACACCAAAAATTTGATTCATCCAAAGGAGCACGGCAAAGCAAGAAGTCAATTATCAGCTAGCCAAATCAATAGGCCTTATCAATTAACTAAAATTTACTAGACCAAAATTTACGCTATTGATTATACTAACACTATGCTACACTTTACCAGACAATACTATTAAAAAACTGCTTCAGGGTCGTACTATAGAAATACTACACATCTAACTTGATACACTAAACTACGAAAATTTGAGACACCACATCACTCGTACTATCGAAGACTATCTAATTTGAGCACTAGTTGCAGACACAAAGATTATGAGATTAAACGTCTGAAGACAATACAATTAAAATTATCACAATGACAGTTCTAAAAGATTCTTAAAACAAGCACAAAAGGGGGTTCTAAAATGTTCTAAAAAATCAACCAACTATTTGCATAAAAGATGAGAACGCGGCATGTATTCGTTTCTCACGTTACCAAACAGCATGTCAACAAAAAGAAAGCGATTAAGTCGAAAGGCAGACCTAGTATTTATGTCGGCCTGTACTCAAAAAACTTGATGTTTTTGCCGAACTTGAACTCAAAAAAATTAAATTGATTTCTCATGTTTGACTGGGTAAAAACATGAATATTTTACAAAAATAGTAAGAAATTTTAATATTTGTATAAAACTTGCGGAATTGCGGACTAAAATTAAAAATAGTCCGCAACCGCAAGTCCGCAATTTAAACTGCCAAAGTCCGCAAGTCCGCATGTCCGCAACTTTTTTCGTAAGTCCGCAATTGCAGATTTGCGGACTTGCGGACTAACTTGAGGACTTGCCCAGCTCTGATATATGGGCATTCAATATTGGGTAAACGACCGATAGCTTACTTATCCGTGAACCTGGAACCCTCTAAACATTCGCTGCTACCACGTAGGCTATTCTGTCATTGCAACTTTGTGTAGCCTAGTCTTTTTACTCAACCACATACCAGACAGGCTATAGACATCTACGGTAGGACTAAAAGCCTAATGCTTTATGCCATGACCTGTTGACGAATACTATAGGCTACACTGAACTAACTCTGTCACTCTGAAATGCAAGCGTTGTACCAATACCATAGGTCTACTGCAGCGTATTGGGTGGGTATGTGGCTAGGCTATGTGCCTCTGCTCTGATGCTTGTTTCCCACAAACCTGCTTCATTTACATTTTTTTATCTGCCTTTGTTCCATCTTCTCACCAAAAGCCCTAAACTTTTCCTAGTCTAGCCTACCAAAGCCAACATCTTTTTCTTGGTGTCAAGAAACATGTTCAGCCAATCAAAGCTAAGTTTGTTGTAGCCAAAATAGCCTATTTTAGGATGCTCCGAATTCTGAAAAAATATATTTGAACCGAAGGCACCTTTGACTGTTTTAGTAGCCTACACATATGTAATGTCACAGCATGATATTGTTATTGTCTTCAATTCATATTATAGTTGCATCATGACCTACCATTGCTGAACCAATGACATAAAACTAGACAATACGCAATTCTTTTTCCCACTCTTTTTCCTCTTAGTTTCTTTGTTGTGCGGATTTTTGCTCTGCCTTTGCCCGCGCTGATCTGCTGACAGTGACTGCATTCTACAGCCTTTGCCTTGCTCGACTAACAATAGGCAGCAATTATAACAAATATCGTAGTCTCTGAAAGTTGCATAATTTACGTAAAGTTTTGTCAACTACTAAATTACCCCCCAAAATCCAATTTTCGAGTAAGTTTTGCGTAAAATACATAAATATCAACGTGTTATCACAACTTAATGTTACGACATCACTGAAATGTAAATATGAAAAGTGTTGTTGTTTTTTTTATTGTTGTGGTTTCTGATTTCTTCTGCTTTTCTGAGTCAAACTATGTTAAATACTTCACACTGAATTGATTGAACTACTCTAAATATGTAAGTGTCAGTTTTATGTTTCACTTTGAGTTGTTGTTACGGTAGCATTGAAGTTTAAAGAGTCAAAAGCGTACGTTAATTTTCGTTGCTTCCGTTCCAGAAATGGCAAAAATAAACTGAATTGAGTAATGTCAAAAAAACTTGTCGTAGTTTTTTTATGGCATATAGTATACTTTTTTTTATAAAAACCAATGAATATTAAGTTAAGGCTGGCTGTTCGTAGTTTTTTGCCGCATTTTAGCCTCAATTGTTCCTAAATTTTGAAAACACAGATGTTAATTTTAGCGACCACATTTGTACAGCTGTTTAAGGTGTTAATTTTAGCAACCATATTTGTAAAACTGTTTAAATTGTTTAGTCCCAAAGCTTTGTGTGCTTAAGTGATTTTTTACTGCTTTTGCCGCAACGCAAAATTGCACTTTTTTCGACTTGAACGACTGCCAAAAATTTTCTCAGTTACTCGCATAGAGCGCAACAGCGTTCTTTAATCTCGTAATAGTTGCAATTTTGTTAATATTAGAAAACCACTGAAATTTTATCATCAGTACCAGTAGCGTAGCTAGAAGGGGGGGGGGGGGGCAAATGATGCTATAGCCCCCCCATTGACCTGAAAAGTATGCAAAATAGCATCTTTTTAGCAGTTTTGAGGCTGATTTTTGCTCTAAAAACAAAAATAGCTTCCCCCCAAACCAAATTGGGGTGAGACTAGGAGAAGATCCTGAGTTGATGTCGACGTGTAGAAGCGGGTCTAAGTGCACATGAACACCCCCTTTTTTATTTTTTTGGAGATCACCTGATTTTGACCGAAAAACGTCTCAATCTGATTTAAGACTGATGAAAATTTGAGTTAGGTTTATTTACTATTGTTTTAAGCTTAAAAAAAGCTCCCCCCTTTGCGAAATCCTGGCTACGCGACTGATCAGTACAGGATTTAGTGTCTTTTACTAATTTGAATTTTTTTCTTTTTCGTTTGTCCTTAATTTATTTTTGCTGCTTTGGCTGAAATTTTTTAAAATTTGTTCTTAAATTTTGAGCAAAAATGAGCCTCGTGTTCTTATAAAATTGTTCTAGAAAAGAGTGTATATGATTAGTTAGTTTGTGCGTTTTCGATTTCTTCTTTTAAAGATTCGTTATCCAATGGTGAAGTATCTTTATAAAAAAAACATTAACTTCTATGTTGGAATGCGTGGTCTTTGCCGCTAAAAAATCTTGCTTTTTTTTTACAAAAAAGATTGATTTTATAATATGTTTGCGTGAAATTTCCGGCTGTAAATTTTATTTTGGAGGGTCGCCGCTCAAGTAATTTTTACATTTTTCATTAGGAAAACCGTCAATTTTGAGCCGGTTTAGTGAAAAAAATTTGAATTCATCAAAATAATTTAGTGAAAAATCACGGGTAGGTTTTGAAATTGATCGCAAAGAAACTCCAAAGCAGATGCGGTTTTGTCTAATGTACAGCGCCACCGTTGTTTCGTGACAGCAGGATAAAGCAAAAATAAATCATCAGCTACAGCTTATGATCATAACTCTAAATGTCGTCTGATGTCTTACTTAAACGTCTCTACCTTTGAAGCAGAGGTGGAGTCCTCGAGGACGTCCTTGGCCTCGAAGACGTCCTCGAGGACACATTTTCAAGTCCTTGGCCTTGGCCCCGAAGCCTCCAGTCCTTAGCCTTGGCCTCGAAGCCTTAGGTCCTCGAAAATTGACCTGTCGTCGGCTTGAGGACAGCACTATTTTTTTAACCGTTCAAATTTTGTTGTAAAACACCAAAAACCTGGCGGAAAATTTGCGAACACCTGTTTTGTTTTTCTCAATTGGAGCATTGGTGTAGCCAGGGGGAGGCAGGGGGCCCAGGCCCCTCCCCAATCCAAATTTCGCCAATGACAAAAATGTGACAAAAAAGCCTATTGTTTCTTCGGTTTCAGTTTCTTTTTAGCATTTTTCGCTTACAACAGTAACTAACAACAATATTGAATACCAGGGGCCCGGGCCCCCCTCAGTTCAATTTTTGCCAGCCAATTTAAATATATAACCCGGGTAAATTTAAGAGTTTTTCCCTTAAAAGTTGCTACCTAGGTCCTCATGTAACCTTTTTATAAACGTAATGCAACAACCTGAGCCGGATTTATTCTATGGCACAGTGCCAGGTCTCACGCTCAGATGGTGAGACTTTTTTTTTATCTTCACCTATTATTGGCAGGAAAATCTTGCGACAATCCCCAAAGTGCCAGGGGCCCAGCGCGATGTAAATCCGGCCCGGCAATAACATGGTTAGTAGGCGTAAACATCTATTTTACCATTTTTCAATAACAATTCAATAATTCATCTCCACCTCGCCAGTTTTTACGCACAAAATACTTTTTAAAAAATTAGCCATGGAAAATGCTGATTGAGCAAACCTTTGAACTTCAATTGAGGGGGCCTGGGCCCCCTGGCCGAACATATACTCCTAAAACTGGTTATTTTCATGACAAAACAAAAATCTCTAAGGAAAATCTTCGAGTGGATTATTATTTAATGTTAAAATATAGCAAAAAATAATGCACCTTACTTCGCCCTACCTGAACCAAATCACTTACAATTAAAATTTAACACAAGCATGCAAGATGTTAAACGTAGCCTATTTTGGACTTAAATTGCAAGTAAAAGGAGCATCAAACAATTTTATCTTTTCAATTGGCTTTCTAATTTCAAAAATTTTGTGCTTTCAAATGGCTCTGAACACGTGCGAAATGTGATTCAATCGCATTAAAATAGCTGTTTTTTCCAAAAAACTTACAAAAAATCGCCCAACGGCTGAGGGCTTTGCCCCCAGACCCCCAAAGCCTCTGGCGGCTGGGGACTCCCCCCCCCCCCCCCCCCAGACCCCCGTCTGTGATACGTTTGAGATGCACTAGCTTTTTCAACACGTCTTCAAACTTAGATGTTTGACTTTTCAACTATTACTTAAAGCCCTTTCCCTTTGCAAAATCCTGGTTAAGTGCCAACCGGCAACGATTTCAGGTCCTCCATCGTATGATATCTTTGTCCCACAAAAAGTTCCTCTTTTGAAAATTTCTGATGAGGTGATTGCATGTGATTTGTAGTTTGGGCCCCCCTACCAATCAAAAATTCTGGCCACGCCTATAACTTGGAGATTACCTGAAAAACTTTTTTGAAGACCTTTTTTTTTTGGAGAACACTTGCGGCTGTGTCCTTGGTCCTTGGCCTCGAACATTCCTGTCCTTGGCCTCGAGAAGGTCTGTCCTCAAAAAGGCTGTCCTTGGCCTTGGCCTCGGATTTTTTTTGTGTCCTTGGCCTTGGCCTCGAGCCTTGTGTCCTCGACTCCACCTCTGCTTTGAAGATTTATATATTTTACCAACTTCTTGCGAAAAAGCGTCAACGCACCTTTTTTTCAGAATTAGTGACTGCAATACATTCTTGTGTTCTTCGGGAAGACACTTGACGCAAACTTTTACCATTAGGGCCAAGCAGTCTACTCGCGGTGGAGGTTCAGCCAAAAGAAAGATTTGCAAATAGAACCCAAAAAGTGCTCGGCGCCATAGGCGTAGCTTGGATTTTTGATTAATGGAGCCAAACCGCAAAGCAATGACGTCATCAGAACTTTTCAAAAGGAATTTTTAATAGGACAAAGATATCGTACAATGGAGGATCAGAAGCAAAAGCCTGGGTTACAATGTAACCAGGATTTTGCTAAAGGGAATCAGGACTTGATCTAAAACTTGAAAAGTTTTCAAAAAATTGTAACTTGGAAGAGATGGCGAGTAAACTAGTGTAACTTAAACGTTAAACGTAACTTAAAGTGTAACTTAAACGTAACTTAAACAAGACTAGGGTTTAGGGGAAAAGCCCTCCGCCACTGGGCAATTTTTTGTAATATTTTAGAAAAAATTGCAATTCTAAGGCTATTTGGATCACATTTCGCACGTTTGTAGATTCATTTAAAATCACTAAATTTTTAAGATTCGAAAGCCAACTGAAAAAATTAAATTGTTCAATCTTTCATTTACTTGCAGGTCAAGTCCAAAACACGTTCAAAATATTGCATTTTTAGGTTGAATTTTGCAAGTGGCTTGGTCCAGGTAGGGTGAAGCCAGATGCAATGCCTCCTGGAATATTTTTAGCTGCTAGTAAATAATAACTCACTCAAAGATTTGCCTTGGAGATTTTTGTTTTATCGTAAAAACAACCAGTTTTAGGAGTACATAAATGACCAGGACCCAGGCTCGCAATTCAAATTCAATAATTTGTTCAACAAGCAGTTTTCCAATCTAATTTTTTTTCAAAAGTATTTTGTCGCGTTAAACCTATTGAGATGGAGGTGGATTGTTATTCAAAGATGGTACAATAGATGGTTACGAGTCATGTTATTGCATTGTGATCACAAAAAGGTTAGATGAGGGACTGAGGTTGCAACTTTTAGGACAAAAAGCCTGAGTTTCTTCCGGATAATACATTTACATTGGTTGGATATTAATATTGTACTGTTGAACACAAAAGTTCTAAATTAAACTTAAGCTGAAAAAGGCTTTGTTGTCATTATTTTTACATTGGTGGCAATTCAATTTGCGCCCCCCCCCCACCTTTGGCTACGCCTGTGCTAGGCGTTGATGTGGTAAGACAGACGCAAAGTGCCTGGGTTCATACGAATGATCGATCGAGTGACTACAGCAAAAGTTAATGACCTATGAAAAATGTTGGTGTGGATGAGTAAGACTTCGACTATTTTGTTCACACTTTTTAAACGATTAAAAACGGACACGATCCTACTGTGAATAGGCTACCAAAGACCTGTAGAATCAGCTCCAATTTTAAAGATATCTCTTTTACTCGAATGGCATAAACATGAATACATATTAGTTCTCTTCAAACCACCGTTAATTACTTTGCAAGCACATTATTAGTGCTTCAACTGACCTTTTTCAAACTGCGCATCAATCGCCAGTGCCAGAGAAAAGCAGAAGAGTGAGGCCTGCAGCCAAGCGTGACCAAGCAGAGAATAAAATGAGCGCATTCGCGCAATTTTGGATCATCTAGTGTTATGCCATTGGTTAGATAGACATAACAAAAGAATTCACTTGCAATAATTGTAAAAAAATGTAAAAAATTACAGTCGCGGCGCTGCGTTGACGCTGTGACGTTATACAGATTTTGGTTGCCACGGTGCGCGGCTCGGTACACCAACAACAGCGCGTGGCCGCGTACGCTGCGCTGTTGCCATCTCTACATTCAAGCTAATCAATTACTAAAAGGCTTGAAATAGTTCTGAAAAAGAAAAAAAAAAAATCGGCAACTAATTGAAGCTAAGTTTCCTTCAAGTTACAATATCACGACCTACTTAGCCTACCGAATATTACAATCGAGTGCATTGTGAGTAACTTGCATGCAAACGGGATTTTATTAAATCAGCTTGCAGTTAAGAGTAATTAATCGAACTCAAGCCGTAGGCGCATGATTTTTCTGAAACTAGCTTGTTCTAAACTTTTTTGTCTTGATTCTGTTCTATCCGGTACCTGGTTAATGATATTTCAAAGTAGCTGTAAACACCGCATTGCAGCGAGCTTCGCCTTCAGACAGAAGCGTTCACTGCAATTAAGTGTACAGCCAACTTTAAGATTCCAAGTACCAAGACACTGCAATAACTTTTCGCTAACTGCCTCCGTTACACTCTCTCATTCGTCTACCGCATTAGCCAATTTTTAGGCTCGAATGGTACTGAATTACGCCACCACTTCATTTTCTTTGCGATTTTGCGAGCGAGCGGGGTAGGAAGGGTTAAAATATTATGACCCTTGCCTTTTTTTGACAGTATTTCAACTTTATCAGCAGCCCCCATTCATAACCCATACTAGGCTATGGCAAGGTGATAGGTTAGCCTACTCGCCAATGCTGTCGTTCTCACTCCAACATTTCGCTTTACGCATTTTCAGATACGTAATATTAATAACAAACCATTTTCAAGTTTGTTATAGTCCTAGGCTATCCACCAGCAAAAATACAACAAAAACAATCCAACCTACCCCACCTCACTCCATAAGAAACAATAGATTTTGATCAGAAATTTGAACATTACCCATGCGTGACGAGAACAATTAACAATACTAGTCGGCCATCCCTTTTAAGTATATCCCTGCTCAAAGTATTAGTCCACAAGCAAAGCAGGCTTATTTTTTGAAATTGACAGTTTGACGAAGTATTATTTCATCATAAATCGGCTGTACGGACAAAAAAAAGTAAAAAAAAAACTTTATCTAGATTAGGTGGCCTTTCCTTGTCACGATAAATTTTTATACAATTTAAAATACTTAAACCTCTCAAATTAAAAAAAGCGAATACGGTATTTAGTAAAAATTTACTGGTAACGTCGCGGTACCCCTGGACTGTCCTGGAGGAATCTTAGGATTCCGCGAAACCCCGGTTGAAAATCACTGTTCTATAGTGTTGCATCTAATGCCTATATCAATGAATGAACGCGTACCTTTTGGCCGCCAAAGGACACTTTATAAAATTTACTCTAAAAAGCAGAGGTGGAGTCCTCGAGGACGTTTTTGGCCTCGAGGACACATTTTGTAGTCCTTGGCCTTGGACTCGAAGCCTCAAGTCCTCGAAAATTGACCTGTCCTCGGCTCGAGGACAGCACTATTTCTTGAACAGTTGAAATTTCGTTGGAAAACAACAGAAACCTCGCGGAAAATTTTGCGAATACGTTTTTTGTTTTCCTCACTAGGAGCATAGGCGTATGCAAGGGCAGAAGGGGCAGGCCCCCCTTAATTGAAATTTCACCAATGACAAAAATGTGACAAAAAAGCCTATTGTTTCTTTCAGTTTCTTTTTAGCATTTTTCGCTGACATCAGTATAACTAATTAACAATATTGAAGACCAGGAGCGCCTGGTCCCCCTCAATTCAATTTTTGCCAGCCAATTTAAACGTATAACCCGGAGAAAATGGAGAGTTTTTATCCTAAAATTTGCCCTTTCAGGCCCACATCTAGCCTTTTTGTGAACGCAATTCATTAATCAGGGCCGTTTTACCATAATAAGTACGAGCTAGGGGCCCCGAGCTGAAATCGTAATATTTTTTTTGGTCTTCACCTATATTTGGCAGAAAGATGTTGCGAAAATCTCCAAAGTGCCAGGGGCCTAGCGCGATGTAAATCCCGCCCGGCAATAACATGGTTAGTAGAGGTAACCATCTATTTTACCATTTTTCAATAACAATTCAGTAATTCACCTCCAACCTCGCCGGTTTTACGCACAAAATACTTTAAAAAAAAATTAGCCATGGAAAATGCTGATTGAACAAATCATTGAACTTCAATTGAGGGGGCCTGGGCCCCCTGGCGAACATGTACTCCTATAACTGGTTATTTTCATGACAAAACAAAAATCTCTAAGGAAAATCTTCGAGAGGATTATTATTTACTGCTAAAATGTAGCCAGAGACAATGCACCTTACTTCGCCCTACCTGGACCAAATCACTTACAATTAAAATTTAATTCCAAATTGCAAGATGTTAAACGTGTTTTGGACTTAAATTGCAAGTAAAAGGAGGATTAAACAATTTGATTTTTTCGATTTCAAATGTCGAAAATCTAGTGCTTTCTAATGGCTCTGAACACGTGCGAAATGTGATCCAATGGCATTAAAATAGCTTTTTTTTCCCAAAAAATTACAAAAAATCGCCCAACAGACACCCAAAGCCCCCAAAGGTTGGGGGCCCTGCCCCCAAACCCCCGTGTGTGATACATTTAAGTTACACAAGCTTTCTCAACACGTTTCCAAAGTTAGATATTTGCATTTTTCAACTATTAGTTTAAGCCCTCTTCCTTTGCAAAATCCTTGTTACGTGCAAACAGGCAACAACGATTTCAGATCTTCCATCCAACGAAAGCTTTATCCCACAAGTACTTTCTTTTTGGAAAAATTTTTATGACGTCATTTCATGTGATTTGTGGTTTAGGCCTCCCCCAATCAAAAATTCTGGGTACGCCAATGAATTGGAGATCGCCTGAAAAAAATTTTTGAAGACCTTTTTTTTTTGGAAAACGCTTGGGGCTGTGTCCTTGGTCCTTGGCCTCGAGAGGTTCTGTCCTCGGAAAGGCTGTCCTTGGCCTTGACCTTGGCCTCGGATTTTTCTTTTGTGTCCTTGGCCTCGAGCCTTGTGTCCTCGACTCCACCTCTGCTAAAAAGTAACCTGGCTATCCCAGCAGGGCCGTATTAAGGAGAAAGGCATTGTAGACATTTGCCGCGGGACCCACCTTTTACATGGCCACTTTTGTAAAAATGTAAAAAGACCAAATCATTAGCCTTTTTTAAAAACGCACAAATTTTACGTGAAAGCTTCGTCTACTCGTATTTTCAAGACGTTCTATGAAAATTGATGAAGTACAGCGCGCATCTTTAAAGGCATTCGAACAATTATAGTTATATTCAATTTCACATTGGCTTTTGTAATAATTCTTTATGCAGCGTTTTTTCTGATACAGTGGTATATTATTTGGTATTCATAGCGGCGATTTGTACTCACAAAATCGTCCAGCGGATGTACAGTAGCTTTGACTCCAAACTTCTTGCCAGTGATTAAAGCTATTCTTCCTTATCTCGAAACAAATTCTTTGCAATATTCGCTCGCGTATTTTCAGAACAAGTGTTAGCCTTTTCAAGATACCTCAACATTTTTAGTGTAATAGGCAGGGTTGGAAATATCGATTAGTAATCGACAGTCGATACTACATTCTTTGCTTTTCTGTTATCGATTATCGCTGACTTTTTGTTCTAAAATTTTTTTTATCGATTATTGCTCTTTCTATGCTTTTTGGTTGCATGTTATCGATTGGTAGAATCTTTACACTTTACTACGTTCTTGTTAAATGTGTCTAAGCGTACATCGTTTCATTACGCTTATGCTATATTGCTCTACATAACTATCTTAAAAGTGTATCTTTTTAAAATTCTTTATAGTACGGTAAAAATAGTTTTTCCACTCACAAGTTTCATTTAATGATCAATAAAGCAAAAGTTGTAGTGCATTTTAACGAAAAACAAAATAAAAATTTTTGTTGGCATTTCGGCATCGATTACTAATCTTTAGTCTTTGCTTTTTGTTTCTGGTATCGACTATCGACAATTCTTTGCTTTTTGTGTGAATTAACGATATTGATTCGTCTTTGCTTTTAAACAGCATCGACTTCCAACCCTGGTAATAGGCTATCCCTGGTGACTGTATTACATTTTATCATCACACACATACAGACATACTTTCTTCTGAATCCACACTTACATAGCCCCGGTCATGTTTTAGCATTAGCAACTCCAAAATTTTTGTGTCAGGACCCCCGCATCTCTTGTTACGGACCGTCGGACCCAGATGGTTTTAGTGCTTTGCTGTTCGTACCTCCCGCACCGGAAGTATTAACAGAAAAAAAAAAAAAGCTATCTACACTGGCTTTTGCCCACTTCATTCCCCAATCAGGGGCTTTCACGCAATTCAATTTAAAGTAAGGTTTACTACAACGTTTTGGCACCACTTTGTATTATTTCTCAAATAAGAAAAAGAATTGAATTGACAGACTAAACGTTTAGGTTAATTTTTGTTTGGTTATTTTACTTTTTTAACCAATCAAAAATAGTATTCTTCTCGAAGCAAGGACAAGGTAATTTCGAGGACTGGTTGGTTTCGAGGCCAAGTTTAAGGACTTCAAAATGTGTCCTAGAGTATTCAACCTCTGGTAGTAAGCCATCGTTTGCAACTTAGTTCAAAAAGTTTGTTCTAGGGTCACAAAATACTGTACAGTGAGCAAATACAATAAGCGTACTATGTATAATGGTAGTCTTATTATCAGGTATGAGTTTGCACTTGGTAGCCTAGCTTCATTGCTAGGCTAGGCTATGATTTAGACATAAATCTATGCGACTGCTTGATTTTTACTGAGATCACTAGGCTACCAAACAGTCTGCTCTTTTAATCAGCTCGGATCTATTCTGTTGATAAAATAAGCTGATTAATGCGCAGCGAAACGACTCAATGCCATAGCCTAATAGTGGCGTTGCTTTAGGTTGGTACTGGGATGACGTCGCTAACGACACTAAGGCTAGCAAAGTCAGGGTTGCCAATAAAAATTATAACATTAGACTTAATTAAAGTCCCCGACGTCGTGTTTGAAGTAGAATATTTCAGTAACGGTTCGGTCAAAAAAGATAGAGTGAACGCCAAATAGTCCAATTGGATTCGCGTAACTTTGAATACCCCCATTGATTTTGCCGTAAGTCCTCGTTAACGTAAGCAAAAAAAAACAACAACTTTAAAGCTTAGACTTAGTACCCTTGCTATTGCCGGCTTGTTAGTGAAATTAATGAATTTTAATGAACTCATTTTGAACAGTGCTGATTAGTCAGGGAGCTTAGGTCTCAAATTTAGGTGTTTGGTCCACATCGTTGCAAAAGCACTAAATTTGGCACAGGTATTCTTTGTCCCACATACCATTTTGAATTTTTGAGAGCGCCAAATAATTTGACCACAAGGGGCGCTAACAATCGAAAGTCTTTTTATCAGCCGGCTCTAAGTCCAATTTCAATTTGAGCTATTTTTCTATCGTTAAAATTGGCTGAATGTCGCTTATTGGCTCTATTTCTAATATTTTTAAGAAAGAAATTATTTCAATGTTGTGTTACATTATTTTTGTGACGTCATTATCAATTTTTCCAAGTTTTAAGCAAAAATGACATTATTTGTTTCAATGATTACGTTGTAAGCGATTCAAATTCGACGTGTATTGGTTACAAAATGGCAAACTGCCCAAGCATGGCGCCCTCAACAACAGGCCATGACATTGTGCAAGCGGCGGCTGTTTGTGGAGACTGACTGCGAAAATTCGCTATTGTTACAAAATTGCTGATTCAATGATTTTTAGCGTTATATTCAATGGTTTAGCACTCCTCTTTCGCAAAGTACACTTAAAACCATCAAATTGTATTGAAAATAATTGATATTAAAAAACTTCACAAACAGTTCACTAATAAATTGCAACAATACTTAACTAAGCTAACAACAGTTGTCAAAACGTACCCTATAGTCATAAGCACAGCACAGCAACAAGTACGCTTGGCAAAGCATAGTAAAAGTAATCTTTAGTTATTATCACAGCATAGTAAGGGCGTATGCAGGGCGTTAGCAAAGACGTACGCAGGTTTAACCTCCCCCCCCGTTGGTCTGTCCAATAAAATACGCAATAAAGAAAATATCACGTTTTTAGCACTTCTGAGCCTGTTTTTTTTTTTTCTTTTGCAATGACATGAATTCCAATATGATTTAAAGCAACTTTTGAAACATTTAGAGTTTCTTGGGGGTGGTAGTTTGTCAAAGATAGAACTTATAGTCAGTAACAACTTCAAAAACTTGCCAAAATTAGCAAATTTAACCGCTAAAAATACTTAACATTGGCTTCATCAAAAATACGGAGATGGGGTTTCAGTATTTGTTAATTAATCAGTATTAGTTAATTATTAATCCACTCAAATCTTGTTCCATTAGCCCCCCCTCAATCCCCAACGTCTACTCTATAAACTACAGAATATAAATGGTTGTAAGTTTTTTCAACTTATGATTTTGTGATTTATCGGCTTGTAAATTAGAGTACTGAAAAGTTACCATTAGCCACCGCCCACATAGCCTATTTATGCAAACAGTTTGATCAGGTTTGCACTACCAATTTCTATGCCACGTTTTAAAAGCATTGATTTTTATTAAAATAGCCCTAAAATTAAATTACTTTTGAAAAAAAAATGCAAAATTTTTAAACGTTGGGGGCTCCGCCCCCACACCCTCAAACACAGTTCCTCATAGATAATTTCTGGGTACGCATCTGGCAACTTTGTACTGTTTATAATTATGAGCGTTTTTCGTAATTTTTGTTTTGAACAATTTTTGCTTGATCGTTCAGTTGCAAACCTTATGATGTTAATTATAGAGGTATGTCAAATGCTTAATCGTTTTTTGTTTGAAAAGTTTTTTTTGCATTACGCACTGTATGACTTTGATTCCATCTTGTGACGTTGCACTAAGTTTTTATTTGCCAAAGTACAGATCGCGAACATTTTGATGTCATTTTTGAACCCCCTCCCCTATTGAAAAACCTGCGTTTGCCACTGCAGCATAGTAAAAAGTACGCTACAGTCATTGAAACAGCATAGCAAAAGCTAACCTACAGTTTTTACCACAGCATAGCAAAAAGTAATTCACAGTTACTACCACATTATAGTAAAAAGTACGCTACAGTCATTGACGCAGCTTGGCAAAAAGTAATCTACAGTTATTACCACAGCTTAGTAAAAAGTATGCAGCAGTCATTAGCACATCATAGCAGAAAGTACCTGAATTAAATCCAGATCACTGTGCATGGAGTCACGTAATGCCTTCACATTAGCAAGTTATACTTACATATCGTCCAGCAAAGCAGTTTCATTATCCAATGCAACTGCGATAATTGATTGAGGGAGCTTTTTGAGCTGGATAATCAATTCATCTTTTAAAACCGAAAATAAAACGGCATCTTTCAACAAAAACAAATTTAATTTATCATCTTTTGAATTTCTAACGGCTCTTGATGTTCGCTTTGTTGTGCATTCCGGTGCTGAAGGAGTAGAAATCTGGGAGGATAGTACTCCTGGCCAAACAGAAAGAGGATTTTTTGGTCTACGCTTTCCACCCCGAACTTCAATAGTTCAAAATTTTTTCGGCCAATGGAGTTCTCATAAAACAGTATAGCTATTTACAGTGAGATTAGCGTTTAGCACAGCTTATATCAATTTTCTTCGTTCCTCAGTATCAGCAGGCAAGCGATACACATATATTTTTTTACCAGGGTCTTTAGTGTTAATTTTTTCACAATCATACTGTAGTTAACGCAACATGCGTAAGCACAACATTTTCTAGGCATTAGGATATCTGATATACTTCATCTAATTAAGCTGCAAAAACAATCATCTGTATTTTAACAAATTTTACCTACAATAATCCTTATTTAGTATCAGTGGCAATTTTAACAAAACTGTACCTACAATAATCCTTATTTATTCTTAAAGAACTGTAAAACTAAGGTATGCCAGCAACTGGTAAAACGCACACTGAGGACTAGCATAAAGATATGGCTTTGAACCGCCTAGTGGGTCCCTACTACCTAGACGGCTATCTGCAGCTTGAGCATGATGTCTCAAACTCCCAATGCAGTCAGCGCTCTTCATTAGATTCCAACTAACAGACCAGTATGCTACTGGCACTCAAGATGTAGTTTAAAACTTACAGTAGCCTGTTGCTTTTTGCATCATGTTTTTAGCTAACAGAGGCCTGCATACAGGCATATACAGTAAGTTTTATTATTACAAACTTTTCTTCGATGTAATTGGTTAAGTCTAATCTAAACCAGATCAGTAAACTACACAGTAAGCAAAACTCTATTTTTGCAACTTAATTATTTTCTACTAACTGGGTCATCAACTGTTACAACTTTACCACAAAATCTACGACTTAATTGCTGTAGTGAACCAATCTACCAGTTTATAAAATCATTTTGTTGACTGCAAGTCTATAGTGAGCATGCAGAGCGTGACAAAATAGAGCAAAACCGCGTGCCGTGTGCAGAATGCAAATCGTGCGCAAAATTAGAGCCAGCCTCTACAAACAGCCGCCGCTTGCACGATGGCATGGCCTGTTGTTGAGGTCGCCATGTGCCCAAGTCAAAACAGTGACGTCATCACATCATCTGACGAGTGATGACGTCATGTGAACTGCTGTTCGACTCGATTTTCATCAATCTAGAAGCAAATTTTAGATAAGATATCTCTTTTTGTTCAAATCGGGCGACAGTTACGATTTCTTTTTGGATAGGTTAAAAAAACTACCTTAAGAGGGATAGGAGCTTTTCGTTGGAGTTCTCGTAGGGTCATGAGGAAAGGACTGCGGGAGCTGAAATTGCTAATGGAACCAATTTTGTTTGTACTTTGCGCTGGCTCAAAAAACAATGCAGACCTTTTTTTCTATCTTTGGGTCCCTACTCTAAATTTGCCTGGAATTTGGCTGAGAGACGACGTAGAACTCTTCTATTTGGTACAGATGATAGCAGAAAATTTTGACGCATTGGCCACAAGGGTAGAGGTAATTGAAAGGGGGGTACGGCTTGTAAAATATTGCCCTCCTTTTCTCCTTTGTTTTGCCTTTTTTCGTTTGTTTTGTGCCGGCTGGATTTGCACGCTTATCAATTGTTTTTACAAGCGCTGTTTACCGCTGCCAACTGCTAGGCTATGTTGAGTTCTGGCAGCGCATGAATGGTTCGCATGACTTAACAGTACAGTTTGAGTTACCGCTGTATATATTTTTCAGACGTTGTTAAGTTTGCTAAGTTTGAGCAAAAATGTTGGTTAATAGTTCATAGTTTGACTGTTGGATTACCTAATCTTTAATGAAACGCTCACAAAACGGTACGTAGTCTGCTTGTTTTGTTATTTGTTATACTGCCTTTGTTAGCTGAGATTCCTGAATGACTTACTGAACTGATGTTTACACAGTGATGAATAGTACGTGAAACTTTATTCTGTAACGCTGCATTTTAAGTTTAATAATTACTAAAGGCTAACAAGTTATACAGTAGATTATTGGCGATTAATTAAGTTACGTTACGTTGAATTTCAGTGATATTGAGTCTGGATATTGGATATTCATGTCGTGTATGATCACATTTTTGGATGCTACTTTGTCGTCTGGTGAAGCAGCCAGCTTGGGCCAAAATAGTTTGGTAAATACTGTCTTTTCTTGCTTGCTCAATAAGATAGCGATTATTGATTTACTTTAACTGATAAGCATCCAGAGTTGTTTTGTGAGAATTGTGACTTACTGTAGTGTGGTAATTGATAGCTATTCTGAGTAAGATTCGCCTTTGCGTGCGTTAAAACGCGCATTGTTTTTTGCAGAAACCGTTCATCGTTCACTTTGTGCTTACATTTGCGTTTTCGTCTTTACATTCCAAAATTGCATTACATTGTTCGACAAGGTTCATTACGTCGTAGAAAGTCCGAAGCAGAGGCGAGGTAAAACAAAGGAAAAACAATCGAACGCGTTTCAAACCCCCGTTTCACCAGGCTCTTGCCACTTAGTACGTGACACGGCTCACGAATGTTTGAGAACCACTAACCTAGACTATATTGTTTCAATTTTCTCTCAGATCACGTTGTAATGTACCTTGGCAATTAGTTTTATTGACAATTATCTCTGCTATGTGGCTTTATAAACAAATATTAATAAATACATTTTTAGACGCGAATAATATTCAGCAAGCAGCAACTTTAGCCGGTAAAAAGTAAAAACATAAAAATAAAGAGGAAAACAACCAATCATTCAGAAACATATTCGAACAAAACAACAGCACTATCATCGATTGCTTCTTCGGGAGGAAAAAATAAAATAATATAGACCGCTAAAAACTAAATTACTTTTAGTTTATAAACAAACGAATTTTCATGTTTGATTATAATAGTCAGAAAATTCCTCCACAAATGAAGCACGTTTTGGCAAAAGTTGATAAGCCGCATTTCGCTGTTTCGAGTAAATCGCGTTCAAAGTTTTAAATTTCCATTTGGGCCTGTTGTCAAGTGCGACATATTAATTTATATATTATAATGATGTAGTCGAGACCCTGATGGTCGAGACCGAGACCAAGACCGAGACTTGAAAAAAATTCGAGTCCAAGACCCGAGACCAAGACTTGAAAAAATTTTCGAGACCGAGATCGAGACTGGGTGAGTTTTTCGAGACCAAGACGAGACTTCGAGACCCGAGATTTTAGAAGCAAAACTTATTTGTATTGACTATTGACAACCCTTTTCATGGTTTTTCCTTAAACAAACGGCCAATCGCAATACAGTAGAACGACCATAAACCAAAAAATGAACTTGGGCCACGTGCTATTCACAAGGACATGAAGAGGTGACGGCGTACCTCTACTGTCAAGCGCCCGACCTTAAAGTAGAGAAATTGCCTTTCGATGCCAACAGAAACTGGGCAATGCGTTCCTGTGTTCAAACTATCGCAGTGGTCCAGCTTGCAGTAACTACAGATTGGGATTAGTAACAGAGCCAAAAAATCTTGAATGGCATATTATTGCAAGCAAAAATAATCACGAAACACAACGGAAAAAATTAATGCAACCGTAAAAAGTAAGCCTATACCAAAATCAAACAATAAAATTGTGATTGCATTTTAATGCAACCAGCATTTCTAGATTAACTGAAGAAAGCCGAGATCGATGAGGTCTCATGATCAAACCTCCGGTACTAAAAATACGCTCCACAGGAGCCGATGACGCTGGCACAAAAAGAACTTGCATCGCGAGTTTGTATAAGGCAGGTAGTTGGTTTTCCATGGTTTCCCAAAATTCGAAAATATTTTCATTAAAATGTTCACCATTGTTGGTGATTTCGAGATACTTTAGCAACTGCCACCGAACGCTTGTTCATCTTTTGGAAGTTGCTTTATTTGGAATTTTTGAATATTTGCTGAAAAGACGTGGAATGTTTCTTAGCTGTGCCGTTTCTTCCTCCGAGCGTCCACGATTCGCCAACTCAGATGTGCTTCCCTCCACGTCCATATCATCTATTAAATTTTCGGCCGCTCGGATAATCTTTTCTGCAAAAAATATATATAGCCTTTTTACAATTCAGTTTCAATAATGACATAAAATGCGTCGATTTAACTGTTATCTTGTTGCATTCTATACACAGACGGACGTAAGCTGAGGAAGACCACTTGCAGCCGTCATGGATTTCGAGTCGCTTAGCATGCACAAGCCCACAGCTAGAAGCCGCTACTTAGTGCTTTCGATCTATATCAAATTTCACTTGCGATTTCTTATTCATTGGGCTTCGAATCACATTAGTTTCCGGCTTTTTATTTTTATGTTTGGGCCTGAACTACAGTTGTTGACCCGTTTGCAGCTCCTGGCCGAGAGCAAAGTTGTAAAAATTGATATAAAAGTTTACTCGCAAATAAAAAACCTTACAACCTGGGTCGATGCAATATATAAAGCTGTACATTGTAAAGTTGTTGTTGAGTTACACGTCGTTGATGGGGGTTACGGGTATTTGTTATCTTCTAGAATTTTTTACAACAGCAAAAGAAACTGAAGTGGTGATACTTTAAATAGCACCCTCCAGTGCCGGGTTAATAATTCAAGAACTTGGAATGCAAAATGCCATCAGGTTGAGACGTGCAGTACATTAATTTAGCTTTGATTTGGAGAGCGTTTCATAATTAAACTTGTTCACTTCGGCACACAACCGTTAAAAATATCAATAAATAACATACAAAAGCACACAATTATTATCCACTATTACAACCTAACAAAGTTAGTGTATTAAATCATTCTTTCAAAAATAATGCAATAGCTTACCGTGACTTGTGACATTTCTTCATGTGCCGAACAATCGAAGAGGTTGTGCCTGAACGATCAGAGATTGTTGTCGATGTTGGGCAAAACTTGCATTTTGCAGAATGTTTTTTATTTCCAGCTTTTTCATCGTCGTACTCTTTATGATGACTATACCCAAATTTTATTATGGCCGAATTACGAGACATAATGCAACTTGTTTCAACGTAAAAAATGAAATAATACTTTATAACGAATTAACTCAAACTAAACACAACTGTCACTCGTATTACAAAGATATTCTTACAATATGTATTACAAAGACATTTCTTATAAAATGCATCTTAAATTTGCTTAAGTTTCATTACCAAACTGCTCGTGGACCAATCTAGAGGAATTCGATTTCGAAGCGAGTTGCTAAATCAAATTAAAATAAAAGCTTTCATAAACTCGCGGCTTAGTGCACGGGCATTGAGCAAATGAACAACACTGCACCAAAGAAACATCGCAGCGGGGCGAGACGTTAGCGACACTGCGTCCGATTTTGACCGGACCAAGAATCAAAACGCAGACCTCACGCTCCGATGGCGGTGTCTTTAACCCTATAAAGACTAAGCGGGGTCGATTATCACCCAGTGGTTCTTTCTTTCTGCATATCTCAGAGATTAATCGCACCAACAATTTGAAATTTCTTGACTTTGTCTCAAATTTGGTTATCATTCACTTACCAAAATTTGAAAGTGTTATTACTTGTATTTTGAAAGTTATTAGCAATTAATTAACTGTATGTTCAATAAAACTAGCTTTAACAAGGTTTAAGATAAAAAAGAGAGAAAGTTTTAGGAGCGCAGTGTGGGAACTGGCTAAACTAACAAAGTTTCACGCTCACTGAGATTGAAGAATGCAGAGAAGGATATCAAAAGGTCACGCAAAAGTTACTCGATTAATCTCCTTATGTCATTAATGATCAAATTTGCTTTGCTAGGAAAAAGCTTTAGAAATCATCATTTATTAGTCCGGTAGCGAAAGCCAAATATCCTGTTCAAAAATTTCTCGCTGAAAAAAAGCAAAGCATAATTTCTTGATTTTATTTGCTGTATGTTTGTGTATATTGTTATTGTTGTTGTATATTGTTATATTGTTTAAATCAAATTTGTGTTCAACGTATGTTTTAATAATTAAAATAAAGACCGTAAAATTAACGACCAATTGGTCAAGCGGTAACGCGGTTGCTCCTGGAGCGAGAGGTCTGAAGTTCGAATCTCGCGCCGTGTAAAAGGAACACACTGTTGCCGACGGCTAGCCACCGCTGCGATTTTATTTTGAAGAGCTATGTTGCCCGAGGGAGATGGGCTACGTAAACTCGTTACGCGTTTCGGCGTAATACAGCGAGTATCATGAAGATTTGATTGGACATTAAAATCATAGTGCGCCAGTACGATTATTTGCCAGTCTCTTTATCAATTTTGCCGCAAATCAGCGCTATAAAAATAAATGAAAAAAAACTTTTGTGTAAAAGTCAAGGAAACATAGTGATGCCAATGTCATAACATAGTAATGTAACAAAGTTTGAAAAAGGTTTGCCAAACAACAATTTACAAAAACCAAAGAATTTATAAGACATGTATCGTGAGAGTTGTGACTATAGTAGTGAGTATGAATATTGCCTTAGAATGTGCGCAGTAAATAGATTAAAATTCCTATATTGTATTAAAAATTATGCTTTTTTTGGATAATATCACTTATAATTATGGGTGGGTAAAAAACAATTAACTTTAGAAACAGAAAAGCGCGGTGGTGAAGAAGATCATGAGCTTTAAGCCACTTGATGCAGCAATACACCAACAACAAGGCCATAGTCAGACGTGTTGTGTACTCAAGGGTCTGCAATTCGCAGTTGGGGTTCAAGACATTTCGTCGGACACAAGAAGGCTGAAAAAGAGAAAAAACTTGAGGTCGATTTCATTCAAAGATAAGGCGAAGACTAACCAAAAAAGATTCTCCACATCTAAAATTGAAGCTAATATCGCTAAGTTGTAAAGAGAGGAAGTAAAAAAGAAAAAAATTTGTCAAAAGGCCGAAGTTCTAACATTTTAACCCCGAATCCTATCATAAAAACGTGATGCCTGTTTGTTAAAACCGTAAAATTATGAGCATCAGCAGAAAAAAATAAATGCTTGCAATTTAAAAATTTACTTCACTGCTTAACTAGTTAAAATTGTCAGTTCAAATGATAAATCGAACAAATCAGTCATTTTTAGGCATTTGTTAGTATAAAGTTCTGCAGTATCTTCAATATTTCTGACGTGATATATTTTTCAGTATCATAACGAGCTTACAGTATAAGCCGTTAAAAAGTATAGTTAATTTTTAGTAAATAGGTAAGCAGTTTGGTTCTGCTTACGCAAAGAAATGATTATTTGCAAGCTTGAATGGGGCAAAATCGTTTTATGTTTGAGGCTGAACCCAAATGTCATACATAATAATTTTAAATGCTTTTGATATGATTATTTGGTGTGTTTTAACTTAGCCGTGACTGCTTTACTAGTTTGGCCGATTTTTGTAATTTGGAATGTTTGCGATAATTTTTTTCCTGTGTGTTCTACGATCTCCTACTGTCACCAGTTTATTTTGTTGTTCGCCAGTCATCAGTTGCATGACGTCATAATTACGTTGCAATTTGACTTGACTTTGTTACTATAAGCTCGTATAGTTTGGATTTCTCTGAATATTCGAGCGCTTTTGCCGTTAGTATAAATAGGGGGGTTTTTCTACTCTATCATTCTAATAATTCGAGAATTCTAATAATTCTAGCGTTCTGAATATTAATTTTGTAGATAGTTTTGCCGAGATTGCGTATCTGTGATTGGCTTGTTTTGCGTAGTGTGCGATATAATTGGTGGATCGCAATAAGTTTTAGTGGAGTGATTTCCTCAGAGACAATTTGTTTTGTTTTCAATCTTAAATAGAAAGTTCTTAATTTTAGATTAGTGTGCTGCTTTTTGCAATTTAAGAAGTTTAACTGAACTATCAACTGCAATTTTGATTCATCAATTAGCATCTTAGTGGTTCTCTGGTTTAAGTGGATGTGGACCATAATTCTGGAGATTGAATAAAGGCTGAACTCTAGCCAAGTATCAATATCGCGACACGAAATGAATTGCCAGAGCTCATTTACAACAATTCCTAGAGCGTGCTACATATTATTCGCTATAAAACTATAATTTGTTTTGGAAATTAACTCTTTACTCGGCAGTGAATTAAGCGGTGAGGATTTATCCAAAGTATTAGATCGTCATTCTCACTTCCTCGTGATTGAAGGATAAGGAAGTATGGTACACTCAGTCATATAATGTTTTGATGAACGAAGAACCAATCGGTAAAAAGTTATTTTACGGTGAAAACAGAAAATGAAATCACAATTGCTCAATCAACTGATGAGTGATTATGTTACCGTTTTAATCATTAGCACTTTGTTGAATTAATAAAATTTTCAACGTTATTACGATAGAAATGGTAGCGAAAGAAGGGTTTGCTAAACGTAATAATAGTTTAGGTTTATTTCACCCATCGCTACGAATACGCGCAGGCAAGAAACAGCAAAGACCAATTGATCGCTGAAGTCTATATTGTTCCTACAAGCAGCATTATTCCACAAAGTTCAAATCAAATCTTTAGTATATTTGCTGTATTACGCCGAAGCGTGTAACGAGTTTACTGGCTCATTTCCGCGTCATTGCACCCGGAAAACATAGCGCTTTTTAAAGAAATATTGCAGCGGTGGCGAGCCGTTCTACAAAGTTTCAAAATACAACATTAAATAAAAAGAATTATTACTACTGTATGTCTGAATTATTAATATAGGAAACGATGAGGTAGTTCTGAAACTACGCGATTAAAAACGATTAACAATAACTTTGCTCTAAGCGACTATTTTTACAAATATTTAGTACAGTAATACATGTTGCGATAGATAATCAAAAAAAAAAATTTTACGCGTCAATTGTGCAGTACTCAAAAAACAAGATGTCTCTGCTGCTTTCTCTGGCAACAAACAATACTGCTTATCAAATTAATTAGACATTCATTTTTTGTGTCGATTGAACAAATATTAATCGGTTTATTGTAGCTTCATGACATACCAAACAAAAGAGGATTATCTTTTGAAAAAAGAAAAACAAAAATTAAAAAAAGCGTTTAATATTGACAATGAAGAAAGCCGCGAATAGGTAAAGGTTTTGTAAAATTAAGCAAACTTCATTTAAGAATATTATTCAGATTAATTGGAGTGGCTGCCCTGTTTACTACGAGTTCAACAAGCTCAGTTAATTTGCTTGTCAAATTTGCACGGTTGTTTGAAATTCAGTCATGCTGAAACAATCCATCAACTTATCTGGTTGTTTTGATATCGCGTAAAAGAGAAATCTTTGTTTCTTTTAACAACCCTAATCGATAATTTCTTTCGACTGAGCCATCTCATAATTAATGATTATATCTTGAAAATGTTAAAGCATGATATCAAATAAAACATTTTTGCAGAAAGACTATTAAATTTGCTACACGTTGCAGCTTCAAATATTTTTCTACGTGGCGTAGTTCATGAGATACAGCCGCGCAAAGTTCTGGGGTCGATTCTGCAAAACCTTAGGCCTGGGAAAAAAAAAAGGCTTAGTTCGAATAGGGTTAACAGCAGTTTGAGATTAATAAGCTAAATGTTTGTGTCATATTTCGAGGCAATGAGTCACGTGGCTTCGGTTTTAGGACCCGAAAACCATCTCGAAAGTTTGGTGTAAAAAGTGGTCTTATTGAAAAACGGCTTAAATACGGCAAAAAATATTTCACTGGGATATAATACGTCTTAAGATTCCCTTTCATCCTACCAACCCACTTTTGATCATGATGAGTTTTTTTTCTTTCCTTTTTTTGCTTTCTAAATTTTGTGCGCTCTTCTTTTCCTAAACCACAACTCATCAAAATCTAATTTTTGTGTACAGCTGTTTAGCTGCAAACGCAATTTTGCCTTCCGAAATTTTTTGGGGCCACTCCTCCAGAAACCCCCCTATATGGGTCCCCAAAAATTAATTTTTTTGATTGCTCAAGCTAGGATGATAGTTTTTTTTCATATCAGTAGATCTTTAAGCGACAAATGTTTTGACATACTTTAGGGGTACCACTGCCCCCAGAAGCCCCTAAATGAACCCCCAAAAATCAATTTTTGATTGGCTCAAGCTAGAGCATTAGTTTTTGTTTTTTTTTATCAGCTGATGTTTAAAAAAACAAATAGTTTAACATGGTTTGAGAGGGCCACCCCTCTGAAAACTGTCGAAAATGATACGCCCAAAATCAATTTTTTTTGTATGTCGTAAGCTAGAGAGCTAATTTTTTTCTGATGTTGGTGGATATTTAAAAGTGTCGATAACTTGCGGTGCGGTGCAGCATGCACTAAAATCTGTATGTATGCGGTGCGGTGCAGCATGCGGACAAGGTTTTCGGACACAGTGCAGCATGCAGATGCACTTTTTGTTATCCACGCCATCTCTGCTTGACTGTCCAACGCAAAGGAGCTACCAACTATAAATAAGTTACAAGCAGGAAGATTTAAGAGTGATATGTGTAAAGATAAAGATCAGCATCAGAACTTTGTAAAGAGCAAAGCATATGCCAATATCAGGAAAATATGAAGCAAAAATCATGATCAGCCGACATGCTATTAAAGCATATTTATCAAAGGCCTTAAATAACTTGGTTTTCTTTTTCGTATGAACAATTATACCTACCGGTACTTCCTGATATTTTTAAAATTAAAAAATTGCAGCTATTTTGATTTTGTTGCTTTTAATTTTCTTTATTTCAACACCAACATAAATTAATGCTGTATATCATTTAATAAAAGTATGTTCTGATTTCTGAATATTTTTTGGACCTCCTCGCTTACGTTTGACTTTGATCATGACAGTTAACGGGCTAAGTTTATGGAAAGAAAGTATTTAAGAAATGAATCTATAGGCTTTATTCCTATACGGACCTATACTGTAATTGTTTAACTAGTTGCTTAATTTTGCTAATTACTATAACCCAGCCACAGAGTGTACAGCATTTTAAATTCTTAAATTAAGACATATGACCATTTTTAAATGCCAATTACTGTATTTGTTACTGTTGGTATGTTACTGTAGGCCTACATCGGTCTCAGATAAAATGTCCACAAAACACAGCAAGATTAAATGTGATAGATTTGCAATTTAACCTGGTTCTACACCAACAATGGCTAGACAACACTTGTTGAATTTCACAATCCATTTTTTTTTAAATCCACTAAAATCAAACTTACAAAATGATTGCAGTTTTGGTCATGGATTGGACAGCCATAGCCTACGATAGAACCATACAGGACCATAGGTTTGTAGCGAGATGCATTAATTGTTCAAACGGGACTCAGAAAAATTCAAACAGGGCTCAACATATTTCGTACATATTTAAGAAGACAAAAAAATACAATCGTACTCGGCAAAAATTTTAGGCCAGTTTTCAAACACGAGATAGAGATCAAAAAAGCTAGAACTAGGCCAAAGTAGGATATACTTTGGTTCTAAGATTGCCGGAGACATTATTTATAGCTAACATGGCGTGTCACTTGACAGCATCGCTATCACGTGAAACTTTGCCAGACAGTGCTCAAGTTTTCCTGCTTGGCTCTCTCCTCTGGGTACGGCCTTGCAATTGGAGCGGTCTAGAGAACATTGCAATCGAGTGCGTTGTGAGTAACTTGCATGCAAACGGGATTTTATTAAATCAGCTGGCAGTTAAGAGTAATTAATCGAACTCAAGCCGTAGGCGCATGATTTTTCTGAAACTAGCTTGTTCTAAACTTTTTTGTCTTGATTCTGTTCTATCCGGTACCTGGTTAATGATATTTCAAAGTAGCTGTAAACACCGCATTGCAGCGAGCTTCGCCTTCAGACAGAAGCGTTCACTGCAATTAAGTGTACAGCCAACTTTAAGATTCCAAGTACCAAGACACTGCAATAACTTTTCGCTAACTGCCTCCGTTACACTCTCTCATTCGTCTACCGCATTAGCCAATTTTTAGGCTCGAATGGTACTGAATTACGCCACCACTTCATTTTCTTTGCGATTTTGCGAGCGAGCGGGGTAGGAAGGGTTAAAATACTATGACCCTTGCCTTTTTTTGACAGTATTTCAACTTTATCAGCAGCCCCCATTCATAACCCATACTAGGCTATGGCAAGGTGATAGGTTAGCCTACTCGCCAATGCTGTCGTTCTCACTCCAACATTTCGCTTTACGCATTTTCAGATACGTAATATTAATAACAAACCATTTTCAAGTTTGTTATAGTCCTAGGCTATCCACCAGCAAAAATACAACAAAAACAATCCAACCTACCCCACCTCACTCCATAAGAAACAATAGATTTTGATCAGAAATTTGACCGAAAATTTGAACATTACCCATGCGTGACGAGAACAATTAACAATACTAGTCGGCCATCCCTTTTAAGTATACCCCTGCTTTGAGTCAAAAATTTAGCGAGCGAACATTACATTCTAGAAATGAATTTGTCTCGTTCATTTAATTAACTACTTGGATTGTGCATAAATAAATTAATGCACTGGGGTTTCTCGAGCCTTTGAATATTTCATTGGGGTTTAAGTCCACCAAAAAGGTTGAAAACCACTGCTATAGAGTATAGGGAGACATTACATGCACTAAACCGTAAAGAAAAGATTGGCTTAAAATTTGATTGGGAAATTGCGAAAGACTAAACAGTACTGGTAGCCAATGCCTACTGATTCCAGGCCAAGAGGAGTAGGCAAATTTTCAGATTTGATTACAGGCTTCTCGCTGCTACCAATTGGTAACCGCGTTTCTTAGTTTGGGAGAATTTTTGCGATATTAAGCCTTTTGTCATATCACAAAAGTGCAAAATGCAGGATTGCCATTGTTACGGAGTCAAACCGATTAAATTGTATTTTTGCGAGTAAAGAGAATTGTGAAAAAAGGTTTAGGGCATCTCTTTCTTATCTTGAGTAGTTCTCATTTCTTCAATAAAACCGATTTCGAGCAATATTTCTTCAAGCATAATGGGAAATTTGCCAACCATAATTAAGCAAATTTGTGTTCTTGGTCCTTAACCATTCCTGTCTTTGGCCTTGAGAGGGTCTGCCCTCGTAAAGTCGGTTCTTGGCCTAAAGGACACATTTTGAAGTACTTGGCTTCAAAGCTCAAGTCCTTGGCTGTTGCCTCGAAGCCTGAAAGTGCTCGAAAATGTTTTGTCCTTGGCTCGAGGACAGCATTTTTTTTTGATTGGTTGAAACGGAAAATAACCGATCAAAAGACAACATAAACTTTTATTCTGCCAATTCGTTTCCTTTCCTTATTTAAAAAATACAATGTGATAGCCAACTAAGCCATGTCATTTTGAAACTTATTTTAAATGGTATTGGCTAAAAGCTCTAATTAGAGAATAAGGAAGCAAAAAGCCTAGTAAAAAATTGTTGTTTTTGTTTCTGCTAATAATATTTTCGGTGCACGCGGTACAAACTGCAAAGCGCTAAATGTTACTCCGAAAATAGCGCGTTTGGTCGGACACACGCTCTTCGTTTGTATCAGAAATTTATTGATGATATTGAATACGAGCCTATGACATCCGTTGGATATCGATGTCGGTAGCGGTTTCTGCGCACAAAAATAAACACGAATTACTATAAGTCGAGTACCCAAATCACGTAGAAACCACAAAAACAAATTTTACCCAAAAACATTGGCTTAAGGTGCGTTTAGACTGGACGCGAAGCAACACGAAGCGACCAAAATTTGACGTCATCGATAGCGCGCGAAAGGTTGCAACCGGTCGCAACCTTTGTGAGCATTTGCGCAACATCACTTGCTTGCAGGCTGTAGTAGGATAACCTAGTAAATCACTGATCGGATTTTTACGATCGCAATTTGCCAGAAAGTAATGTAACTAGTATATTTATATGGTTTAGCGCCTATTTATCAATCCAAAGAGTAGATTGTTGGCGAAGTTAGATTCGGGATAGCCTTAAGCTAGCCAAGTTAATTTGGCCAAGTTACTACGATATCTAGACAGCCAAGGCTGTAAATCCTAGAGCAATTTTTCATGGCTATGTTTGATCTCAGAGCATCATTATAATGAATTCACCAAAGCAGTAGGCCTAGCCCCACGACATCTAGCTTTTAAAACAAAACTTTTTATTCAGTGCAATGTAGCAGAAGCTATTGTATCAGTCTGTCGGTCCAGTGGTTCTTTTGGCTGAGCAACTTTTGCTTTTTTGTCTTAAACTAACATGATGTTGTGGTTTTTTTTGCAGAATTCAATATAAAATAACCCACCAACAGGCTAGTTTTGAATGTGTTGATAGTGTTTTTACCCATTGTTTGTTAGCTTGTTGTTTTAAAAGTAACCACAATTGAACAATTGCTCGAATACTGGAAAATTCGCAAAAGTTTTTTCGCTGTCTACTTGGCCAAGCCAACTTGGTGAATAAAACTATATTTAGAATTGGTTTCAAGCTACATACAAGAGCTAGATAGATTCAAAAAATCAAAAAATTTATATGAAATTTTGGATTGGCCTAATTAGTAATTACTTCTTTGAATAGCTACAAACATGGAACTTTTCTTCTGAATGTCATCCTAAAAGTCTTTTTGTTTCTGAAGGTTTTTGACAGTGATCAAGTTTAACTGGAAGCAATGGTTTTGGACTCCCCCAAGTTTTATAATCATGAATATTGTAGTCTGGTAGTGACTTTTCTCTCCAGTCCTATGTGATGAAAATAGAAGTGTCTAGTGTGTTATATTCATTTACTGTGTCTTTGTGTAATATCTGAATTTAGTTGTTTGTGAATTTCAAAACATTTTAGTGTCTCTTAAAATTTTTACTGCTTTACATGATGAATAAAGTGACAAAATAAACAATTTTTAGTCTAAAGTTCAATCATTACAATTACAGTCAGTGTAATCAAATAGAACTAGAAAGCCAATATATATATCTAACAAGTAGAAAGTGAGTTTTGTTTTTCGCTGAGGTTACTGTTATTGATAGAGAAGTAGCTGTCAAGCAAGTCTATTAATGTTGTTCCATTCTCATTAGTCACCACTAAACAAAAAACTTGATACAGCATTTAAAATAATAATAATTGGACTTGGGAAGGAAGCACCAGTTACATGAAAATGTGAAAATTAACTATATTTTATTCAGATGCTTAAGTAACAATTTTCACATGAAAAACTCTCAATGTTTTTTTTATCAAGGGCATAACCAAAAACTTGCTAAGAAGAGGGGCTTGACCTTACAGCTATAAATTTGTCTGTATCTTACACATGGTGGTTTGGAGCAAAGCCCTTTGAGGTAAACCCGACCGTCGCAACGTACTGTTACCGCAAAAATAATGCAAACTAATAAAATGCTCTCGAAAGCATTTAACTTCGCACTAAACATCGACAAGTGCTCCGCTTGCGAATAAAAAACCAAACGTAGTTTTAGAAGCTGACTTTTCCTCAAACCAACTGCTGGTATTACTGTGCTAAATTCTTGTCCTTCGATGATAGTGTCAAATCATGCAAAAACTGCAATGTTTTTTTGCTTTTTCCAGCAAACCAACACAGCAATCCATTGCACAATAAGCAAAAAATCCACTACATAGGCCTAACTGATGACAAATCCAGCTTTCAGATTCACTCATAGCGTTAGCATTGGGAGTGTTCATAAACAGCACTAAATAGCTAACACAAACAACTGTTTAAGTGTACTACAGGTATCATAACATGCTTACCTGAAAAAGAAAAATCACATTAATAAAAAACATAGTTTACGCTTTTAATGTAGGCCTACCAGTAAACTAGCTAATAGGTCTACACTCTACAAGATAGATCTACCAGTACCATAATGAGACATGGATGGTGAAAGCGTTTAAGGATTTGTTAACTGAGTAAACGCCTTAAGAGAAATTTTGACATCTGCCACTAGCTTTTTGCGTTTCTGCATTAAAACCCAGAACTGTCATTGTCAAAACAGATTATGGCAAGTTTTCAGTGGAAAGACCTAAACAAAGCATTGATAACTAGCCAATAACTATAAGCTAATTACTACAACGCTTTTGAAGAAATGACTTGTCTTTTCATTTCCAAATTCGATCTACTGTACTTCGTTTTTCATTTATACTTTACAAACTTTCTCAAGATTGTTTTGTTACGTAGGCTATTAGTCTTGATTCTTCTTCATGGTTATTGCGTAATAGCATAATCCAAACTCAATCTTCTTTTTATTTCCAGCGCACTATGACGAAACAGAACCTGTGAATACTATAATAGCGCTTCAATAACAAAGTACACAACGCTTTCTGTTCATTGAATGGATTTTAAAACTAAGTTATTAAAATTAGCATATGAAGCGACCTGTCGCGAGGATTAGCAACCACTTGCGAAGGTTGGCAACCTTCGCGAGTGACGTAAGTGACCACTCGCAAAGGTTGGCGAAGGTCGCCAACCTTCCTTCGCGTTGCTTCGCGTCCAGTCTAAACGCACCTTTACTCGAACGGTAGTCTAGCAATCCAGTAGTAAGTTATAACTTAACGGTAGGCCTACATCCTTAACTGACACAACGATAAATAATGTTATCATAGCCCGCATGAATAGGCAGTTTTGTCGTTTAGATGAGAAATACATAAACTTAATTTACAACAAAAATTCTTTGACCAGACTCGTGGCCCATCTCACAGTCAATCACCGTACAAAAATTAAACCACTAATTGACAGTTAGCTTCTATTAGGCACTTTAAGCTAACTAATAATTTACTACTACCACTGCCGATAGTCCTACAAAAAGCATTAGTTAGGATCAAACTACAACAGGAAGCTAATCTCCTAGCCTAAACCCTAATGAACCGTTTTGCCAAACCTACTGCTTTGTAAAAAACCTGAAAAGTTCTTATCTCTCTAGCCTAACCCCTCAGCTGCAGCGTCCGTACGTACTTCAACGCTCATTCATACTGCACGCAGTAAAGTTAGGCAAACCAGACAAACTACACTGGGCACAAGGACATCACAGCCACGCAACAATTACACGCAGAATCAATAAAAACCGACGGGGTAATCAACACTAAAGCCATCCGCAGCTACAACAAGGAGTACGGGAGTTTGGCATGGGCGTCGGCAAGGGTGGGCCATGGTCCCCTCCTGGATTTTTACACACTATCTCTTAAACCTACCAAATTTGAAAAAATCTTCCATTTTTAATAGTTAATTCTGGCTCTATTCTTCTTTGCCCCGCCCCCCTGAAAATTTTTCTGCCGACGCCGTTGAAGTTCGGACCAACAATTTTGAGTTGCTAAACCTAAAACATCATATGGCCTACTGTATTCTGCATGTGAGTTTAAAAGAAAGTATGGGCGTGATAATGAAATGTAATACAGTATTACCAGGGGTAGGGCATTGATATTATACTACAGTAAATATGTTAGTATATCCCGATATACAAAGCGTATCTTGAGAACGACAACTTGTTCTGAAAATACGCAAGAGCGAAGAATTTGTTTTGAGATAGGAAAGAACAGCTCTAGTCTTTGGCAAGCGATTTGGAGGTTGTATGCTGGAAATCATATTCACTGAACAGTGTGAGTGCTGGAAATCGCCGCTAGGAATCGCAAATAACAAACTATTGGATCACAAACTGTGCTGCATGAAGATTTATTTAAAAATTAAGTATGAAGGTAAATATAACTACACAGTAATCAAACCAAATCTTTCATTATACGCGTTGTATTACGCCAAAGCGTGTAACGAGTTTACGGTGCCCATCTCCGTGTCATTGCGCCCAGGCAACGCAGCTTCATTTGAGGGAACGTTACAGCGGTGACGTGCCGTTGGCAACACTGTATCCGATTTGACCGGCCCGAGATTCGCACTACAACTGGCAGGTTCAACCATACAGTATAATGCTGTAATTTAGGCCCGGCGCCAGGATAGCGTGACTGGGGGGGGCAGAAATAAATTTTGGGGGGGCACGAGAAGTTTATTTATGTGAATTCGAGAGGAGCATGGGGGCACGAGAAATTTATTCCAGTGTGGATTAAACGAAAAAGAGGAAGACCAAAAAAAAAGTCTTCAGTTTAAAAATTTCCACAAATTTCTGATTATCGTATCAAAATTCTTGCGATTTTCCAAAGTGAAGACCAAAAAAAAGAAGGTCTTCGTCCCAAAAGTTTCATGAAATCCGGTGTGTGTCCACAAAAATTACGAAAATACGGGCGGTAAACACCAATTTGGGAGTTTTAGGCCTCGATTTGCACTCCAGTAGCCCCTTCTTCTTCTTCTTTCTTCATTGCCCGCTTTTCCGTGAGGGTTGCGGGGGCAGTAGCTCAAGATTGAGCCGTCACACCTCACGGTCTTCCATCACCTCCATCATTTCGCTTGGGCGAAGTCCCAAACGATTCCATCCAAGATCCTCAATGTAATCGGTCCATCTAGTTCTAGGTCGTCCGACTGGTCTTCTCCCATTTGCTTTGGCATATAAAGCTTGTTTGGGGAGTCTTTCCTGAGGCATTCTGCTTACATGGCCAAACCATCTAAGCTGAGATCTTTCAATTCGGAGAAGTAACGGCTCGATGTTTAGGGATTTTCGATTCTCAGAGCTACGCACCTTGTTAAACAGCGTAACTCCTTCGATTCTTCGTAAAAACCTCATTTCGGACGCTTGCACTTGTGATCGCATTCTTTCGGTCATTACCCAAGATTCATGACCATAAGTGAGAATGGGGACAAAAACTGCTTTGAAAATTGAGAGTTTTGCCTTTTTCGACAATTCTCGTTTCACGACAACCGAGTAGTGCAAAGCTCGCATTACTGCACTAGCCTTGCCTATTCAGGTATCGAGTTCTTCGTCTTGCCTTCCGTCACTCGTAAATGCAACCCCAAGATACCTGAACTTCTCTAATTCTTCGGGGCACAGTCCTCGCTTGGGGGGGCACATTTTTCGTTTGGGGGGGCAAAAGCAGTCATTTGGGGGGCACGGCCCTGGAATACCCCCCGTGGCGCCGGGTCTGCTGTAATTGTTGGTATGCCTGAAGGGATGCGCGCAGCACTCAATAAATTTTTTACACCACGCCAATATACGATGAAGAGGCGAAGCTCCCGCGAAAAGTTAAGGCATTTTTAGAAAAAATTAATGGTTTACTATTTTTCCGTTTTGACGATTGTGGACCTTTTGAAGAGGGGTCCGATACAAATGTCTCCAAAGCCTTTCTTCTTAATACGACCCTGATGGGGTCGTAAGGTTTTTTTTTGAAATAAAATACCTTATGTAAAATTTAACAAAGTGTCTTTTGGTGGCCGATACGTTAGCGATTATTTGTTGATAGGCATTAGATAAGAGAGAGACATCATATAGTATGAAATGTAAAGAAAATATTGCCTTAAACTTAGAGTAGGGAAATTGTGGGAAAACTAAAGTTTTTCTAATTTATCAGTTACGGTATTCAAATTGCTTTGAAAACCTAAGTGTGTGATCTTCTTTAAAGTCACAAAAATTGGTATTCCCCCCCAAAAAAATCCCAATAGTATTTAACATGGGGCATGATAAGTAATGGGGATTTTGCTCTCGCCTCAGAACTCCGTTTTTTTTGTTTTAATGCCAAAAACTTGAGCGTAGAAATTTACCCATTACGATGCTTTATTAATTCCTTTTGAAAACATAAATTTACAGCATTTGTAATACTTTTTAGAAAAGAATATTTAAAAAAATTTAATGAAAAGAAATCGTTTAACCAAACAGTATGGTTTGCGTTTAGGACACTACATAAAAAAGTGGGAATTCATCATAAGCAGTGGACGTTTTCGCCGAGGCTCTAACTGATAAAATTAAGGCATTAAAATTGACCCCTAAAATGGGGTGAAAAATACCAACCGGGGTGACTAATACCACTGCTCAAAAAAATGTTTTTCTTGACTTTTCAAGTTTAAAATAAGCTGAATTTTCTCTGCAATGTGTATTTTTTTAATTTCAACTTTAAGTATACATCTTCTAGATTACTTTATGAATAGAATAGCATTTTAGCAATTGTTTGAATTTGACTGCTCTTGGTTAAAGCCAATGGAATCGAATTCGAAAATTTTTCAAGAAATTTGAAGCTCGGAAACTTCGTTACGTATCTCAAATAATGGTTTTAACAGCACATTTAGTTCTGCGTCAAATTGTAGCTTAAGTTATAACGATATTGCAATAACCTTGACATATTTTAAATGAGCCCCTTTAGGGGGCTTTTTTGGGGTGGGTTTTGTCACCCCGGGCCGCATAACCAAAAACGGGGTGACAAAAACCACCACTAAATTCATATTTACAAGTTACTTTTTCGTCATATTTGCAATATTTTTTACCGTTCTGCGATCTTTATCTGAACTCTACCTTAACTCTAACCCAGATGAAAGCAATTCTTCAGTTTCATAAATTTTTCTCGAGCATTTACAACAAAATCGCCTGGTGATGAAAACCAATCATCAAGGAAAAGACACAAAAAGCTAGACATTGTTTCTGGTAGAAATGTTGGAAGGCTCAAAAATGATGAGCCATCCCCATCAGGCAAAATATTACCAGCTAGGGAAAACGAACAGCCTGCGGAAGAAGCTGAGTATCTATCGGATTCTTCTGATAGTGATACAAACATGGATCAGAACAATAACCGAAATGTATTTGATGCATTTAGTGTCTAAACAATTGCGTTTTTTTGTTCTATTCGTTATCGTCATCACAATGTACCGATAGTAGCGTCTAGCATGATTACTACTTTGTTGTTTGTACGGCATTAAAAAAATTGAGGACAATTTTCTGTAGATGATATTTATTTTCATCAGCGGAAAGTTTTGTTGGTTATCGCAACAGAACTAGCTTGTCTCGAAAGCAATTATCGTTAAACAAATGAGCTTAACCTGAGAGCGAGGTATTTTCTCAGCGTTTGTGGTATTTGTGACCCCATTGCGAGGTTTACAAATGCCAAACATAGAGAAATCATTGACTGGTTTTTGTCACCCCATGCCGGCGTGAAAAAAACCACCACAGATTGTGGCCCATAATGTTATGAAAATATGATCACAAACTTGAAAATCTTACTCAATCAATGACATTCATCCTTCCCCCTAATCTCAAACTAATAATTGTACAATTTAGACAAAAATAAAAAAATTACCAACAAAAACAGCCTCAAAAGTGGTTTTAGTCACCCCATATTACGGTATTTTAAGTTTGTAATTTAGCTATATTCCATTCACGCAGAAGGCGTTGTCATAATTTTTGATTGGGGGAGCCCAAACTACAAATCACATGCAATGACGTCATCAAAATTTTTCGAAGTGGCAACTTTTTGTTGAAAAAAGAAATTGTAGAATGGAAGATCAGAAGCAGTGGCCTGATTTGGCGTTTAACCTGGGTTTTGCTAAAAGGAGAGGTCTTAAATCACTATTGTCGAAAAGTGAAAATGAGTAAATTGGGAGACGTGTTAAGCAAAATTGAGTAACTCAAATGTATCGCTAACGGGGGTTTGGAGGCATGGCCCCAAACCGCAGGAGACAATGGAGATCTGAAGGCTTCGCCCCTAGCCGCTGGTGTTTTTTTGTGATTTTTCACTAAGAAAAAGCTAGTTTAATACCATAGGATCACATTTTGCACATGTTCAAAGCTAATTGAAAGAACTAGATTTTTAACATTTAAAAGCCAATTGAAAAAATTGAATTGTTTAATCCTCCATGTACTTGCACTTTAGGTTCAAAACACGTTTAAAATCTTGCATTTGGGTGTTAAATTTTGTAAGCCCAGGAGGCCCAGGCCCCCT
Organism: Trididemnum nubilum; assembly: GCA_963965965.1. Classification (NCBI taxonomy): domain Eukaryota; kingdom Metazoa; phylum Chordata; class Ascidiacea; order Aplousobranchia; family Didemnidae; genus Trididemnum; species Trididemnum nubilum. The sequence continues at coordinate 30,830,634 of OZ014479.1, read as the reverse complement.
CAATTCAAATTCAATAACTTGTTGAATGAGCATTTTCCCTAGCTAATTTCTTTTTCAAAAGTGTTTTGTCGCGTAAAAACTGGCGTGGTGGAGCTGAATTGTTATTGAAAAAAGGGTAGAATAGATGGTTACGCCTACTAACCGTGATATTGCTCGGGCCGGATTTACATTACGCGGGGTGGGGACCCTACGCCACTTTGGAAATTTTTGCAAAATCTTCCCGCCAAATGTAGGTGAAGACCAAAAATAAAGTCTTTTCTAACCATCTAGATCGATAACCCAGAAGATTGATTTACCCCAAAGACGGCGGAAGGTTTGATTTTTAAACAATTTATCCATGCCGTCTTTGGGGTAAATATAGGCCATTTTGACTCCCATTAATTGTGGATTTGGGGGAACTTAGCCGAACTTTTAACTTGCCAGTAAAACATTTTCTTAAAAGTTGAGTAAAGACGTGTGTTTTGGGCACATCAAACCTTCCGTCGTCTTTGGGGTAAAATAGACCATCTGGGCTGCAGTTCTAACCTAAGAGCAGGGCCTCTGGCACTGTACTATATCATAAATTTGGCTGCATTACGTTCATGACAAGGTTAGATGTGGGTCTGAAGTAACAATTTTTAGGATAAAAACTCTTAATTTCACCCGGGTTGTATATTTAAATTGGTCGGCAAAAATTGAATTAGGGGGCCCGGGCCCTTCCATGCATCATGCATATCAATATTATTGTTAACTAGTGTTGTACGCGAAGATGCTTAGAGAAACTGAAGAAACAATAGGCTTTTTTTCACATTTTTATCATTGGTGGCATTTCAGTTGGGGGGCGTGCGCCCTGGGCCCCCCTGGCTACGCCTATACATTCAGGGTTATTGCTATGTTTCATTGCCTCGATAATGCTACGGTATATGTAATCAACATCAGCTGCTAACGTGTAAAACTTTAAAATGGCATTCATTATTAGTTTTAAAAACTACCATTTTCAAATTATCATGAAAAACTTAACGACATGCAATGTGTGAAACACTTTTGCGTTTAAAAATTATGGAAAATTTGCCGGCCATAATTTAGAAAATTTGTGTCCGTGGTTCTTGGCCTTGGCTTCGACCATTCCTGTCCATGGTCTCAAAAGGGTCTGTCCTCGAAAATTTGGTCCTTGGCTTCGAACTTTTCTGAGTCTTTGGCCTTGACCTCGAACGTTGTGTCCTAGATTCCACCTCTGTAGGCTACCGTATACTCGTACAGTCTATTCTTTTTTCCAGCTCGAATCTGTGTTGCTGGAAAGATGAAACTGACTAGTGCGGATCGAAACGACTTAATGTAAGCCTTATAGCGGCGTTGCTATCAATGTTAGGGTTGCCAAAAAAAATTATAACATTCGAGGCCCCAACCTTGTATTTGAAGTAGAATACCCCTGAAATGGCTGGGTCAGGAAGGATGGAGTCAACGCCAATCTAGTCCTATGCGATTAGCCTAACTTTAGATACCCATTTATTTTGCCTTCAGTCCTCGTTAAAGTATCAAAACTAATTAGGTTCCTGGCACGAAATAACGGCTAAATGGCGTGACAATACTATACCTTAAGAGTTGAATACGCCAATCTCCTATACCTTAAGAGTTGAATACGCACAATAATTTAAACGCAGCGGTCGTGAACGTTAAAAGGCAATAAAGTCAAGTTTTTTACTGTTGACCAGAAAGTATGGAAAAGCCTCAAATGCATTCTCACCAAATTTGAACTTTCAATATCTCGCCGTTTTCAAGATATTGCAGTTCAAAGTTAACACTTTTCCTCTGACTTGACTGTTGTTAATTTGCCAGTATTGTGTTTCAAGATTAAGTTTGGAAAGTTGGCTTGAATTTACTTGAAAAGCAGCTATCTTACAATTCCGACTCTTTACTTTGCTATGACAACAACGCTGCCTTAAACGCTTATTGAGAGTTGCAAACATGCGATAACTTTTTGAAATATTTGTTTGTAGTTGGCAACTCTGACAAAATTTTTCAGAGGAAATCTAAACTGTCGTATCTTGGAAACGAAAGGTCGTAGGAAGCTCAAACTTAGCGCAGTTAGTCTTTAGATCTGTCAAAATTTTTTGAGAGAAAACTGAGCAAAAAAATTTTCGACCTGAATGCCCTTTAAGTTGCTGCATTAAATTATATGGTTTTAATAGCTGCCTTGGATTGAATTTGAGTTTGAATCCGCTCGCAATTTAGAGATGAATTTGAATGTAGATTTTCAAAAGTCAATGAATTTTAATGTGTTTTTTTTTAAGTCAATGAATTTGAGCTTGAATTTAGCTTTTTCAAAGCCAATAAATCTGAATTTTAAAAAATAAATGAATCCAACCCTGGTTACATTACCTAAAGTTTGTCCTTTTTTTTTTTGCTTTTCAAAAGCTATTGGTTACTAACTTGTGTCAAAGCTAAAAAAGACGCTATACGTTCAGCATTTGCTTCGATATTGCAGGAACGTCTATAGCATAGGCACATTGAAACTGACTTCAATCTTCTCTTCGCAATACCAATCTATAGCATCATCCTAAAGTAATCGAAATACCATTTAGATTTGGAGTTGTTTGTCAGCAATTGATTGATCGTCAAGTCCACAATAATTGTTAATAATGATTGGCCAAAGTGGCTAAACGACTACAAATAACTTACCGCGAGGGTACAAAATTTTCTCTAGACTAGTAGCATTGCTCCAGGTTTTTAAAGCTGCAAAAAGAAAAAAAAACATACTGAAAGAAGCAAAAGGGTCGGGGCAGGGGTGCCGAAACCCGGGGGGGGATATATCCCCCCAATAATGTGACTGTATCCCCCCAATAATGTGACTGTATCCCCCCAATAATTTGATTTTGACTCTGGTCTGCGTCTGAGTGCAGGTCTCCCCTTAAATTGTTCCGTTTTTAGGGAAAAAAGTGTTCCATTTTCGGTGAAGACCTTTTTTTTTGGTCTTCAGTTAATTTGCTCACCTGAAAAAAAATCGTGGTCGAGGTTCATCCCCCCCAATGTTGAAAATGGGGCAAAATTGGGGTAAAATTTCAAATTATCTCCCCCAATGCTCAACAAGGATTGGCACCCCTGGGTCGGGGTAAGATTATGTGCTAAAGATGAAAATCAATTTAGCTATTTTTGACAAATCTTAGTTTTTCTACCACCAATCGTTTTAAAAACAAAAGATCTTCGCTGCACAGCTCTCCTGAAATTTACTTCGCTAAAATTGTCTACAAAGTTACTTGCGTAATATGAGTAAAATTGTATTTCAATGTGGGTAAAATTAGATTTTACGTGTCACAACTGCAGGAGAGATGTTTTAATTCAAATATCTCAGAAAGATTTTTCATTGAAAGTGGAAATGTGATGAAGATATGCAGCTGCTGCTTGAGATGTTTTGTTGTCTTTTGACCATAATGCTAGCTGGATACTTCTCTTCCCACATAAAGAATAGAAAGTTGCTTTTCTTTAAAATCTTGAATTATCGATCACGCGCATTTTTGAACGGAAATACGCATGGTATCTTTTTCAATGTAAATGCAAAAAAGAAAAAAGGCAAACTGCATGCAGTCAAATGATAAGCGTATTTCTGCTGCGCAAATACGCGTGATTGGTAAAAACCTCCTTAATATAAGCATTTAACACTTTTATTTTGGATGTCCTATAATCCTATTCCTAACAGAGTAACAATTGCAGCTTGCCTACATACTTACTTACTTTAGCCAAAATTGAACCAATGCCAAAATTAGTAAGATTCAATGTCCATTTAATCGCAGCTCTTTGCCACTATCGCCATTTTCAAAGCCTTTACCCATGCACCCATAGCGCAGTACACCCTATTATCTACCTTTTTTTTTTCTTCGTTCTTCTGCACTAGCGTCAGCTAAATCTTCCTCATCACCGCCGCTCAAAACTAAGACAAAATTGTTTTAATATAGCAAGAGCAAAATTAGATAAAAAGAGATAAACTTTCAAACTTAACGTGAACTGACCGTTATAGTAACCTAACGTAATCCAAAAAATAACAAACAAAAGTGACAGAAATCTTACTCTTCACTTGTATAATCTATTTGTTACTGTTCAAAGCATGCGGCCAAATAGTTGAACGGGGTAAGGGGCACTGGAATGTGCATGCTATTTCAAAAACCAAATCTTGGCTAAATTTTTACCGCTCTTTCCTTTTTGTAATAACAGCAGCAATAAAATAATTATTACATGTGCTTGCATTATCAAAACGCACTAAATAGATAAAAATAAGTAGATTATTTTCACGACGCATTTTTTTCTGCGCTTTTCCAGGGAAAACTTTTGAAGCCACCCACTAAGCCAGTCAGGCCAGCAATGTGCATCATTGTGGCGGCCTGCATGGTAATAGAACATTGCCCCATTTTTCGAGTAATTGGAAATGGCAGCTACTTTCGTTTCAAGCTTTCCACCACATTACCGGAGTTCTTTGGTGTGGCACTCTATTGCATAAGTTTGCTATTTTGGAGCTCATCAAAAGAACATTTATCTCCAGTTTTAAGTCAGTTTCAAAAAACTGAGATGTGCAAAATCAATTGGTTCGTTTTACATTTGACATTACATAAATACAAAGTATATTCTCTCTCCCCAACTGTATTGAAATGTGAACACTTTATGAACGACTAATTGAAGTGGCTACAAAGTATATCTTAAGTTATTTCTGGTTCTTTGGCAGATTACAGTTTTTATGTTAATTTTATTAATGAATAATTATCTTAGAAAGGTTTAATCATGAACAATAAATTTACTTTTTGCGATGTCACCCATCATTTTCAAATTTTTTCTTTGTTCTTTCGACATTATTACGTTCTTCATCTTTTTAGCTGTAATACAAAAATGCATTGTATGTGACTTGGCAACAGATTTTAGCTATAGAATTTTTTAAAGATTTTATAGATAAACTTGACTCGGTATCATATATAGGTACTAGCTGAGTTGATTCTGAAATAAGCAATTGTAGCAGTAGTAATCTTTTATTGCCGCGCATAAACATATGCATCGCAAATTCATCAAGCATTTAAAGATACGATTTAGCACGACGAGAAGAAGTAAAAGACCAAAATAAGAATGTCGCTTAATCAAGCGTCACGATCGCCGAGTCTGCTACTTCTCTTAGAAATAGCCCAAAATTCAGCTGTAGGATTGCGATCCTGAACAGAAATTTTGTTTCGATTTTGGAAATTACAAAAAATTTTAAAAAAAGACAAAAATTTGTAAAAAAAAAGAAAAGGGATAAAAAGAGAAAAAAAACACTTACACAGGTAGGCCTACACTTTAAAATCCACACTAGTAATAGTTTTGCTTAAAAACAAGTACGGAATCGCAAAAAGTAAAGTTTTAGTATCTTTGATGATGTTTTGTCATTGGAAGTTAAAACTTTCTCTTTAATATGTCTTAGTATGCTATTCCAAATTTTAACACAAGAAATTTTAAGTGATTGATTAGTTTTCACAAACGATGTTCTTTGAACATAAAAATTTTTTGAAGAAGCACTTCGGGTCGAGTACATTTGAAGAGAGAACAGTGTTTTAAAAATCGTTAATTGATTGCCACAAAATACATGCAATCTATTTAAATTGACTTTGGCCATAAATTTGGCAACTTCTAATTTGTAAATTCCATCGATATTTAGGATTTGCAGTTTTTTGAAAAGTAGTTTTGGTTAAGTTTTTGTACCAAATTTTTTGCACAATACTTTTATGATACAATTGAGTTTGACTTGCAGTTTGTGTTTAATGGTTCTGGAAGAATTTCGCCTGTTAATAATTGCATATTGGAGATGAAAATATACTAAACTATAATAAACTGATATTAAAGCGCTTTGAGATATATACTTGCGTAATGTAGATGGCACCAGAAGCAGCAGATAAATTGGTTGCAATGTTCTCAATGTGCTTGTTCCAAATGAGTTTGACATGAAGAAGTACTCTTAGATATTTTGCAGAATTGGCCTGTTTTATTTTGCAATCATTTATTTAAGGAAAGATTTTTTCTTTGCTATTAATAAAAATAAAAAAATTGGTTTTATTAACAATCAGTGACAATTGATTTGATTTGAGCCAAACATTTATTTTTGGTAACTCACAATTCAGTATAATTTTCAAACAATTTACATTTTATGAGACAATGTCAAAACACTGTCATCTGCATACAATGTTGTTTTAAAGTTGGAACAATTAAACAAGTCTTTGATATAGATCAGAAAAAGAATTGGGCCTTATACACTTCCTTGGGCACTCCAATGTTTAATGTTTATATCCAAAAGCGATGATGAAGAGCCGTTTCCACTGACAAATTGTTTACGATTTGTGAGATAAGATCTAATAATATCGTTGGCAACTCCTCTTATTTCATATTGCTCCATTTTAAATAGTAGTTTTTAGCAATTTTATGCGTCAAACGCTTTAGCTAAGTCCAAAATATTGCGCAAACACTATTATTATTGTTATCCAAATCGTTGATGATTAGTTTATGTAGATGTGCAATGGCAAGAGTAGTTGAATGATTTTTCTCGAAATCCAAACTGTGTCGCAAGCAAAACATTCTACTTATTCCAAACGTTAAAAAGTATCCGCTTGATTGTTGTTTTAAATATTTTGTTAAAAACAGAGAGAACTTGATATAGGAGGGTAGTTTTTCGTTTCAGTTTTGAAACCCCCTTTATGCAAAAATGTGACCCGGCACAATTTGATAATGATATTGAACAATTTAATCCGGATAATGACCGCCCTCCAAACATGAATTAAAGATACTACTTAAAAAAGGAGATAGCGAGTGTGCAGTTGCCTTAATTAGTTTTTTAGGGATATCAACATACCCAGGTGTTTTATTGAGATTTAGGCTTTTTATAATATTCACAATTTCTTCACCACTTATGGGTTCAAAATAAATGGAATGTGAAACTCGCTTTAAGTAAAAGGACTGCGAAGTTGCTCTTGTTGAAGATTTATCAATGGATTTGGCCATGTCGTTGCCAATATTGCAAAAATATTCAATAAGCTCGGAACAAACATTTGAAACTGTTATTTAAGAGCTTCCATTGATATTCAGTTTAGAAGGCAAAGAAAAGGAATTACGTTTACTTTTTCTTAGAATTTTGTAAATCATTTTCCATTTTGAAAAAATATTTTTATTTTTACCTATTTCTTTTTGAAAAAACAACACTTTCACGATTTCTTTTTGATGATTTGCACAAGAACAAGTTATCATGTGGGAAATTATGAAGGGTAATCATGTTGGATACTTTTAAACTAGTGGCGTATTATTCCGAAAAGAATATTTATCGGTAGTTGGTAATGGTGGTGCGACGTGAAATGGATGGAAATGCGAAAAAATTCCATGGAGATCCAACAATCGGGCCACATCCCAAGGTTCGGATCAAAGATCGAAAATAGAGAGTGTTGAGTCAAAAACAGATTTGTTTCAAGGTTCAGAAGCAAAACAGTTCAGAAAAAGGTGATTGAGATCTGGTAAAGGGTGTCCACTACTGCTGCAGAAAGAGTTTTCCATACGGTTCATTCTATGCAGTATAGATCAGGGTTTGAAGCTGTGACAGCTTTTGGGCGGCACTTTCGTGGTCAAACGTGGTCCATCTTTACAGATCGGGCTGTATTATTATCCAGGCGGGTACAAAAAGTAAGCCACGTACTGCAGATAGATGAAAACCTTTTTGATGTTCTCTTAATTTTGGGAATCGGAGCACTCCAGTTTCGATCTGTTAAAACGCCGGTTAAACGTATATTCATGGGGTTGGTTATTTCTAATCTAATTATAAAATCTTTCAACTGCTAATTCAGCATTTCGATATACAATCTATATTTGATGCTTATGTACAATAATACAATACATGGGACTTTTTTGGTCTTTAACAAGCTTACTTATAAAAGGGTGTGTAAACTGAAACTCTAAAAAAAAATTCAAAATTGAAACGCCAATCTAACTGCATTACCTTGTTCCATCATGTCTTCCAGTTTTTTGTCCACATTTTCCATTAGGTCAGCTGCAAAATAAATAAAACAAAGCTTTTACGCTTTGATTGAAGAAATATTACAAAACTATAGCTGATTGTATGGTGTTTTTTTACTATTAGTTTAATTCTTGACATAAGCTAGAAAAGTCTTACTCATTGAAATATTTTAACTCACCAAATCCCAATTCTGGTAAAGATTCCAAATATAGGTAATATTCAGCAAAATTTTAGTTTTAGATTCTAAGTCAGCCAAATTTGATTTTGTCAGCAACACACCGTTATATTACAGAATAGGGAGATCAGGTCAAAGTTCCAAGCGTCCAAATTTTGTTATCTTTACACTTTGTTTAAAATACACTGTAATAGCACTTACGGTCTTCGTTTAACAGTTTCTTTAAAAGTTGTTCTTTTAAGTTGTCGTCTACAAAATAGCGATATGCAATAGGGCAGACCCTTTTGAGGTCATTTTTTAATTTCGACTTGCATAGGCGTTAGATTTTTGCCTTGAGCCAAAAAAATGGGAAATACAAAATATTTTTGAAATTGGACCTCATTTAAATACTGCCCCCGAGGCTTTTTTGAATCGCGCCCTCTCAAATCTCAGAATACTTTTAAAATTGGTATCACTAGCGCTAGATACGCTATATTGGTACTCATTTTTGTTGTTTTTCAGAGAGGAAGACAATGGTAATCTTTAATTTAGCATTAGAGTAACTTGTAATTCTTTGAATTTTTCTAACAACTTAAGTTTTTTACAAGCACATTAATTTTTCAACATTTTCTTTCAAGTTTTAATACAACTGTATGTATGAAATGATGTATTACAGATAAAATACAGTTAATACAATGCAAATAGCAATGACAGCTTTGATTTTATTGACTGGCATTAGCAGCTGTTCTTGTGACGTAGTATTTTTTCCGATCCATTTTTTTTTTCCAGCAATAGTACAACTACACAGTGCCTCATTACTCTGCCTTTTCGAACCAGCAATTCGTCCACTTGCTGTTGATGTCAACTCCACAGTACGTTCAACAGACTGCGTATGATTTAGTTAGGTGAAGTGGTTGCTTAATAAATTGCTTGATATCTGTGCAACTTTTGATTTTAAATGGAGGCTCATGCAACACTAAATATCCTTTTTTATGGGTAAGATAAGTGACACCATTTCCTCGGCCGATGTCTTTAAGTATTAGTATATCAGTGCGTGATGTTGCTGCAAAGTTACACCTTGGTGGATGAAATTCTCGTACTGGGTTTCGTTCTCTTCGTGATTTCCTTTTTCAGCATATCTGGTTTTCTGAATAACATTAACAGCTTTTGCTCTTACGGTCTTATCCTCATCTCCCAGCATAGCCAACAGCAAATTTTCAAGATGAGCAAAATAGCAATTCTGCTGCAATGCTCTCAACTCATTTGTGCCAGAAAATAAGTTTATTTGAGCTTGAATTTCTGCAACAAGAACTTTTGGCCCCTCCGAAATTGTGCTTTTGTATTTTGTTAGAATATGTGTTTCCCAATATACCACCAACGATATACTTGGCAAGAAATCAAACCTTGTCAAAACATGATTTCTTGCCAAGCATATCGTTGGTGGTATATTAGGAAATACCAAGCAAATCGTTGGTGGTATATTAGGAAACACCAAGCATATCGTTGGTGGTATATTGAGAAACACTGTTTCTCAATATCAGTGTTCCTCAATAGAAACAGTGTTTCTCAATATACCACCAACGATATGCTTGGTGTTTCCCAATATACCACCAACGATATGCTTGGCAAGAAATCATGTTTTGACAAGGTTTGATTTCTTGCCAAGTATATCGTTGGTGGTATATTGGGAAACACATATTCTAACAAAATACAAAAGCACAATTTCGGAGGGGCCAAAAGTTCTTGTTGCAGAAATTCAAGCTCAAATAAACTTATTTTCTGGCACAAATGAGTTGAGAGCATTGCAGCAGAATTGCTATTTTGCTCATCTTGAAAATTTGCTGTTGGCTATGCTGGGAGATGAGGATAAGACCGTAAGAGCAAAAGCTGTTAATGTTATTCAGAAAACCAGATATGCTGAAAAAGGAAATCACGAAGAGAACGAAACCCAGTACGAGAATTTCATCCACCAAGGTGTAACTTTGCAGCAACATCACGCACTGATATACTAATACTTAAAGACATCGGCCGAGGAAATGGTGTCACTTATCTTACCCATAAAAAAGGATATTTAGTGTTGCATGAGCCTCCATTTAAAATCAAAAGTTGCACAGATATCAAGCAATTTATTAAGCAACCACTTCACCTAACTAAATCATACGCAGTCTGTTGAACGTACTGTGGAGTTGACATCAACAGCAAGTGGACGAATTGCTGGTTCGAAAAGGCAGAGTAATGAGGCACTGTGTAGTTGTACTATTGCTGGAAAAAAAAAATGGATCGGAAAAAATACTACGTCACAAGAACAGCTGCTAATGCCAGTCAATAAAATCAAAGCTGTCATTGCTATTTGCATTGTATTAACTGTATTTTATCTGTAATACATCATTTCATACATACAGTTGTATTAAAACTTGAAAGAAAATGTTGAAAAATTAATGTGCTTGTAAAAAACTTAAGTTGTTAGAAAAATTCAAAGAATTACAAGTTACTCTAATGCTAAATTAAAGATTACCATTGTCTTCCTCTCTGAAAAACAACAAAAATGAGTACCAATATAGCGTATCTAGCGCTAGTGATACCAATTTTAAAAGTATTCTGAGATTTGAGAGGGCGCGATTCAAAAAAGCCTCGGGGGCAGTATTTAAATGAGGTCCAATTTCAAAAATATTTTGTATTTCCCATTTTTTTGGCTCAAGGCAAAAATCTAACGCCTATGCAAGTTGAAATTAAAAAATGACCTCAAAAGGGTTTGCTCTAATACGCAATATTATCAAGCGTAGGCAGTTAACGCGCGTAACGATAGGAGTTGCAACCGGTTATTAAGCAAACGAGCTTATCATTTAGTTAAAATGCAGCAAGCCAGACGTGTCTTATCGGCATAAAATTTTTTAAAGGAGGCAATACTCTTGCAAGCACGCAATAGAACCAGAGTCATTCGGCAGGACCTATAAAGACGTCGAAGCGTTTGGATACTTAAAAGCAGTGCTTACTGTTCTCGCCCCGTATGCACTGGGGCAAAACGCAGAAGCATCAGACTAACTAAAGGTGTCTAAACACTGTGTGTAAAAGCCTTGCTTCAAGTAACGGATATAGGTACATGAAAAACTGGTATAGCAATAGCAATGTCGGCAGCACGCTCAAGAGGGCAAAGGCATCGTTTTTACGATGGCCCTGATTGCATGATCTGGGTTCAACCCGAACCCTTTTCACGTTGTTGATGCGTCCTTGGATAAAACGCTTTACGATGGTTATCTCTGTTTGGTGGCTTCGAACAAGTACCTAACTCAGTAGACAAGAATTTGAAAAAATTTACAGGAACATTGGATCATTGGAAACTTCTAAGCAGGTGTGGATACCTCCAAACTCAAGGTAGTCACTGCAATGAAAAGTGTGCAGATTTTCCAATAGTTAGCGTCTGACAATGCCGGAAGACAAAGGATAAACATGCACTTTAGCAAAAACAACCAGAGTTGTAAACGGGCCAGCTAGTTCAGGCCCGAATCCGAAAATATAAGCCTAAACCCTGCCCAAACCCAAAAAGTAATTTGAAGCCCAAATTATGCCCGAAAAAAAAAAAACGAAAGTTAAAGTTACGTCTGAAGAATTCAACAATATTGCCAAGTTATTTTGATTATATTTTTGTGCACCTAAGACAAAACGCACGTATCAGGCCCGAATTAAGCCCGAAATTTTTGTCAACTTTAGGCCCGTACCCGACCCGAAAAGCCCGGGCCGACTTACAACTCTGACAACAACAATGTTAAAGAAGCAGCATATCCTTGGGTCTGTAATAAATTCAGCCACATATTTCCAATCTCACCCTTTAATTCGGAATAAGTCTACTTCTTTTCCAACTTCAGAAGTTTTTCTAACGATCAGAAATGTCATTTTCTTTGGATTGGTATAAAGAAGCTACTTATGCTTGAGTTTACTGGTGTAAATGCATATGATTCGTGAATCGAATTAAGCTTATAAGTTCTAGAATGCTTACTGTTTTCATTAGCCCCTTCAAGTTTGAGATTCTTCATCAACTCTCGTACTTCATCCCTAAAAATATCAACGTTGCAGACTATTATGGTGTCTTGGGAAAAGGGGGCCCTATGCAAATTAAATGCGGAGCCGCTGTTTATTTCGTCTTGCCTTACTTTGATTAAAATATGCTATCATGTGCGCGCAATCCATCATTCAACTAACAATTATATGAGATAGTGTACCTTTGCATAATAATTTGACCACGCTCCCACGAAGCATATTGTATATGCTATTATATCAATTTTCTTTTTTGCAAACAGCAGTACATTTGGCATATACTTGAAATTTTGCAATTTTTCAGTGGCAACCCACCGGTTCACCCCCATCTGGCAGGCCCAATATACCCTAAAAACTGGACATTTTTGAAAACGTAAGAAATTAATTGAGGTGATGCACTTTTACAATTTCTCTTATGTTGTTATTAATGCCTCTGGAAATTTTACTTTATTTAACCTTTCTTTGTTTGCTATCTTATCAAGGCGATGAACAAACTTCGATAATCAACTTCAATTTCCACTACAAAATCTTGCGTGCAATACTGCTCGCAGTGTAATGAAGAATTAAAGATTTTCGACGGTATGCTGTAATATGCCAAGGTAAGATTTTAGTTTTTTCAAACTCGAAATTTTTTAATTTGTCTTTGATTCCTTTAAGTCTTTGCTCTTACATTTTAAGTATTTGCCAGTTGGTCGAGCGGGACTGCGTTCCTCTCTAGAGCGGAAGGTCCGAGGTTTAAATCTCGGGCCGATCAAATTGGACGCAGTGTTGCTAACGGCTCGCCACTGCAGTAACATTTCTTCAAAAGGGGCTGTGTTGCCTGGGCGCAATGACGCTGAGATGGGCCCCGCAAAATTGTTACACGCTTCGGCGTAATACAGCGAAAATAATGAAAGATTTAATGGTTTGTTATGGTGCTATTAGCAAAACCGCAATTTTGTTAAAAAAATAAAATGAAAACTTTACGATGGCGAAAATATTTATAGCCTAACATCTGTGAGAGCCCTTCAACCTTTATAGCCACCTGAAGCTAGAGGTTAATAGGAGCAACAAACCCGGGCAGGTTGAAGTCTGGAGAATTTGGTGATTTTTTGCAAATAATGTAATTTTAAATGTATATTGGTCAAAATTATTTTATTGGCACTGCAAACGGTGTTTGCTGGCCAGAGTTTTAAAGCGGGCCGGCCTTATCAGGTTGAGCTCGAGGTTTTGGGCTTAAGTTGACCAAAATTTTTGGCTTAATTCTGGTCTGATTCGTTACATCGGTTTTAGATGACTCAGAAATATAACCAAAATAACTTTGCAACAATAAATAAAGACTTCAATTTAAGCATCAATACGATTACTAATACACAACTATAGAACGTGACATTGCGAGCGATATTCGAAACTTCGCTGTAGCATCCAACTTTTACGAGCTATTAAGCTTTAAACTAGTGATCAGAGCTGGGCACCGGCTACTTGAAAACTTGTCGCTACTTGGCAAAAAAAGCAGCGGCGCTGCCGCTTGTCGCTACCTAAATAAAAAAGTAGCGCTGCTGCCGCTACTTGCATACAAAACAGCAGCCGCTGCCGCTACTTTAGAGAAATATCTAGCAAAAAGAAGGATGGCATTCAAATACGGTACCCAATAGTGAAATTTCAACTTTATTTGCGAAAGTTACAATTCAAGCTTTTAAAGTATTGGGACAGGTTACAATCGGCATTAGCAAGCAGGTCTAAACAGTAAATAAGTAAGCAAATCACAATTCAATAGGTTGTTGGCGTTCCTTTCAAAATAACAAGCATTTCAAAACGCTGGTTGGTCAAACTAGCGCTTTAGAAACTGCTTTAAGAAGTTACGCTAGGAAGTTACAATAGGAAGTTAAATTCCTAGTCGCATTTTCTGCACAAATAAAAGGCAATAAGAAATAGTTTAAATCACTTAAAAAAGGTAAGGTTTTAAGATGATGGTATACAGTATTCAGCTTCTGTACACTTCAGTTTCAGCTCTTATATCTCTGAAGTAGTCAATGTTTTTATCACACGCTCGGCTTTTAACCACAATAATAATTGCTTGTGTAGAGATACGAAAGGGAAATTGATCAATCGACCGAGTAACAAACATTTCTAAAAATTTTGTCGAAATGGTAGGTGATTTAACATCCCTGCGGCGATTTCATCCAACTTTGACAAAAAAGAAGATCGAGCGGTTAAGAACTGGTGTTTATGAACTCGGAGGAGATACGTACGCAGTAATGACATATTATATAGCGCGGACAACATGCTACTCGCTGCTATACAGATACATGTTACGTAAATGATTCACAATGCTATTCACGTTGCACGTATTTTTTCGATGAGTTTAACTTTATAACTAAGTTATCTTTCAAACTTATTTATTACCTGGTTCGATTTATTAGTTCAATTTTCAGAGCACTACAAATTTAATTCTCAGTATTACTGTTCACTGTTGTAGCAAAATTTATTTTACTATGTGTTGGTGTATTTACTGTCCTTCTTGCAGTGCGCGAAGTATACTGTGATCTGTGACCAGATAGCCAACAAATCATTTGTCCTATTTAATCCCAGCATTTTGGGGAAATATTGCGAAAAACCGTTTTTTCGATCTGCAAGTCATGCCCGGCGCCAGAATAGCGTGACTGGGGGGGGGGGGGGGGGGCATAAACAAATTTTGGGGGGGGCACAAAAAGTTTAATACTTCGAATCCGAGAGTGTGGACCAAAAAAAAAGTCTTCATCTCAAAAAATGGGTGAATTTTCACGAACTCCGGAGTGAAACCACAAAAAAAAAGGGTGTTTATTACAAAATCTGCAAAAAAACAGTTTTTGGTCACGAATTCTGGGGTGATAACCAGTATCTTAGGTGTCTCAGGCCTCGAACTGCACTTCAGTGGCACCGAGCCTGTTACTTTCTTTGGGACACAATTCTAGCTTGGGGGGCACAATTCTTGCTTAGGGGGCACATGCCGTGATTTGGGGGGGCACCGCCCCGGAATGCCTCCCGTAGGGGCCTGCTGCAAGTTCACAGCAATTTATCGAACTGTAACTATCGCATTTTCGTTAAAGAAATACTGCTCGAAATCGGTTTTGTTGAAGAAATGAGAACTATTTAAGGTAACAAAGAGGTGCCCCAAACCTTTTTCTGCAATTTCGATTATTTGCGAAAATACGATTTAATTCGTTTGACTCCGTACCATTGTCAACCTTGCATTCGTAATTTTGTGACATTATAAACGGCATAAACTTGCAAAAATTTTTGCAAACTAAGAAACGCAATTATTAACTAGTAGCAGTGAGTAGCCTAGCTATTACCAAATCTGAAAATTTGGCTGTTGTCACTGGAACCTGTAATCCTATGCTACCAGTACTGATCTACAGTGCAGTATGCCTTTTGTGATATAACATAATTGCGAAAAACAGGGTTGCCAATAGTACTAGTCATAGGTGGGCACAAGTCCGTTAATCGTTAATAACAAAGCCAACTTTTTCATTAACTCGGTAATCCGTAAAAAAGTTTTTTTATGTTAACGGACTAAATTAACTTCCGTTAAGGTTTTTGTCGTTAACATCTAGCACCATTCATTTATCGTACCGGTACAAACCAGTTTGCACTGGTAACACTTGTTGCGTATTAGCACGAGTTTTATTGAAGAAAGCGAAGAAAAGAGCTCTTTTTTGTGACAAACAATAAGTTGCAGTCTCATTGGTCCATTAATTATCGCTGTTTGCAATTTCCAAGGATTTTCCGATCGCAGCTTCGTTAGTGCATTTGAACTTGTTTTTATCTTGAAATTAGATTGGACTGTTAAACGTAACTTCCAAAACACAAGAAGACCACCATAGCAATAAATATGTTCTTACAATCAGCTCAACAACGTCATAACGTGTTCTAGAAGCGAGTAAATAAAAAGAAATGTAAATTACTCGCAAAATATTAACGAGTTAACGGACTGTATTAACTTCCGTTAATTAAAGCTGAAAATAACGGATTAACGTTATCGGAGGTGTAAAGCTTGTTACTGGACTAGTGGTTAACGAAGCAAACGTTTTGCATGAACTTGCCCAACTATGGTACAAGTCAAACGGATTAAAACGTATTTTCGCGAATAAGAGGACTTCGGAATTGTGGAAAAAGATTTGGGCCACCTCTTTATTACCACAAGTAGTTCTTATTTCTTCAATAAACCGATTTCAAGCAGTATCTCTTGACAATAATGAAGAACACCTTCATCAAAATCAACTGTCTAGTGTGTATGTGCATTGTGTACGAGTAAGAAGGGAGTGTCAGAAACCGACTGTCAAGTAGCATTAGTACTTACTACTTGCTTTCATAAAAAATGATTGGTCATGTTCTATGTGGAGTTTTAGTTGCTTGCAATTTTCTCAAAACGATGACAACTGATAAGCTTTACCAACGCATTGATTTGTATCATTTGTATGTTAATTTACACACAGAGTTTAATTAGGCCCGCAACCAGACCACATTATTTGTTGAATTTTGATTCAGAAAAAATAGAACCACGTACGACAAAACTCACCTTTATTAAATAACGACAAACGTCACAAAGAAAGCATTGTTTGTTCTACTAAACTAAAATAATGTAGTAGCAAGAGCAGAGTGAAAAAAAAAATTGTGAAGACTCCAAACCAGAGATGGAAACCGGTCGGGTCGACCGGCACCGGTCGGGTCGAGATTCTTCGACCGGCCGGTCAAGCCGGTTGAAAAACCGGTCGAATTCTCCTTTCTGGCAACTAAAAGACATCTAAGCACCAACCGAAATATACCTAAATATTTTATCATTAATAAAACTTTTTATAAAAATCAGTGTCAACAAACCACACCTTTCGAAAACACTTGCTGAATGGTTTCAAGCTGTGACTAATATGCTGTGACCTTTAAGATATGCACATCCAGGGACGTATTTAGGGTGGGAGTATTGTGCCATGCCTCCCGACTTTGGGCCACGGCACAAAGCAAAAAAGTGCAAAATATACGCTAACATTGCGTAATCAGATTCTGGTACAGCATTCATGTGGAAGAGGTGTACGCTACCTGGCATTTTAGCATCATTTTAATTAGCTTAAGGGTAAAAGTGGCGCAGATTTCAGATTTTTTACTACATGCTAAAATCTTGCCGCTTTGAAAAGCTTGTTTCGACTTAAATTTACCACACTCTACGCTGGGCAAGAAAGACATAGCTCTTTTTTTTATATCTAACTAACCATGGCTTATTCTGAAGTAGCAGCATTTCTACAAACTGCTGGGGCACATTATATTTCGAATAATTTCTAGCCAATGTTATAACAGTTTAGTGTTTTGAATGAAAATAACGGACGCGTTGCGTTCATCGGGATAGTTATTCATAACGACTTCGTACTATACCGATGAGTTTATTTATTGGTTTGACGTTTCGCTTCGCAAACCGGGAAGCTTCTTCAGAACAATTTTTGGCAGTGCTGCCTTTGCAGTTACAAAAAGATAAATGAGAAAAAAAATAACAGCTTAAGATAGGTAATTAGTAAAAACATGGAACATCACAATACTTGTACTATTATACCCAAAAACGTTAATATCATGGAGCGATAACATTATATAATATTAAAAATTATGTCACTAACAGCGTAAAAAAAGGAATACTAAAAAATTATGTCACTAGCAGCGTGAAAAAAATTAATAATATTCGTAACAACTAGCTGCTTCACTAGCAGTTTGAGAAAATATGAAAAGGATCTATTGCAAAGCATTATGCATTGGAAAAGGTTTTTAGCTCCACTGAGATTTATATTAATTGTTCCGTCCGTATATAAATCTCTGTGGAGCTAAAAACCTTTTCCAATACATAATGTTTTGCAATAGATCCTTTTCATACTTTCTCAAACTGTTATTGAAGCAGTCTACCCAGTGGGCACAAAACGTCTAAAAGACGTCTAAAACAAAAATTGGTCTAAATGTTGTCTATTTTGCAAAATGCACTGAGTTGAATAAACGTCTTCACAAAGACGTCAAAAGTACAAAAAATTAAGCAACGTGTTAAGGTCTATAATTTATGTAAATTGGACGTCGTTGTAAAGACGTCTTTTTAACTACATACATTTTTGCAAAATAGACAGCATTTAGACAAAAATAGACCATCTAAATTACGTCTGCTGCATAAATCTAGACCAGCACGTTTAAACGTCTATTTGACTAATTTTGTGCCCACTGTGTGTAGTTGTTATGAATATTATTAAGTTTTTTCAGGCTGTTAGTGACATAATTTTTCAATATTCCTTTTTTCCACGCTGTTACTGACATAATTTTCAATATCATGTAATGTTATTGCCAGAGGTGGTCAGTAACGAAGTAGTTCTACTTAAGTAGTATTTTCGGTAACGAGCGACTTACTTAAGTATTTTTCATTTCTGATGCTTCTACTTTTACTTCAAGTAAAATCCTCTCGAAGTAACGCTACTTGAGTAGTAATGACTTTTATGTAAAGTAGAAGTAAACACCTAGCCATTATTCCACCTCACAACGTGTACAATAACGAAGTAAACATTATTCCACCTCACAACGTGTACAATAACTACGTATCGAGTGTGTTTTACTGTACAGTACTACGAAACTTATTGAATAGTTACGACGATTCATTTACAGGTCATCTAGGGTAGTGTGTTTTTGCGTTGCATCAAATACCAGGTGTTGACTCAGTCTCACTAAAAAAAAAAAGCATACCGAACCCTGATTAGCATGGTACAGTAGACAAACTAGACATGCGCATTACTCCTGGTTCATACGCAAAAGATTAGCGGTTAACGGCGTTGCGTTTGCTGCGGCCCGTCTGGGGTTCAATTCCCTAGCCGGTTAACGAACAGTGTTGCTAACAACTCGCCATCGCTGCGACATTTCTTCTCAAGCTGTGTTGTCCAGGCGCGGAGATGAGCACAGAGTCCCTACTAAATCGTATTCGTAACACGCTTCGGTGTAATTTCAAGAGAATAATAAAACTTTGATTTTTTGATATGCTACCGTAAGTATGGCTTTGCTTGAACACTGATCGTTAAGCGTCACAACAAGCAAACCTTCGAAGAATAAACAAACACGTGAAATTCGAAATTACTTTCTACTTTCATTACTTAAGTAGAATTAATTTTGACTACTTTCCTACTTTTACTTAAGTGAAAATGCTTCGCCATACTTCTACTTTTACTTGAAAGGCATTTTTGAGTAAGTAACAATACTTCTACTTAAGTTGAGTTTTCGACTACTTTGTCCACCTCTGGTTATTGCTCCATCATTTTAATGTTTTTGGGTGCAATAGTACAAGTATTGTGATATTCGTATGTTTTTGCTGTCACCTATCTTTTGCTGTTATTTTTTTTCTCATCTTTTTGTTGCTGCAAAGGCAGCACAGCCGAAAAAAAGTTTAGTGTTTGCTGCTCGGCAAATTGCAAAATAATAATCTGTCATCAATAGCTAAAAACTTGTAACTTCATTTTTTGGCCTTTAGCAAAATATCATAAGAAAGAACGTCTAATAATTTAGCTTGTGCCCTTCAGTGCTTTTTATGCTTATTTTGTGCACGTTTTGCGCTGCTCAAAACAGGTCATTCAAACTGAAACTTAACCAAAAAAGGTCTGAAAATTGAGTTGTTTTTTTTGTGAGACCCCCGTCCAAAGTCACAAATTTTAACTCCTCACCCATCCCCCCCTTTTGAAAATTTTTCATTAGATACATAAAACTTTCTGTAAAAAAAACCGGTCGACCGGGCCGGTCAGAAACCGGTCAACCGGCGATGATTTTGAAATTTACCGGTCGGGTCGGGTCGAGAAAATCCTGACCGGTTCCATCTCTGCTCCAAACGGTAACGCATAAAATTTAAATCGAAAAAAGTCTTGAAAAAAGTTAATTAGCAATAGCGGCAGCGGCAGAAAATTTGCTTGAAAAACAGCGCTGAAGCGCTGCCGCTTTTTTGACTGAAAAAACCGCTACCGCTACTGAAAAAGTAGTGCCCATCACTGATAGTGACCTGATTGCTTTGAATACATTTTTAATAAATGTGGTCGTTAATACGTAGATCAAATCTTTCATTATACTCGCTGAATTACGCCGAAGCGTGTAACGAGTTTGCGGGGCCCACCTCCGCATCATTGCGCCCGCAGGCACCACAGTCCTTTTCGAAGAAATGTTACAGCGATGGCGAACCGTTGGCATCACTATGTTTGATTACACCGGCCCGAGATTTAAACCTTAGACTTTCCGCTCTAAAGACAAACGACCAATTGGCCGGTTAATAACCAGATGCAGATCATCAATTCAAATGCGCTACTTTCAAACTTTGTTCCACTGACTTTAATAGCTTTGTGGTTATTCGTGTTCAAAATTTATATCTCTCAATGCTATCAAAAATGATCGAGTAACGTCAATCAAAAAGCTCATTTAACAGTTTACAACGACAAAGCTCAGCACTTTTTACAAGTTCTTAACATTTTTTCACTCTTTCGTGAAATAACATAAAGCGGTCTTTAGAATTCCAGCGACTCTCGAGCAAAATATCGTTACATCAGCCAAGTTCACGACTAAAGACATGCCGCGCGCATTTTGCAAACACTAATGATTCTGAAAACGCTCTTTCGCATTGCAATTCAACATATTGAATACTGCACAAGTGTACAGGGTGTTTCGAAATTAGAGCTTCCCCCTCTACAGCAAAAACAAAAATAATAAAAAAATACTACATTAGACAGTCTTTATTTTAGTTTCTTGATTAGAGGCATTTATTTATTTTTATTCATTGCAAATATTTTTTCGGGCCTTTACCAGTTTGCCTAATAGCCAGCATTCTTGAGGGGTATAATTTTAACAAATTGCAAAACGTGGCGTCGAATCAAAAATTCTTTTCTTTCGTACTTCTACGAGGACTAAAAGCAAAATCAATGGGGTCTTATTATTAGATATGATTTTGTACTTGGTAGCCTAGTAATAAAAGCTTTATTGGTAGGCTAGGCTATGATTTAGAGTGAAATGTTTCTACCAGCTTGATTTTTGCTGAGATCTTTAGGCTACCAAACAGTCTACTCTTTCTACCAGCTCGGATCTATTCAGTTGACAAAATATGCTGATTAGTGATATGTGAAACGACTCAATGCAGCAGCCTAACAGCAACGTTGCTTTAGGTTAGAACTGGGATGGCATCGCAAAAGACGCAAAGGCTACCAAAGTCAGGGTTGCCGATAAAAATTATAACATTAGAGGCGCCTACGTCGTGTTTGAAGTAGAATATTCTTTGAATGGCTGAACCAAAAAAATGTAGTCAATGCCATCTAATTTTATACGATTGGCCTAACTTTAAATACTCCCACTGATTTTGCCTTTAGAACTCGTTTCACTCACAAATCGTTACAGGTTGATGAGAATAACTTGGTAAACCATTGCAGTTTTCTATACGCCCTTAAACACGATCTTTAGAGATGACTACCCATCATGCTTTTATCAAGATTTAGATCAGAAGGCCAGAATAAGAGCTGAAAATGCCCCGACATTTTTGACTTTACCTGGGTTTGTCAATCCGCTTAATTTTTTTTGAAATGAAAGAAATTTAAAATATAAAATAGCTTAGTAGAAACTTACGTAAACTTACGAACCTCAAAGTTCACACTATAGTATATTAAAGAAAGCTTCATAAATTTTCGTGTAGGCTGTAGAGTAGGGTGTAACGCTGCGCAAAAAGTTCTGTTTGTTAGATGATTTTTTGATGCCAAACGGGCTAACTTGAAGAACGGCAAAATTATTTTGAATAATTTTGAAGTTTTAGCCAGTCCCATGGCACGTTTCCTTGGCGACATTACCAAAATTCACAAATTTGGTTTAACTCAGGCTACGATTGTCATATCGAGCTAAAATTAGTGTCAAAATTTTGGGAATAGACAAGCTTATTTTCAGCTTTAAAAGAAGCTATAGGTCTAAACCTTTTATTTTTCAAGATAATTGCAAAAATGTCATATTTTTTGTTTTTGACTTGGCAGCAGCAATGTGCTGTTAAGAATGAATGATTATTCTATCAATGTCAGTTTAGATTTTAAAGTCAATATTAACTAATGTTGTAAAGTATTACTTGATAAACCCATAGGCATAGGAGTAGCCAGGGGGGCAGGTGGCCCGGCTCTCCCCCCCACAATCGAAATGCTACCAATAATAAGAATGTCACAAAAAGACTATTGTTTCTTCTGTTTCAGTTTCTTTTAGCATCTTCGCGTACAACAGTACACGCGTACAACAGTAATTAACAATAATATTCATCCAAGGAACCCGGGCCCCCTCAATTAAATTTTTACCAACCAATTTAAATAGGCCCCTTACAATAATATTTAAATGGCCCCCAATTTAAATGGGCCCCCAACAATAATATTGTTCCAGGGAGCCCAGGCCCCTTCAATTTAATGTTGCCAACCAATTTTAACGCATAACCCGAGTGAAATTAAGGGTTTTTATCCTAAAAGTTGCTATCTCAGGTCTTCATCTAACCTTTTGTATAAACGTAATGCAATAACCTGGGACGGATTTAACATATGGCACAGTGCCAAGGACCCGCGCTCAGATAAGACTTTTTTGGTCTTCACCTGTATTTGGCAGGAAAATATTGCAAAAATCCCAAAATGTCAGGGGCTCAATACAACGTAAATCCGGCCCGGGCAATAACATGGTTTGTTGGCGTAACTATCTATTGTACATTTTTCAATAACAATTCACCTCCACCTCGCCAGCTTTTATGCAACAAAATACTTTTGACAAAAATTAGCTACAAAAAGGGGAATGCTCATTGAATGAAATTTTGAATTGAGAAGGCCTGGGCCCCCTGGCCGTATATGTTCTCCAATAACTGGTTGTTTTCATGACAAAACAGAAATCTCTAAGAAAAATTTTCGACTAGATTGTGATTTACTGCCAAAATATTGCAGGAGGCAATGTACTTTACTTCCCTCTACATGGGCCAAATCACTTACAAAATTTAATACCAAAATGCCGGATTTTAAACTTGTTTTGGACTTAAATTGCAAGCAAAAGGAGGACTGAATAACTTAATTTTTTCGATTGGCTTTCAAATGTTTGAACTCGAGTACTTTCAAACGGCTCTGAATACTTGCGAAATGTGATCCAATGGCATTAAAATAGCTTGTTTTTCCAAAAAATTACGAAAAATCGCCCAGCGGCAAGGGGCTTTGCCTCCAGACCCCCGTCTGTGATACGTTTGACTTACAGTACACTTCTTTTCTCATACACGTCTCCCAATTTAGATATTGTCTCATTTTAACTATTGTCTTAAGCCCTCTCCCTTGAACGAGTTCCTAGTTACGAGCCAACACCAGGCCACGGCTTCTGATCTTCCATTCTACGATATCTTTGCCCCCACAAAAATTCCTCTTTCGAAGTTTCTGATGACGTCATAGCATATGATTGGTGGTTTGGGCTTCCCCAAATCAAAAATTCTGGCTACGCCTATGCCCATAGATCTGCATAATGTATTTTTGTTGCTAACCAAACAAAGTGCTTGATGACGCTAGATCAAGGCTAGTTAACAAGTTAATAACTCTTGTATAATCGTTAAAATAATGCCCCCAGCAGGCTGTTTTGCCTATTAACTCTTCAGGTGGGTGACAGGACATTTAAACAGTAAACTTTAAGTAGAATCACGGCGATTAAGGAATTAGTAGAAGTTTACCAGCTAGCAAATTCCTACGTATTCCAGAATGCGGACTAGACGGCTGGCCGTGGCAATACCTTGCCTATACCCGCCCCAAAAAGGTCTGCATAATATGTAATATTGATTTTAAGGGAAGAGTGTATTTAAATCAGAGTAAATCATATAATGCTAATTGCAGCTACAACAATTATTTGGCAAGGTTCAATTCAGAAACACTCTTTGTGTTGTTTATGTCAAGTATAATGCATAGGTATAATTGCACATTATACTGAACTGTCTGCAACTAACTTGTTTTATTGATTTCAATTTTTAATCTGTTCTAATCAATCTTCGTAAAGCTCTTGGCAGCAGAGACTACACAATATACATACCGGAACAGAATATTATACTCTGTAAAATAATGAAGGTGTTTTGAATTGGGCGAAAGCATTTACATGATGTCTTTTAGTACAGATAAGGTAGCAGTAATTCTTGTGTTAAAGCCATGAAAAAGCAGGTAACAAAATGAAACCATCGAAGTGCGATGGCAATACTACGTAGCTGTTAATATTAAAATGAATTCTTTTAATCTTTTTTAGATGGTAATGCTTTCAAGATTGTCAAAGCATTTAAGAAGGGAGATAGCAGACACAGTTGTAATTAACATCCGAGATTGAGCAAATATGCATTTGTACGAATGCAGCAATGTTGGAAGCAGATGCTGTTTAAAAGCAAAGACGAATCGATATCGATAATTCACACAAAAAGCAAAGAATTTTCGATAGTCGAAATCACAAACAAAAAGCAAAGACTAAAGAAACAAAAAGCAAAGATATCAGAAATAAAAAGCTAAGATTAGTATTCGATGCCGAAATGCGAACAAAAATTTCTCTTCTATTTTTTATTAGGATGCACTAAAGTATTTGCTGTATTGACTATTAAATGAAACTTGTGAGTGGAAAAACTATCGTTACCGTACTGTAAAGGATATGAAAAATACACTTTTAGGATAATAAGAGCAATTTATCGCGTGAGAGAAATGAAGTGATATAAGCTTAGGCAGTCTCAACAAGAACAAAAGTAAAGTATAAAGATTCTACCAATCGATTACATGTAAGCAAAAAGCATAGAAAAAGCGATAATCGATAGAAAAAATTAAAAGCAAAGCATCTGCGATAATCGATAACAGAAAAGTTAAGAATGTAGTATCGATTATCGATTACTAATCGATATTTCCAAACCTGCTCAAATGTAATCACTAAAATCACGGGGTCTTTGCCCCCGTCCCAGAACCTCGTATTCAAGGTAATTTTGTTTAAAGCAGTGGGATCCATAACCAGTGGAGTTTTGCATTGGAGCTCTAATTGATGAAATTAGGGCCTTAAAATTGACCATTTCTACGTTTATAATTGAGGTACTGTACTGGCCATTTTATTATGGATTTTTTCCATTTTACAATATTTTTTGGCATAAACATCAATTTAATTCATACATCCTACAGAAACATGCGCGATTTGTCAACTATAGGTGGCATGTAAGTTATGTAGAAATGTTTCGGTTTTACTAAGAACAAAAGAGCCAAAGCTGTCGTAAATATTTTATTTAAAAAGAGACGTTTCGACTTATCACTTAAGTCATTGTCAATCTTATTCAAATAGATTATATTTAGCTAAAATATATAAAAACCCAATAAGATACATCTTTAAAATAAATATAACCAGCAAGCTACAGTAAACTTCTGTAACTAGAAAAAATAAAACAAAAAAAACTTTACAACCCGAATAACGTAATATGGCTTTTCACTAACAAAGAAACGTAATTTTGTGGTAAAATTTATCGAAGCTAATTTAGGCTATGATGCTCACCACTTTTGGTTCTCTGTCATTTCTCCAGATCCATCCACAGTTTTTGGTGTTGTTTCTTCCATTTCGTTACGCAGTACAAACACATGTATTGTAAAAAAGATCTATTTTTGTTGCAAACAAAAAGCTACAAAAGCCGTCAACAAAACAACAAATACAGCAATTAGACGAGAGTTTGCAAACCATATCAACTTCACACTTTTCTTCAAAAAAAAAATTTTCTTAGATCCACAAAAGAAAATAATATTTTTGTAGGTGCACAAGCGAAATGCGTAATGCATGAAAAACTTTGTAAAATCTTTTTTCTTCCTCAGCCTTTTTCGGTACTGAAGCAAATGCTGTTTTTATATTTGTCGTAGTCTGCATGGCAACGCAGCAAGTACCAAATATAATTTACTGACTCTATAGTCTATAGTGCAATAATCTCTTATTCTGGAAGCTGCGTTTACTCGGATCATTTAAGATCAGACAACTCGAACTTCAAAATTTAGCTCAAAATCGAGACACCGCACTATCCTACTACTGCTTTCCTCATACTGCTGACAGTGCAAGAGCTGCAGCTGGCTTTTTAAGCATTTAGGTTTTCAAGTTAATAGATGACAATTACTGCGAAAATAACATACAGTGGATTTGCTATCCAGTCACTTAGCTCGCTGTACTGACTAGTTTTTGCGGCGTTTGCCGCTTTTATGCACTGTTAGCTTATACTTAGTCAAATCAGTAGCGTGGGCAAGGGGGGAGAGGAGCAGGGACCAGACAATACAAATCTACTTAGTCGCTAAATACTGTAACCACAATAATTGTAAACAATTACCAACAAAAAACATAGTGAAATAAATAATAATGGCATAAAATAATAATAATGATGGCACATAAAATAATAATGGCAGTTTACTTTGTATTTGCTTAGCATGCAACAGGGAAGTTGCAAATGGACCCTGCGGTCTTCGAGATAAACAACTACCCTAGACGTCAGAGTTGAAAATTGCTAGTTTAGCCACTAAATTTTAATTAGTGAAAAAGTAAATTGTGACGTGTACGAATTTTTGATACTCGGGCCCGCCAAAGCAGGAATGGTCTCATGCCATCGAAACTTAAGATGATAAAAACGGCTCGACCACGGCGCGCTGGGAATCTAATTGCAATATTGCGCAAGCAAAAATTTTTTATAATGCAGTTTATATTTTCCAACAGAAAATGACTTGATTTCTTGTGGAATGGAATTCCAGACCTACACTTCCTGATATTTATAATGCACCTCCGCTACTTAGTTGTGCAGTAACGAGGAATGTTTAGATGCGTATTGTCAGTAGATTTGTCGTGTAACTTGATTAAAATGTTCCGTGGATTGAAGAAAATAATTGCGAAGCAAACTTGGATTTCTGCTGTAAATAGTGTTGTGAACAAATTTAGCAATTTCATATTTCCACAAATCATCAATTTTTAATGTTTTAAATTGCCTATAATACGACTCGGCGCCGTCCCGGTAATGATATCTGCCGGGTATTTTTATCGCTTGGTTTTGTAAAGTTTTTACTCTCTTCAAAATTATTATATCGTATAATATCAGCAGATGCACTAATGCATGATAAAGTTGTAGCATGATATTCTAATGAAAAATATGCACCAATTTAGATAAAATGCCTACAGAACCACCCATCCTTTACTCCAATCCAGTAATGTTGTCCTCAAAATTAAAATCTTTATCAATGATTACTCCTAAATATTTGGCGCTACTGACAATATTTATCGGGATCCATTACTAAATAAATTAAGACGGGAATTTGTACTCTAGTTAGTTTAGGAGGAATAATTATAATATTTTTTTGGTGGGATTAACCGATAATTTATTTACGCTGCACCAGAGATGAAGATTTTGTACCTCCCTATTTAATTTTGAATTACATACTGTTCGGGATTTAATCCTTTAACTTGTAAGCAAGTGTCTTCGGCAAAGAGTCTGGGTGTGTTTGCGAACGCGTTATTTAAGTTGTTAACAGGGGCATATTTAGAGGGGGAGGGGCATTGGGCCATGTCCCTCCTTTGGGTCGCCAGGATAGTATAATTAGCATAGATTATTATGCAAAATTGCGGAATGGCCGCCCCCCCTTGTAAGTTGGGGAGATGATTTGAGCACACAAATGGTAAGTGAAACCGTTCGTTTTTGGCCTGCACAAAAAAATCGGTTTTTTATTTGTTTTTTTTTGCTCTTCACCTAATTTTGGGAGAAAAATTGAACTAATTTTGAGTGAAGACCTTTTTTTTTTTGCTCTTCACCGAATTTTCGGAGAAAAGTCGGACTAATTTTGAGTGAAATGATGTTCATTCCAACCTTTGTTATTCTCGAATTTTCTGAGCCAAAGCCCCCCCTTTTCAAAATCCTGCGTACGCTACTGGTTGTTAATATAAATAAAGAAAGGGGACCAAGCGACGAACCATGTGGGACCCTCGCAGAATATGGGTTTTAAGTTAGATTGACATTGGTTAATAGAAACGACTTGTGGCTGTTTTGGATATAGAATTGAATTGAGTTGTTAGCCACACCTCGAATACCGTAATTGCTGAGCTTTTCCAAAAGTGTTACAAGTGACACGGTGTCAAATGCCTTCCTTAAATCAACAAAAGCTAATCTTGAATAGCAAATTTTGTCAATATTATCGAAGGAGAAAATGACAACTTAAAGCATTGCATGCGCTGTAGATATGGTACTATCCGAATTGGTTTTCATATAGTACCCTATGCTTTAAAAAAAAAATTGCTTAGTCTTGCAGGTAAAATTTTTTCAATAGTTTTGAAAAAACAAGTCAGAATAGAAATGGGACAATAATCATTCAAGTCATCATTCTTTTGATACGCTTTTGTGAATGGGGGTAACTTTAACTATTTTGCAATTGTTGGAAAAGAGCACTTGAGTGAACACATAGTTCAAAAATAGCTTTAGATACGGAAAAACAACGAATCTGGCAGATTTGAGAAAAAAAGGCTGGATGTTAACCTACTTAGATAACAGTTTAAAAACTAATAGGCCTACATTTCAGCCTGTTCTGATAATATTTCAAAAACAAATACATTTCACCCAATCGGGCATCTAGTCATCATGAATGCTGCAAATGTAAGGCTTAAATTTTACAGCTGTTTGTTACACGCTATTGTTATTTTCTTGCGCTACTGATGAGTGATGATGCCCCATTAGGTATTTATTACTTGTTTTTAAAATGCTATTTGGATAGGTCAATATATGGCTTAATTTTAATTTAATCTTAATTTAGTTTTTTTTCGTGACTTTTGTTGTACCACCGTACATGACTTGATTCAATCGTGAGAAAAATCAACTTTTACTTATTATGTTAAGCTATACGCACAATGTTCTGTAAAACTCAGTGGCGTGCGTTGGCCGCGTTACATCTTTTATATACAGCGTTGGCCGCATTACATCCAAAGCATAGTTCCATTTTATTCTTTTATTTTTCTTGGGATTGTATACCTTTGTGTATATTTGCTTGTTTTTTTTTTGAAAATTTTCCTTTAAAAATGTAGCAGTACAACAGCGGAAAATATGTAGTACGTGTTTGAAATGCATTTTCACTGGGTATACTTTAAAAAAATGCTTTTGCACTGGCTGTACGTACTTATAACTTAACCCTATAATCCAGCTGCTCAAATCGATGCTAATTACAGAAAACTGCGCCGTTTCTACTGAGTCAAATTCAGACGCTTATAACTTTTGAAAGAAAAAAAAGCTATAACCTACTTGCATGATTTTTTCGATAGTCGGTGAAAAATTTATTTAAAAATGTTTGAAGCTAAACTGTAGCTTGTTCTAAATTGCAATAGATTTGCAATTTTATGTTGAATAAAAGTGATCAAAAGTCTCTTTTTTCGCTTATTTTTGTCCTCATCAATCACAAAATTAGCAGGAAATCGACAACTCGCTCAATTTCTTTATCGCTGATAACGTGTTTTACTTACTAACTCCAGGCTAATTTGCTCATAACAAAAACATCAATCACAATGTCACAGACCATTGGATTTGAAACGCAAAATTTAACACACAATGTAGCATGGCTAAAATTTTAATCTTTATTGTTCAGACATATACTAAAACGTAATATTGAACTTTATGAGCTGTCGCAATTATCGAAAAAATTAATCAAAAAAGTTAAGAGGACGCTTTTCTAACATCTTTTTACGCTAAACAATTATAACAAAATTTATTTGATCTACAGCAAATAATATTGCAATTAACTTTTTTTAAGTAGTATGATGACTAAAATCAGCTCAACTGGTGGGGCAGAAGACTTTTTTGCCAACGTTTCGATAGGCTATATGCTCAGGGCAAGTACTACTTATCTTCTTCAGGGCCAGAATGCGAAGTCAAAACAAAAGCAAGCGTACGATAAATGAGAAAGGAAGGCTTTATTTCACCGGAAATTTTTATCTACTTTTTTATTAATTTTGACTCAAGTCTAACTCAAACTCTAAAACTATCCCCAAATCGAACCCTAACCCTAACTTAAACCCTAATCTTAACTCCTATAAAAGCAAATAAAAAAGCGCGGATGAATATTTCTCATTTTCGTTTTATTCTCTTCAACTTGAAAATTTTCGGTGAAATAGTCACTTCCAATGAGAAAATCACGTGACAAGATGAATCACACGTTATTGCAAAACTTGGTACAAATTGAAACGAAAAAGTGAGAGATTGGTAAAGCGTGAAGAACAATAGGCTATGACGTCATGGGTTATGAAATAGAGTAGCCGAATAAATGCTAGGAATTCGCTATTTTGCTTGTGATTCATAGTGTTCGGGGTTTGGTTAGTAAAAATTGATTCGATAAACCTGCATTTTGTGAAGTCAAGTTCGAAGTCTAAAATTTTGGCGTTGGTTCAATCCTTGGAATGTTCGTCATCAAGACCATACGTGGTCAGCGCTGACTCGTTCAATCGTAGATGCCGAACGTCTGCTAAGTGTTATTTTTAGCGAATGGAAAAACTGCGTTTTGTTTCGATAATGTATGAAAAGCCACAATTATGGCAAGAAATTTGATATA
The DNA here is from genome assembly GCA_963965965.1 of Trididemnum nubilum. NCBI lineage: Eukaryota > Metazoa > Chordata > Ascidiacea > Aplousobranchia > Didemnidae > Trididemnum > Trididemnum nubilum. The sequence goes on along the minus strand of OZ014479.1, from coordinate 30,799,892 downwards.
CGATATTGTTGCATTTTGTTTTTGCCTGAAATAGATTAAAGTTTCATTTTCGAGACACAAACGCAAACTATGATATTCAACCAACCCACAAATGTTGCTGAGATCTAAAAACAATAATATTCCGATTTTTTTCCAAAGCAAAATAATAACCTGCCATCACAAAAAAACTTTTTTTGTGATCTAGTTTGACTAGTTTATATTTGCAAAAAGCCCTAGGTTTCAAGTTTGCTTACAAAAAATTAGATCTAACGAGATCCAATTCGGAGAAGACTCCTAACATGGTATCGACAATTTTTTTTATCTTTCTTTTACATCTACCTTAACTGAAAAACTCAGTTTTCTAACTTAAACAATAAAAAAAAACGTTGGAATCACCAAATTTTGTAAAGATATATCTTTTATATCTATCAATCCAGATAAGTTTATTCGTTTTGCTTAAGCCCGAAAAAAATTTAAAATTTCGGAGGTGCTATTTAGGAGAAATTTCTCCACGTGGCACCCTCTATTTTAGGCGGGCTCTAGAATTTACCGATATCTACAACTGACCAAAATTCAAATTTTCTAGTTTTAAATATCTAGAATTAGGTGAAATCAGATAAAAAAAAATTTAATGTGTCCCATTTGGTTCGTGTGTTCAAAAACCGATTTTTCATCATTTTTCCGGTGGACAACTTTCCGAGATATAGTGGTTCAATGCTAAGTATTTTTTACGGCTTTTAGTCTCTGAAATTGATGTCACGTGACCACTCACCACCAAATCGGTATGCTCGCAGGTGTTATCAATCTCCGTGTTGTGCATAAATTTCAGCTTGCTGCATTCTGTCGTTTTGCGAGTTGTAAGCATATTAATAACATTTTCCCGCGAGCTTGGCCATTTTTCCAGATTTCCGGACTCTTAAATTGTGGTCATGTAATCGATAAACAAAAAATTTTAATAATAATTAAGTTGTTGTGTTTTGACGTTTGCGGGGCCAGGGTTTAGATATTGTCATAAGCGTGGAAAGTAGGGTTTCGGGGATGAGAGTGGGATAATTTTTTTGGCTTTTTTTGACCATTGATAGTAGACTTTGAGTAGTTAGGAATGCTCTGTGTTAATTGATTAGTATTAATTGCATCTGCTCCTCAATCAATAACGCGTTTAACAAGATTTAAATTTTAATTCCAACTTCGATGTATGATGAAACGGAGCGATCCAAACAAACAATGATAAACGAAGCGGAGAAAACATAGTACTGATAAACGGTTTTTGAAAACGTAATTGTTATAAATAATTTTACCAACATGTAAACACATAAAATACATACTGGAGAGTGACGTTTCTACTTCTGCATTGTTACAAACTACAATTACTTATGAAGTTAATTAAAGTTAGCAATTTTTGAACCCACAAAACTTTATTTACATAACGTGTATGTATGTAGCGGTACCTCCCGATATAGCAACATTTAAGACTTTTACAATAATTATCATTAGTGTTAGTGTTTCAACCTTAGAAGTAAAACATTGAACAGTTCTCTTACCAGTGGGTTTTCGGATGCAGACGCAATAATTTTGTTAATTGGACCAATATTGTTGCTCGAACTTGGAACGGTAGATTAAACTGTCTGACTAACCAAAAGAAAAGGGGACGGAGTCAGCTAAGCGAGGGGGATGCCAACAAGCACCAAAAATAAATGGGCAATCGCTCCAGACAAACTGAGCTCAAAGCTCTAAAAAATATGGACAATTTTGCAGTCCCAAAAAGGTTTCTGGAATACGGACAATCTTCCGTTCTAAATAACTATAACTTGAAATGCTTCGCTTGCTGACTCGTTTCTTCACAAAGATGCGTCTGCACTCTACAAAAATTCTTGCTGAGTGATTTTACCGTTGCAAGTTCTAGCTTAGAGAATTACAAAATTTGTACCGCGGTAAATCTAAAATGCAAATTAGTAGCACGTCATGCAGAAACTAAACAAAGAACCAGATCAAATTAAACGAGTAGGCGCTTTATGACTCAATGGCTAGCCACCGAATTGGCATTACTAGCAATCGGAGTTCTAGACTCGGCAAGGACACAAAGGCCGCAAGAAAAACTAAAAATCGACTAACACTCTGCGTATTGACTTTGAATAGTAAGACGCCGCACTAATATCAAAATATTACAGGATGGCGTATTTAAATTAAAGAATTTAGTATTTTCATTTCGGACTAAAAAAACAAATACAATGTTGTACCATAATGACGTATCTTCATAGGTGAAATCTGGTGGCTACAAGGCTGAAGCAATATCAGTAAAATCACTAAAATTTTTTCACCAAAAATTTAAGCATGTTTTGTACTTAATTAGAAAGAGGGGGAAAACTAATACTTTGCAATTTAATTCTTTCAAATGGTTTCAAAAACCGGTAAAATTTTTCAAATTACATTAAAGTCCTTCAAAATGCATTTTTATCAAGCTCACAATAACTGCCCAGCGGCTCTTGCCCCCGTCAGCATTGTATTGCCGAGAAGTCTTAAATTACTGACAATTCATGCAATAGTTGGATAGTTGACAGGGGGGTTAGATGTTGACAAACTTTTGTCGATTCTCTAAGTCGTTGATGTGCACATTGTACGAATTAGGGACCTGCCATATGCTGTATAATCAACAGAGTCAATTTTTCTTATCTTTGTATCTCAAAAAATAACCCTGTCGTCTTTCGGACTAAAATAAACAAAACTTTTCACTAACTTTTTAAGCTATGGAATAAGTAAAGTAATTAAAAAGAAAAAAGCTTTATGAAATCCAAATCTAATTAATTGAAAAAATAAGTAATAGATTATGAAAAAAAAAAACACTTCCAATCTAAAAACAGAAAGTGCGAACCTCGCTGGTTCATTTGCTGCTGGATGTTTAGTAGCGTGGTCCTTAAATACATTGCAAAAATTAAACCACAAAAATTATCATGGGATCCGAAGTAAATGTGTTCCTTTCAGGCAAAAACCATCGCGTGTAAAAAATGTCCGAGATAGAAAAACATTTAGAGGTTACACAAGGGCAACAAAGCTTTTCATAAATACCCAATTTTGCTAAGATAAGGGCTTAGCTGTTTGCTGAGTATTAGCTCTTCAAAAGCAGTAATATTATGGGTGTAACCCAACTTATTGTATGTTGCCAAGTAAGTAGTGTATTGTGTTTATTCTCACTAAGCAAAAATCAATGGTATACTTTGTGGCAAAACGCATGTGGAACTGCATCTGATCTTCATCACGTTTTTCAATAGGTCAGACGTCCTATGTGAGTGCCACTGCCACACCACACTCGATCGGCATTTGCATTCGGGGTTTGGATTTTTTTGAACAACTTTTTGTCTGCCTTCAGCAAGCCTGATAATTCACTTTAGGAACCAAAGTCAATTGATAGAAATTTTTGATCCATTTTCATTGTTTGGAAAAAACCAAATAATTGCGTTTGATCAGCAAACTAGCTTTTCCAATTGTTTTTTTTCATGGCACGCTTGGTAAAGTTTTCATTTTTGAAAAGAGCAGTAAACATTCGTCACTTCATTTCATCATGCACTTCTGGTTCAAAAAAACCTGATTCACTAGTTTCTCAGACGTGTACCAAAGCCGACCAGAGAGTTGTTTCATTACGGTTGCTACAATTATCTTGTCAAAGTGATTTTGCCACATTTTTTTTGTAAATCCAAGATATTTTCCACATTTTGGCAAGTTCAGTGCAGATACAAGAAATGATGCTTTGGCCTATGCTCGTCAAAATCAGTTTACCATGCAGCCTATAGTAAACTGATTTTGATGAGCATAAGTAAGGGACGCCATACATCAATTTTGACACCACTTACCAATTTTTCATTTTGTACAAGTTTTGGTTAAACGGAGATGCAACCACCAGATTCTTACTTTCAGTGTTTGAGACATTAATGTCAAAAAGCATATTACCTTGTAGCAAAAATTTTCTCTGCCAATCCCCATTCTTCTTATGCTCAAACGATGTCATTAGCTTGAGACTAAGTGGTCCCATTAGGAATTGGGGCAATCTTGAGCAGATATTTTATGCTGATGCCGGAGTCGATGATAGGCAGGCGATCGACTTGTGAGAATAAATTTGAATAAGATCGAAAGTGGTTTAAGATATAAATCGAAACTTTAAAAAAAAATAGAATAAGTTCAGAATATTACTGGCTATTAATTTTTTTAAATTTCTTAAGATGATCTTTCAAATTCTTTGCTCAGTTTATTATTTTGAGCTTGCCGGTTGCCACTCCTATATCCACAACTGTCATTGATTCTGTGCTCTAATATTACCTTTTAAGCCAGAAGAAAATTTTGGCATGCTTGTCATTAGGGTCTTATGGATCAGAGCATTTGCATTGTCCACAGCAAAGAAATCTTTCAGGTCATCTTTTTTGTTACTTGTGTATCCTTAAAGATTCGTTAAGTATTTTAACAAATATAATAACTATCCAAGAATCCGAGTAATACAATATTGTTTTGTGGTGTATGAGGTTTGAAATTTATCCAAAAATTAACATATAGCAACTGAAATGATTCCAGTCAAACTCATTAAGGCAAACAGCTTCAGACCACAGAAGAAGACATATAAAAAAATATGTTGTGTATAATTATAACCCCGTTATCGTATTGTTTTCCAAAATTTTGGAATAAGGACAACCCTAATGTTTAGTCTTTAGTTGCTTTTGAATTTTCATGCTTGCTTTTATTTATGTTATGTACATGAGGTTGTTCTTTTAAAACAGTCTGTGTTTCTTAACTTTTTGTAACCGACGAACTGCTATACACTATTTTGCAAAGTTTTGTCGAACCCCAAAACTTTTTTTCACTCATATGTATAAAAAAACGATATGAATATTATAACTAAAGGAGGAGTCGAGGACACAAGGCTCGAGGCCAAGGCCAAGGACCAAGGACATCAGCGCAAGTGCTCTCCAAAATAACAAACGGTCTTCAAAAACTTTTTTTCAGGCGATCTCGAAAAAAGAAGGTCTTTTAAAAACTTTTCAGGCGATCTCCAGAAAAAAGCGCTTTCAAAAAAATTTTTCAGGCGCTCCAAAAATTTTAACAAAAAATACTGCTGTCCTCGAGCCGAGGAAAGGCCAATTTTCGAGGACCTGAGGCTTCGAGGTCAAGGCTCGAAAATGTGTCCTCGAAGATGTCCTCGAGGCCAAGGACGTCCTGGAGGACTCCACCTCTAATTATAACACTGTAAACGTCACACGTAAAAAATACAAAAAAATCTTAAAAAAATTTAAAACCCTACCGACTATTTCACCCGTAATCGCGATCATCAAGGGCGTCTGCCAAAATATCACAAAGTATAAAATCTAATCAAGGAATTATAATCAAGGACTAAAAATTATAATCATAAGGACTAAAAATTATAAAAATTATAATCAAGGACTAAAAATTAAAGATATATGAAGCATAAAAGTCAGTGCCTCGTTCCGATTCCGGGGCCCTGGCCCTGTCGGAGGAGAACCAAAGAGCACCCGCTACTTTTTGTTCGAGCATTTTTCTGAAACAGTTGAATTCAAACTCTTTGCAAAAACAACTACAATTAATCACAAATCATTTTGTATCAATACAATTTCCGCTGTTCTTTTTTGCGACCAACTGGGTAATTGGAAAAGTTTGTTTTGGAAAGAGCAAGTCTCATGTCATTTTCGCATGCAAGCCTGTTTCCTTTCTTTGTTTTAATTTCTGTCATGCTAAAAGATGCACGCTCAGTAGCGTACGCAGGATTTTGAAAAAGGGGGGGGGGAGCCAGAAACTTCGGAAAATTTGAGATGAACATAGATCAGAATTTGAAATTGTCGGACTCAAATTTCGTCCCATTTTTCGCCCAAAATCGGGTGAAGAGCAAAAAAAAAAGGTTTTCACTCAAATTTCGTTCCATTTTTCTCCCAAAATCAGGTGAAGAGCAAAAAAAAAAGGTCTTCACTCAAATTTCGTCCCATTTTTTGCCCAAAATCGGGTGAGAAGCAAAAAAAAGGTTTTCTCTCAAATTTCGTTCCATTTTTCTCCCAAATTCATGTGAAGAGCAAAAACAAAAAGGTCTTCACTCAAATTTCGTTCCATTTTTCGCCCAAAATCAGGTGATTTCGAGCCCAAAGCCTGATGCCCAATTTCCAAAGGGGGGGGGGGGGGGGGGGCCATACGAATGACGTGAGAACATCCAGGGCAACTTTGATAAACGAGAATAACTTTCTACGCGTATTTGTTGACACTGTACCTTCCTCTGGCGCTCAGCCCATACCTTCCTGTGATGTAGCTGTGCCTACCTTCTTGTGACGCTTAACCTACCTTCCTGTGACGCTCTTCCTACATCCACGTAACGCTCAGCCTACCTTCATCTGGCGCTCAGCCTACCTTCCTCTGACGCTTTGTTGATCAGCCAGCTCTCACCTCTCAGTGACTCACTGTTCTGCTATAACAGTCGGGACTTTCCTCATCTACTGTTACGCTTCGTTGCCTTTACTGACAGACACACACTCACAATGATGAGTTTGTAATAAAGGCAAATAAAAATTGTGCGATCCACTGGCTAAGTGATAATACACTTTGTGATTACTTTGGTAAAATCCCGGCCTAGCGCTGTTTTTCTGCAGTTTTCAAGATTTTGAACAGAAAAAATCTGACAAGATAGAATTGCTACTTTGTAATTAATAATGATAAATTGCAAACAAATTGCATTTTTATTGGGGGATTCTTCATTTTTTGGACCCCCAATACATATCTTTGTGGGGGTCCAGACCTCCCAGCAATCTACCTCTATGCAACCTGTGTCTAAATTTTGGAGGACCTTTTGCAGAACTTCTAAAACATCTTTGTTGAACCGCAAGAGTTCGATCGAATCCTGGTAAAGAACCATTGATACAGAAGCAGTCGTAAAAACTAGCAACATTCATAAAACAAAGTTTGCCTCTTTCAGCAGTAACTCTTGTACGAGTAAAAAGCGAATTTTTGCCAAGAAGGTAAAAAAATTTTTTTTAAAAAATAAAGAAAACAAACTTCGGAAATTGTATTTTTAAATTGTAGCATATTGGCTTCAGTTCAAACACATTTGTTGTTTTTCAAAAAATAAAATCTCATGAAGTGAAACAAGCGTCTCTGGTATCTCTTTCTATGGATCATCATAACAACTGATTATTTCCCATCAACCAAGTTTTATGTGCCTCAAAAGTTTTCGAAAAAAGTTACGCTGCCGAGCACGTTCGACTAAGGAGCGCGACGCCTTCGTCGCAAAATAACTTCAATGACGAACTGGATGGGAGCTTGCTGAGTAGCAACTCTTTGAACGACCAACCCAAATATCTACAGATTTCAAAAAAACCAGCGCCCTAGCTTAAGCCATTAAAGAAATTGATTTTTGGGGTTCACCTGGGCTGGTACCCTCAAACTATGTCAATCATTTCTTTCTTAAATATCTACTGATATAAAAAAAACTGGCACCCTAGGTTAAGCTGTTAAAAAGTTGATTTTAGGCGGTCCATTTGGAGGTTTTCACTGGAGAATGGTACTCCCGAATTATTTCAAAATATTTATCTCTTAATATCTGCTGATATCAAAATAAACTGCCACTCTAGCTTATGCTGTTCAAAAAATTGATTTTTGGGGGCCTCCAGAGGGATGGACCCCCAACCTACGTCAAAATATTTGTCTGTTAAATGTCTACTGATATCAGAAAACACTGTCACCCTAGGTTAAGCCGTTCAAAAAATTGGATTTTAGGGGTCCATTTGGGTAGTCCCCAAGGGAGTGGTACTCCAAACTATGTCAGAATATTTGTCTTTGAAATATCTACTGATATCAAAAAACACGGGCACCCTAAATTGAGCCGTTCAAATAATTGATTTTTGGGGATCCATTTTGGGGGGTTTCCGGGGGGTGGCACCCTCAAACTATGATAAAATATTTGTCTGTTAAGTATCTATTGATATCAAAAAAACTGGTACCCTAGCTTGAGCCGTTCAATAAATTGATTTTTTTTTTTGGGATTCATTTGGGGGCTCCCGGGGGGGTGGTACCCCCAAATTATGTCAAAATATTTGTCTCTTAAATTCCTGCTGATATAAAAAAAAATAGTGACATAACTTAAGCCGTTAAAAAAATTGATTTTCGGAGCCCCATTTTGTGGGGGTTCCTGAGGGAGTCGCCCAAAAAAATTTCGGGAGACAAAATTGCGTTTGCAGCTCAACAACTTTACACAAAAATCAGATTTCGATGTTTTTAGGTTTAGGAGAAGAAGAGCGTACAAGATTTAAGAAGAAAAACAGGATAGAAAAAAGAAAACAAAAAAGAAAAACCTCATCGCGGCCAAAAGTGGATTGGTTGGGATCAGTATTGTACGCTATATGCATATTTCAAACTAGTTTGTTATCATCAGGCGTACATAACTGTGTATTTGCCTACTACAAATTTTGAACCCCAAAAGCCAAAATCAACCTACTTGCCAGTAAAGCAAATTACTATATACAACGTCGGTCAACGTCCATTCAAATAAATTTTCATTTACTCATATGTGCTTGGAAAACTCAGAAGTTACGTAGCAGATTCGGAAGTTAAAACTTTTTTCACAACTCTGAGGTAGCACTTCCTCACACATCTGCTTTTCCTTTAGGCTAGTGTTTTAGCAGCATCTGAATTCACATAGCCTATCGTGGCAGCTCACCCGAACCTTCAAACCAAACGCGAGGGCAATTTCTGCACTTGCCATCGTACCCTCTTCTCAGATTGCTCTGATAAAAGTATGACAAGGTCACCAGAAAGCGGATTCTCGACATGGGCGCAGCCAGGATTTTGTATTGGGGGGGGCCAAACCACAAATCACACTGGTGAAGAACTAAAAAAAGAAAAAAGGTCTTCACCATTCGATTAAGGATTTTTGATTCGGAAAGGCCCGAAATTTAGTTGGGGACCAATTTAGAATTGGGGGGAGGGGGGGCCAAACCACAACTGGAAATATGGAGTCCGACATCAAAAAACGGCGAAAAAAGGTCTTAACGAGCTGAACTTGTCCTGAAAACTAGGTGAAGCCAAAAAAAAAGTCTTCACGGTCTGAAGTCTAGGTAAAAACCAACCAAGGTCACAAAATCATCATTGCTGGCATTGCGATTGGGGGGGGGGGGGGGCTAGTATCACACTGGCACTCCACTTAGATCAATAAAGCAGATCAACAAAGTTATACGACTTTTAAGTTTTAAAATTATCATAAATGACTGTGGCTGTTGTTGTTACTAAATAGTTATTGTTACAGCTAATAATTAGCTATCGTTTCAATACTGAAAACTGTCAGCAACTGTGAGAAATTTGCAACTGCATTTATTTTTGTGAAGTGATTTTTAGCTGGAAAATGTTAAGTTTCTGTCAGCAGTTCTTATAACTCAGATGTAGTAGCAGCCTACGTATACATTTCAAATACTTCGGTAGATAATTCGTCGGCCTACCTGTCAGAATTTGGAACATAAAATCAATCTCAATGCCAGTAGATAGTCACACACGGCATTAGGGTTGAAGTACTAACTAATGCAACTAGCGTTGTCGTCGAGGGTACCTTCTTACCGAGGCTCGGCCTACCTACCTTTTTGGCAGGCTAAGCTTAGATAGGTCCTAACCCACTGATTATGGTTGTAATTGATGAATACTTAGGGAAAAGGCTATTGCATTTTAATAAAGTCCTTTTTTTTTCTTTGGTCTTCATCCAAATCAGACGAAAAAAGGCTACAGTTTTTTGGTGAAAACCTTTTTTCCAAAACTTGACAAAAAAAGCCACCGAGGCAAGGTACTCAATACAAATCTCTGGCAGGAGGTTGTCGGAACCTACCCACTTCTTGGTCCGAGCGTACCCACTTCTTGTTGTCAGGGTCTGTAACGTGAATCGCATTGTGCATTATTTGCTTAACAGGTGTCTATATAGTGTTAGAACTTGAACATCCATTTGTTGTATTCCAGTTATAATTACAAGGTGAAGCAAAAGTACTTGTCGAAAAGATGGGGTTTATAAATGCTGCTTTTAACACCACAAACCGTAAAGTTCTAGGCATCAAACGGGGAAGCTGTTACAGATGTGAAAAACATACCCGCTTTGCATGCTTGGTTTGCCCGCAGCACAGAAAATACCAAAAACACATTGCGTAGAATGCGGAACAAAATCGAGGGTGCAGTACATGTTCGTGTATTTTTGTGTTTGATATAAAAACCTTCGTTTGTTTAAATTTTCTAGCACTTCAACCAAGAGCTAAACAAGCTCAAATTATACCTTGAGTAATTTAATAGGAAGCATACCCTAGGTTTTAAATTCAAGATTGTAATGCTTCATCAAATTCAAATTAACCGTACAATCTGTGGATCGCGCAGCGCGATCAGTCAACTGCGCTGTAAGATTGATCAATCGCGCATGTCCATCACAAAAGGACAAGAGCACCGCGCATTAGCATTGAAAAACAAACAAAAAAAACTTCTAGCTGACAATTGTCAACATATGTTCAGTTTAAGTTACACAAAACCACGGTTCTGATAAGGGTCAAAAAACTAACTATTCTTGTTTTTATTATTTTTTTCAACGATTTTAAAAAGGGCGAAAGCAATGAGATTGGTCTATAATTTTCGACTGCCTGTTTTGAACCGGATTTATGTATTGAAATTACGTTTGCTATTTTAAGTGTGTTCAGGGAAAATGCCATTAGAATTACTACTCTAGTTCAAATAGGTGGCCACAAATCGCTAATTCGCTGTTCCTCTCATTAGCAAAGCTAACATCTTCATTAGCGGATTAGCGGTACTTCCGCTAACGTTCAAAAATGTTAACGGACTGACCGGTTATGGAAGCTAATTTTTTCGCCAATCCGCTAGAAAAAAAAAGTCGCAACAGTGGTTCCAATAAAGCATAGTATAAAATTTACCACATTTCGCCGTTTTTGTCTGGCATAGAAATATGTACTTCAAGAATACGATAAAAGGCGATTTAGATCAGAATTATTGCCGGAAACATCGTGCTTCAATATGGTAATGCTTTTCTCGCCTTGGTAATCACTCCAGTCTATGACATTAAAAAGCTGGCCTGACGCAATCACGAGTCAACACGAGGTCGAAATTTTGAAACCAGCATTTCGGAAAAGCATGATTAAAATTGTTCATGTCAAATTAAACTTCAGTTTGATTGTGCTGGACAGCGGGGCTGCCGCCCCCGATGGATTTAAAAAGCCCTTTCACTTTTCATGCGGAGCCAGGCAAGTAGCCAAAACGGAATTTTTTTGGGGGAAGAAAGCGAAAATTTGGGGAGCTATAATTTCTCTTTTTCTTTACTTTTTTATTAATTTCTTTTTTTTTTCATTTCTGTATTACTTTTTTTTTTTCTCAAAATAAATAAAAGTCTTCGGTGCGAAATGCCATTATTTTCTCCGAATTTTGAGGTGATCTCAAAAAATGAAAATGAAGAGTCTTCACACCTGGAAGCCTCTATCAACTACGATATTTGAGGTGATCTCCATTGTAGGGTTCAAGCGTTGAAGTTAAATTTATTTGGGGGGAAAAATAAATTTTGGGGGGCAATTGCCCCTTGCTCCCCGCTGGCTACGTCCCTGTACAGAGCGAGCATTTAGAAAGAGGGAGCAGAAAGATTAAAATATTGTATCTGGAACCAAATGTGCAGCTAAAGCCAGCTACAGTACGTTGCCGGATCGCTAAAGTTTTGGAAGTCGAGCAGTAGGCTATACCCGTTGTGGTTACTGCTTATTGGTCTGCCTGAAGAAAGTAGAAAAGAGTGCAAGAAGGGTGATTGGGCAAACGCATTTTTCGTAGAAACAAACCATGTAAATTGAATCCGAACTATGAACTATGAAAAATGCTTACAGGTAAACATCGCCTATTAGTCCGGTAGAAATAGCTTTTACCCGGAAAAAATTTATAATAAGCTGAAATTTGGCACGATGACTTAGGACCATGTCTTGAGCCACCAAAAAAATCCCCATGTTTTGGAAATGGGATTTCCTCCTTTTTCGACCTTTAAAGTCTGCCATCTAGTGTTAAAGAGCCTTTACTATCCAACAGCCAATCCAAATGTTGCAAAAGTGCCAAGTTTTAAATAAAAGTTGGTTTTCAAGTTCAGGTTTAACAAAATTTGCTTTGAAGCTGATGACGTCATTGCTGGTGACGTTATTGCCAAAGTTTTTGAAAAAATGACGTATTGATGGCTCAAATTGTGAATGAGAGTTAGGTTTTTGGTTGCAAATTAAAAATTACTTAAATCAAAGTGATGACGTCACAAACGTTTGTTGATGACGTCATCTGTCACGAGTTTTGATCGTAAATTTGAAAGAGTATTTGACCAAACGAAACATCGCAAAATTTTTTTTTTATTAGCTTTAAACTTTGGAGAATTATATTGTGAATTCAGTCGATTGAAAGTCAAAAACTGCGTTGTCAGTAAAAGTATGGTGTTGTAAACACCGGCGTAGCCAGGGAGGGATTAGGGGGACCAGTACCCTCCCTTTTTTAAAGTGCACAATTTCACAAAAATGATTTAAAAGACAAAATGTGAAAAAACTACGGTGATTGAAAAACTCTCAACTTAAGTGTAATTCTACCCAGAGTTGCAGATAAACGTCGAAACTTTTACATTTTTTTGAAAAATTTTTCTAAGGTCATTAGCTTCTCTATCTTTTACAAGAAATTTCAGCCCTCTAGCTTGTATTGTTTGAAAATATTCGGATTAAGAATGAATGATTAAGATTGAAAAATAGTAATATTAAGATTGAAAAAACGCTTGCAGCAAAAAAGGCTGAGTGAATTACATTACTGTGTATTTTTAACGTAGAGATGAAAATGAAGAGTTACTAATAAAAAAACAATATTGGTAAAAAAAGATCATTGCGCAGCCCGTATCGCGCTGTCGTGGAATGATAATGTACTGTCAGCATACTGCATTGCATTTGCGAGAAAATGCAAATGTGGTAGAAAGCAGCGCGGTTTTGCAACAAAAAACGCAACCCATTTCTTTCAAAACTTATCATTTTCCAATATGGAACAAGTAGAATCACATACCGGCGAGAATTGGGGGCGGCCGAGATCTGACGCGTATCAGTACACGAACAAAATGTCACCATAGCCAAATCGTTTTTTGATCCTAACAAATTTCAAGAATATTTTATCTCAAAGCACTTGGAAAAAACACTAATCGCAGAAGGAAAGCAAATCTCTTCTAAGAGAATGATTCTCCGTTTATTGTGAACGTCGAAATTGATTTTTTTATTATACTGTATTAGATCCGTTTTACCGATCACGCGTATTCATGCGCATAAATATACGACTGTCATTTGTTTGTATGCATTTTACCTGCTTTTTTTTGCGTTTACATGGAATAAGATATCCAACGTAATTGGTCTAAACCGCTTTATGTAGGCCTACATTTAGACCAACAGCCTACTGAACCTGTTTATCTGATAAATGACGGAATCAAAATATTATTGCTCAAAAAGTTTTTGTTAATTACCAAAAGCTAAACTGCAATGTCAGCTTGATTCTTTAATTTTGTTTTCAGTTGAAGTTGGGAACGCGATCGTCTAGTTTGAATTAATCTAACAAATTCAATCTGCACTATGTCATATGTTTAATACAGTAAATAGTTCGCTAATTTATTTTTAGGAAATCTGTGTCAATCAATTTCCTCGTCTGCATTTTACACCGTATAGTTGTGTTAATTATGAGCAATGTCTTTGTTGTCTATCAGAGCAGCGAGTCCAGCGACGTTGCCCAAATTGTGTCGAAGTCTAAATTAAGCGCGCTGATTGGTTGCGAGCAAAAAGTCGCGCAAAAGCCGTCCGCCTTATCCCGATCTACACTGTGCGTAAAATCGTGAGCACAAAAGCTTGTCTTTAGTTTATTTTAAACCGAAATTCGGTAAGCTCGGCGTATCGCACAGCCAGCGTACAAGCAGCCAGTTGTTTTGAACAAACTAGCAATATGCCGTACTTTCACGATTTTAAGGCCGGGCCTAAAAGTTTGCTCTGGAAGCATTTTATACGCAGTTTTCGGCGCGAACCAAATTTTGTTTGCGGGCGTGCCATATAAATAAAAATAAACCCATTATATTTCGTTATGACCATTTTTCCGCGAACGCTGCGTTCAGATTCGCATTATTTGATTGAGACAACCGTACAAGGAATTGGTCGGTCGCTATCGCGTTATTCTTGCTTAATGCTTAGATCCCTATTTCCTACCAACAATAATAATAACAGTGAGTACAGTAATCAATTAAACGAAACTTTACATTGGCAAGCCGCAATACATCGCATTTTTTTCTCCATTGGTTGAAGATAGCAAAAAGTATGTTATGACTGGTGTCAACTGTCAATTAACATATATTATAAAAGGGAGCACCGATTTTTTTCAAAAACCAATCATTTTTGGATGTAGGCGGGAGTTGTTCGTATGTTTTTGCGAATTGCGCATTTCATTTGTTCTAAATTTGTCACAATATACTGTGGTAGACAGGTGGCAGCTTAATTCGACGACCGAAAGGTCCCTTCGCTATCTCCTGGCCAAGGCAAGTTAATGAATGAAATGTAATTATAATTATTCGAAAAGTGAAATATTATTATGCAAGCTTGCTTGAATAATAACGGCAATCTGCGATTTTCTCGTATGGCCTAAGCGAAAAAACGCGCTTTTTTGTAACCGCTGTTGCATCGTTAAATAAAGTAAAGTCGTAAAACTACTTTAATTCTTATATTTTTCGTTTAGTTATCTTTTTATGCGTCTGCGGCATGAACGACGGCAGGACTTCAACCTGTTATCGCTTAACCTTTGTACAGTAGTTTGATACAATTTGCCTAAATAAAAACTTTTCGATTTGCGTATGCTTTAATCACAACAAAAAATTTTGTCCTTCCCTTTTTTTATTTCTGGCTGCGCTGGTGGTAGTAGTCAAGCAGACAAAACCTATTTTGCAATTCGAGCAAAAGAGCCTTTGAATGTTCATCCAAAAGTTTCCTCGCGCAGTTAAACTTAATCTGCAATTTTAGTTTAAAATCCAAGCATTAGCTAAGATAAAAAAATTATTAAGGCTGCAAATTGTCAAATATTAGCGTGGTTATTATAGATTAATTAAATAAATTTTGTTCAGATGTTAATTCAAGAATCTTGGTTGATTAGATAAGTTTTTAATCAGGTGTTATGTTGGATTAGTCCGATAAGTTTGTTCAAATGTTATGCTAATTGATCAAATAAGTTTAGTTCAGATGCCAGGCCTATTTTATAATAGATTTAGTACCACAGATTGTAGAAGTATGCTAACAAAGCCTTTTGCGTGAGATAATAATATTGTCAGACATTGCAAAACGATAGAAATTCTGTTTCTACCGGATATGTTATCGTGCTCGGGACATATTCGTATAAATAGGACCGCAACTACGGGGGCGGCACCCCCTTAACAAAAATTTCGCCCCAATAAAATGCCCAGCATGCCCACCCAAACTTCCCTTTTCCTTGCGGCAGTTTCAAGGTGGTGGCTTTTTTTTTTTGGAAATCGACAGAAAACTAGGAGATAAGTAGAAAAATTTGGCGAGATGGCGTTTCTTTTTTTGAGATCAACAGAGAACTCGGACAAAAGTAGACCAAATTGACATGATGACCTTTTTTTTTGAGATCGACAGAGAACTCGGAGAAAAGTAGACTAACTTCAAAATTTTGGCGCCCCAGAAGCAAATTTTGCCCCCCTAAGAACAACGTTCTAGTTGCGGCACTACGTATTAATTGACATATAATTTCGTTAGTTACTTTTTTTTACAACCATTGCATATTGGAGGACAATGAAAGTCCTCGGCCAAGGACTCGAAGATGCCTTAGAACCTCAAAATGATAATGATGATGCTGATATTCTCAAAGTGGTGCAATGTTTCGTTTCGCCAAACACTCTTTTTCTAATTTACGATCAAAACTCGTAACAGATGACGTCATCAAAAAATGTTTGTGACGTCATCACTTTGATTTAAGCAATTTTTGGTTTGAAGTCAAACAGCTAACTCTATTCACAATTTGAATCATCAATTCTGAATATGTCATTTTTCCAAAACTTAAAATTCGGAAATGACGTCACCAAAAATGACGTCATCAACTTTAAAGCAAATTTTTTTATACCTGCACTTAAACATTGATTACGATTCAAAATTTGACTCTTCCATAACTTTTGGATTGGCTGTTTGATAGTAAAGTCTCTTTGACACTAGATGGCAGACTTTAAAGGCCGAAAAAGGGGGAAGTCCCACGTTCAAAACATGGGGATTTTTTTGGTGGCTCAAGACATGGTTCTGAGTCATCGTGCCAAATTTCAGTTTATTATAAATTTTTTCCGGGTTTGCTTGTATTTTGTCGTATTTCTACTGGACTATAAATGACGCAATTGCGTGTAGCTTATAAAGAGTTATCAAAGTCAGTGCTGCCGTCGAGGTTAGGCTCGGCCTACTTGCATTATCTGTTTTTTCAGGTTGAGCTCAGGTAGTCCCTAGCCCCAAAGGTGCAGTCAGTATAAACTGTCTTTGCTAAAATGGACAACAAAGCTACTAAATTTGAAGGAGACTGAAAGTGCAACAAATTTTTTGACAATTTTTGATTTGCTACTAAGCCTAAAGCCCACCCACTTGTTACTGGATATATCCTTCACACTAATTAGTGGTGCAACCAGAGAGGGAGGTAAACCACCCCTCTTTCCCTTAGCCCAGTGACTTGGAAAATTTGACACAAAACTTTTGTCGTTCAAACGTGTTTTAGGCTTGATCTTTAAGTAAGAAGGGATTAAAGGTGCTGGCAATTTAATTCTTTCACCTGGCTTCCAAATCTTGGCAATTTATTTCTTCCAAACGGCTCTAAAAACAAGCACAATACAATCTAAATTAGCGTTAAAATTGCTATTTTTCCCGAAAAATCAGAGAAACTGGACGTTTTTGATGCACTTGACTTGCACTAGTTTATTTAGTACAATGTCCAACTGAAGCATTTTTAGAATGATAAAATTCTATGGTTCAATTCCCCTCTTTTCTCAGCAAAAGTTTGTTTACGCGCCTACCACTATTTACCAGAGGTGGAGTCGAGGACACAAGGCTCGAGGCCAAGGATACAAAAAAATCCGAGGCCGAGGCCAAGGACAGCCTTTCCGAGGACAGACACTCTCGAGGCCAAGAACAGGAATGCTCGAGGCCAAGGCCAATGACTAAGGACGCAGCCGCAAGTGTTTTCCAAAAAAAAGGTCTTCAACAAATTTTCTCAGGCGATCTCCAATTCATAGGCGTACCCAGGATTTTTGATTGGGGGAGGCCTAAACCACAAATCACATGCAATGACGTCATCAAAAATTTTTAAGTCAAGAAGGAAGTTTTTGTTGGACAAAAATATCGTAGGATGGGAGATCTGAAATCGCTGCCTGTTGGCACTTAACCCGGATTTTGCAAAGGGAGAGAGCTTAAACTAATAGTTGATAAGTACAAGTATCTTACTTTGTAAACATGTTTAAAAAGCTAGTGTTACTCAAATGTATCACAGACAGGGTCTGAGGACGGGGCCCCCAGCCGCTGGAGGCTTTGGGGGTCTGAGGCGAAGCCTCCAGCCGTTGGGCGATTTTTTGCAATTTTTTGGAAAAAAAAGCTATTTTAATGCCATTGAATCACAATTCGCAAGTGTTCAGAGCCATTTGAAAGCACTACATTTTTGACATTATTGAAAGCCAGTTGAAAAAATGAAATTGTTTAATCCTCCTTTTAGTGGCAATTTAAGTCCAAAACGCGTTTAACATCTTGCATCTTGGAGTTAAATTTTAATTGTAAGTGATTTGGTCCAGGTAGGGGGAAGTACGGTGCATTGTCTCTTGCAACATTTTAGCAGTAAATAATAATCCACTCGAAGATTTTCCGTAGAGATTTTTGTTTTGTCGTGAAAATAACCAGTTATAGGGTACATGTTCGGCCAGGGGACTCAGGCCCCCTTAATTGAAGTTCAATGATTTGTTCAATCAGCATTTTTCATGGCTAATTTTTAAAAAGTATTTTGAGCGTAAAAACCGGCAAGGCGAAGGTGAATTACTGAATTGTTATGGAAAAATGGTACAATAGATGGTTAAGCCAACTAACCATGTTATTGCCAGGCCGGAGTTACATCGCGCTGGGCCCCTGGCACTTTAGAAATTATTGCAACATCATTCTGCCAAACAGTAGCGTAGCCAGCGGGGGCAGGGGAGAACTCGAGCCCCCCCATTGGCCCGAAAAGTACGCAAAATAGCACGTTTTTAGTGCTTTTGAGGCCGATTTTTGCTGCAAAAATGAAAACAGCCCCCTCATCGGGATTTGGGAGCAGAAGTTGTGAAGTACTTGCCGTTATTTGGATCAGAATAGTGGTGTTTTTTGGTTCTGGAGCTCACCCAAAGTCGGTGAAGACCTTTTTTTTTCCTTGGAGATCACCTGTTTTCGGCCGGAAAATCTTTTTTTTGAGATCACCTGTTTTCGGCCGGAAAAACCCATTGAATTTCGGTAAAGACCTCTTTTTTTTTTTAGAGATCACCTAATTTTAACAGAAAAACCGCTTCAATGTAATTCAAGCCTAATGAAAATTTAGCTCAAGTTCGTTTACGGTTGTATCAAACTTCCAAAAAAGCCCCCCCCCCCCACTTTGCAAAATCCTGGCTACGCGACTGCTGCCAAATATAGGTGAAGACCAAAAAAAGTCCTACGATTTGAGCGCGGGGCCCCAAGCTGGTACTGCGTCATATTATGGTAAAATTTTTTTCTCACTACTGTGAGGCAGCACTTCGTCACAAATCTGTTATCCCATTAGGATAGTGTTTCATCAGCATTAGGCTAGTGTTTCATCTTGTTGTCAGACTTTGATCAGAGTAATCCGAGAAGAGGGTACGATGGCAAGTGCAGAAATTGCCCTTGTGTTTGGTTTGAAGGTTCGGGTGGGCTGCCACGATAGGCTATATGTGAATTCAGATGCTGATAAAACACTAGCCTAATGGGATAGCAGATATGTAAGGAAGTGCTATCTCAGAGTAGTTAAAAAAAAGTTTGTTTTAAATCTGCTATGTAACTTCTGAATATTATGGTAAATCCGGCCATGGTTAATGCATTACGTTCAAAAGAATGCTAGTTGTGGGCCTAAGATAGCAACTTATAGGACGAAAACTCTCCATTTCTTTTGGGTTATACGTTGAAATTGGCAGGCAAAAATTGAATTGAGGGGGCCCGGGGCTCCCAGTCTTCAACAGTGTTGTTAGTTACTGTTGCAAGCGAAAAATGCTAAAAAGAAACTGAAACTGAAGAAAGAATAGACTTTTTTTGTCACATTTTCGTCATAAATTTCTACAATAAATAAACAATAAATTTCAAAAAATAAAATAAATAAATTTCAATCGGGGGGCGGGGCCTCTGGGCCCCTCTCCCTCCTTGGTTATGCCTATGCTCCAATAAAGAAAAATAAAAATGGTATTCGCAAATTTTCCTTGAGGTTTCTGGCGTTTTCCAACAAAATTTTAACTGTTAAAAAAATAGTGCTGTCCTCGCGCCGAGAACAGGGCAATTTTCGAGGACCTGAGGCTTTGAGGCCAAGGTCAAGAACTTGAAAATGTGTCCTCGAGGCCAAGGACGTCCTCGAGGACTCCCCCTCTGCTATTTACTGTTTAGAACTCATGTTCTCAGCTTTTTTTTGGTTACGGAACCAAATTTTCAACAGGAGCGGTATGTAAACAACGCAATTTTTTTAGGTGAAGACCAAACCTAAAAAAGGTCTTTGCTTTTTGTTGAGAGATTTTTTGGCCACATTTTGGTGAAGACCATGCAAGAAAAAAAAGTTCTCCGACGATTCGTTGCGTCATTTTTGGTCAATTTTAAGCGATGACAAAAGAAATAAAAAAGAAGTGTTTGCCATTTTGCAGTGCCGCTTTTCAGCCAAAATTCGGAATTGACAAGAGATAATTTTCACTGAGTTAGTGAAAGCCACAATGATTGAAACAAGTTATGAAATTGATTTTTCGTTTTTTCCGTCTCAAATTGTACTTTTATGGTTAATTAGCGTTAGCTTCCGCTAACGAAAAGTTTGTTTTATCGGATTAGCGTTAGCGGAGCTAATATTTTCAATTAACGGAATACCTGTTAGCGGAGCTAATTTTTGCGTTAGCTGAGCCCACCGATGCTAATTCAGCTATGGCTTATTTACACATATAGAAACATTGTTTATACAACATTGTATTCTTCAACCGTAGCTTTAAAAAAAACCCAATAAGACTAATAAGACTGTTTTCAAAATTTCAAACAAATTATTCTTCGAAAGAAAAAGATTTGTGCAAAGCCCTAAATTAAAAAGAATCGAGTTTAGCTTGGATTAACAGAAGGATGTAAATTAAGAGATTGAATTTGGCTCGGACTACAAAAATCGGTATTGCGAAACTTTCTTTTCTACCTTCAAAAAGCTTAAACAATTATGGGGTGCCAACAATAGATCACTCGCATAGACACTGCGCATAGAAAAAATGTTCGACATTTTACAAGCCTTCAAAAAGCAATGCACCAACTTAAGCTGTTCAAAAAATTGATTTTGGAGTCAATATGGAGAGTTTTTCAGAGAGTGGCACCGCCAAACCATATGGCTCCCAAATATTTACCGATATTAAAAATTAGTTCTCTATAGCTTAAGTCATTCAAAGATTGATTTTTAGGGGGTCAATTTGAGGTTTTCCAGGGGGTGACATTCCAAAATTATGTAAAAATGTTTGTATATCCTCAGTTTGTATTAATTGCACTAAGTTTTCAAGTTTCAAGTTATTATATAGCACTGCACAATTAAAAAAAAAAAACTTTGCCTTTAGAATTAAACTATTTAAATATCAGCAAGATAATATCGACCAGAGCAGCGACAGAGAAGCTACGTAGGGACCGTGAGATCTTCGAGACATTAGTCATCTCTGTTTACCTTGAAAAGATAACTTTAAATTCTAAGATAGTCGAGGGTAAGAAGAAGAAAAATATCTGACAATAAAAGGCTTCACAGCCAAACAAAGCAGTCAAGCGTGTCGATGGTAACAAATATCGAGATGATCTGACACATTTCTACGCTCAATTAAATGTACTCAAACTATCGGACTTGATTAAACATGAAACCGCCACTTTCCTTCCCATCTTCCTCCACTGCTATCGCCCTTCTTTATAAATTCTAGTTAAATATCCACAAGAATCACTAGAGCAGCCTACTCCTCATGCAGTCATACTCTTTATATATCTAGGTAAACCACTAATCGATTGCACAGAAGTATAACGTATTAGGGAGTCAAAATCTGGAATAATATTCCTTTAGCTATGAAGTCTTTACCCAACAAACGATTTAATTTTTAGGGGGTCAATTTGAGGTTTTCCAGGGGGTGACATTCCAAAATTATGCAAAAATGTTTGTATATCCTCAGTTTGTATTAATGGCACTAAGTTTTCAAGTTTCAAGTTATTATATAGCACTGCACAAGTCAAAAAAAAACAACTTTGCCTTTAAAATTAAACTATACAAATATCAGCAAGATAATATCGACCAAAGCAGCGACAGAGAAGCTACGTAGGGACCGTGAGATCTTCGAGACAGTAGTCATCTCTGTTTACCTTGAAAAGATAACTTTAAATTCTAAGATAGTCGAGGGTAAGAAGAGGAAAAATATCTGGCAATAAAAGAGTTCAAGGTGCTAAAGTTAGCTACAATGAATCAACCAGTATAAACAGAAACAATATTCCCGTTGTCTGCTAAAGCCACAGAAACCATACAACTCAAAGCGCATTCACTACGTTTCAGTAAACAAAAGAAGTTAAATAAATCATACGATTGGTTGATTGAATGTAGAATGACTGAACTATACTAATCAGATGAGTAAAGTAGATATGTTTTGAACATTTTTTTAAAGTTTCGAAATAAGGATTTTCTTATGTTACTCTAGATAGAATTCCAAATTTTAGCACCAGTGAATTTGATGGATTTTTGGGTTCTTTGCAGTCTAAATAACGGCGTCTGTAAGTTTTCGTTGGTGGTAAACCTAGTTCAATAAATATTTTTTGACAATATAAAATAATTAGACAGATTTACAAGAAGATTCTTGCTGCTGTGCCTATGCACGTGTTTGGCCGTTTCATATTGAAATAAAAAAAGGATAGAAAGAACATTTATTTTTTTAAACAAGGGAAAAGCACTATCGTTCCATCTACTACAGATCACGATTTTCATTGCTTTATTTTGCAATCTCTTTAATTTAAGAAGATACGAGTGATAGATGCTACCCCATGCTAATATTTCATAATTAAGATGAGAGTGAATTAAAGCGTAATAAAGTTAAGAAAAGCATCTTGAGGTAAAAAATATTTTAATTTATTTCGAATTTTCACAGATCTAGAAACCTTATTTTCAAGACCTAAATATGGTCTGAAAAAGTTAACTTAACGTCTAAAAGTATACCATGGTACTTTGCTTTGTTAACTGATTTAATAAGGCCGTCCGTACGTTGAATATCCATATTAACAGAGGAAGAATTGAGCTTTGGAGTAATTATTAATAGGTTTGATTTAGCAGGATTGAATGTTAGTTTATTAGCTCGAACCCACCTACTAACTCTGTCGATTTCAGAGGTAAGCAAACATTTCAATTGCTTTAACGAAGGAGACGCTACCAAAAAGCAGGTGTCATCTGAAAATAACCGTGGAGTGGAATCAATGTTTTTGGATATGTAATTAATATATAACAAGAATCGACGTGGACCCAAAGTAGATCCTTGGGCTACCCCAATGTTTATACTTCATAGAGAAGGGTAAGAGTTATCAATACTAACAAATTGAGATCTGTCTTCTAAAAATGATCTAAAAAGGTCATTAGCAAACCCCTTAACCCATAATGATTAAGCTTTTGAAGAAGAATATAATGATCAACAGTGTCAAAGGCTCTCGCTAAGTCGCGTAGAACCATCCCTGTAAATAATTTCTTTTCTATATTATCATAACAAGTAGATAGAATATCAATACTGGTATGAGAAGTAGAGTAGTTTCTGGTGAAACCGTAATTCGACGATAAAAGCAGTACCGTACGGTGTCGCATAAAGATTGCATAATTGTTCGCCGACGATAGGCCTACTTGCCTTACAAGCGATAACATCAATCCTAAAATCTTACAAGAGAAAATATCATTGGACCTTGCGTCAGTCTACAACTGGTGCATTGCTAATGAATTAAGTCTTAATCCTGCTAAATCGTTTTTCCTGATTATTCCACCTAAATCAAATATGGAGCAACCTTTTATAACGCTAAATCTAAACATTATTCCTCTATCTCCCTATAACAGTGTTAAATATTTAGGTATCTATATCGATGAACAATTAAACTTTAAGCGTCACATTGAGTACATCGAACAAAAATTATCCCTCGCAGTCAGCATTCTTGCTCAACTAAAATCGTTTTTACCGAAACCGGCATTTCTGAGATTATATTACGCCTTGGTATACTTTTATTTACTATATAGTTTAGCCATTTGGGGTTCCACATTTCCCTCGTACCTGAACATACTGGCTTCACAGCCAAACAAAGCAGTCAAGCGTGTCGATGGTAACAAATATCGAGATGATCTGACACATTTCTACGCTCAATTAAATGTACTCAAACTATCGGACTTGATTAAACATGAAACCGCCACTTTCCTTCCCATCTTCCTCCACTGCTATCGCCCTTCTTTATAAATTCTAGTTAAATATCCACAAGAATCACTAGAGCAGCCTACTCCTCATGCAGTCATACTCTTTATATCCCTAGGTAAACCACTAATCGATTGCACAGAAGTATAACGTATTAGGGAGTCAAAATCTGGAGTAATATTCCTTTAGCTATGAAGTCTTTACCCAAAAAACGATTTAATTTGCAATACAGAAATTTGTGTGGGAAAAACTAATGGCAAAATTATACAACGTACAGCTCTCTTCCATTCATCAATGTTACAAAGTCTATCTATCGCTTTTAAAAACTAGGCCTGTACCATTTTAG
This sequence comes from Trididemnum nubilum, assembly GCA_963965965.1. Classification (NCBI taxonomy): domain Eukaryota; kingdom Metazoa; phylum Chordata; class Ascidiacea; order Aplousobranchia; family Didemnidae; genus Trididemnum; species Trididemnum nubilum. The sequence goes on along the minus strand of OZ014479.1, from coordinate 30,775,860 downwards.
AACATGTTCAGCATTGCCTAAAATCTAGTATTAACTTGCGTTTGAGAATAGGGAGAAAGTTTGGGGTCAATATCTTCATTATCTCGTTACCCCAAAAAGCTAGCACCATATTTTTTTTTAAGTAGAACTGGTAGTTCTTGTTAAACTCAATGAATTCAGGAAGCTTCAACCCAATAAGTCGAATAAGCCACTTTAGAAGTAATAAAACTCAAAAAATCATTTAGCTTTGGGCCTGTCTCACAGCAACTACATCACATATAGGCCTTTTTTCCGGCCAAAATTGAAGATGCACAATTTTACATGATATACTTACTATCCACATCTACAAACTTCAAGTTTATATTTAGAGTTTTTGCAATAATGAAGAAGTTCTCGTGAAAAAAAAATGAAAAAAAAACAGAAAGGAAGGAAAAGACAACATTGAAATTCCAACACTTTGAATGTAGAAACAGATCACTTCGAGGCTGCTCGAAGTTTAATTTTTTTCTTTTTTTTGCAGATAGTTTGAATCTTCGATTGCCTTTTCAGCTTTGCCATGAAAATTTGTATCACGAGATCAATTACTTCCACAGTTTGCTCAAAAGTTGTTCCATACTTTCCGCATCCTAGTTCCAATTTTCAGTCTAAATCCAAAAATCCTAGTTCCAAATTCCAACCAATTTAAATGTATAACGTGGATGAAATTGAAATTTTTTGTCTAAAAATTTGCTATCTCAGGCCCTCATCTAACCTTTTTATGGACGTAATGCAATCACTAGGGCCAGATTTATCATAATATGGCACTGTGCCAGGGGACCCGCGCTCAGATGGTGAGACATTTTTTGGTCTTCTCCCATATTAGTCAGAAAAATGTTGCGAAAATCTCCAAGGTACCAAGGGCCCCCGCAATATAAATCCAGCCCGGGCAACAACATGGTTAATAGGCGTGATTAATTCATCCATTGCACCATTTTTGAATAACAATCCACTTCCAAATCACCAGTTTTTATGTTACAAAATACTTTTGAAAAAAATTAGCTAAAGGAAATACTCATTGAACAAATTATTGGATTTGAATTGAGGGGGCCTGGGCCCCCTGCCCGTACATGTACTCCTACAACTGATTATTTTTATGAAAAAACATCTTCTGGAAAATCTTCGAATGGATTATTATTCACTGCTAAAATATTGCAGGAGGCAATGTGCCTTAATTTACTCTACCTTGGCTCAATCGCTGCCAAAATTTAACCTCAAAACGCAAAACTGTAAGTAAACGAAAATTTGAACAATTTAGTTTTTCGATTGGCTTTCAAATGTTAAAAATCTAGTTCTTTCAAAAGGCTCTGAACACGTGCGAATAGCGATCCAATGGCAATAAAATTGCTAATTTTTACAAAAAATTACGAAAAATTGCACAGCGGGATTTGAGTTACAGTAGTTCACTCAACGTATCTCCCAATTTACACTTTTTATTTTTGGTTTAAGTCATCTCTCTATAGCAAAATCCTGGTTACGTGTAAACATACAGGCCAAGGCTTCTGATCTTCCAATCTACAATATCTCTGTCCACAAAAAAGTTCCTCTTTCAAAATTTGCTGATGACGTCATTACATGTGATTTGGTCCTCCCCCAATCAAAAAAACTGGCTACAATTGTGCCCTGGTCGTACATGCACTCCTGCGATTGGTTATTTTTATGACAAAGCAAAAATCTCTAAGGAGTTTCTTCAAGTGGATAATTATTTACCACTAAAATATAGCAGGAGGCAAAGAACCTTATACTTTTTTCTACCTGGGCCAAATCTCTTACAAAATTTAATCTCAAAATGCAAAATTTTAGAAGTGCTTTGGACTTAAATTGTAAGTAAAAGTAGGTTAAAACAATTTAATTTTTTCAGCGGGCTTTCAAATGCTAAAAACTTAGCTCTTTGAAATGGCTCTGAACACTTGCAAAATCTTTTTTTCCAAAAATTTTCCAGCGGCTGGGGGCTTCACCTTTAAACATCCATAGCCTCCGAAAGCTGGAGGCTTTGCCCCTAGACCCCCTTACTAAAACGATTGAGTTATACTAGTTTACTCAAGACGTCTCCAAATTTAGACATATTCACTTTTTAACTTCTTACAAACCAGCCCACGGCTTCTGATCTGCTTTGTTGCACACAAGGAAAGACTAGGATATCTTTGCTCTACGATATCTTTGTTCCACAAAAAGTTCCTCTTTGGAAAATTTCTAGTGGCGTCATTGCACGTGAATTATGGTTTGGGCCTCTCCAATTCAATATTCTGGTACGCCTACGGTCAACAACCGGATAAAAATTAATCAATGCAGTTCCATGGCATTCATAAGAAGGACTTCCAGTTTTAGTTTCTTTCTGTAATTTCGTTATCTACAGAAGATGTCACCTACTCAAAAATACTTAAAACGATTTGGCTGTATAAAAGAAAAAACAAAAGAAAACTGTTAAATTTGTTTTTCCTAGCAGTTCATCTGTGCACTAGTTAGGCATAATCTTTAACCATTCAAGCGGATGTTGAAGAAATAATAGCAATGCTATTGAAAATACAATTATTAAGTGTTTTTGTTGCGAACCAAACAAAGAGCTTGGTGACACTAGGCCAGAGCCTGTTAACAATAATAATTATAAAACACCAATAAAACGTTAAAATAATGCCCCCAACAGGCTGTTTCACCGTTAGGCTCTTCTGGAGGGTGACGGGTCTTCAGGGGGGTACGCCGTTAGACTCTTTCAGATTTGCCGTCACTTCCCTGAAAAGCCTAACGGCAAAACAGACTTTTGGGGGCATTATTCTAAGATAACACTTTTTTTTTGCCTAAGTCGCAGAAAAATTTGTAATAGTTTTGCCTAAGTCACTTTGCTATTGAGTGGGATGTTTTCAAGCAAAGTTACCTAGGGTTATCATTGACATAATCATTTTGATGAATTTTAGCCAAATTTTGGTGACGATACGTCATTTCACTAAAAAGCGAGGTAGTTTTTTTCGTTTTTCTCCTCTTCTTCTTTCTTCATTGCCCGCTTTTCCGAGAGGGTTGCCGGGGCAGTAGCTCAAGATTAAGCCGCCACACCTCACGGTCTTACATCACCTCCATCATTTCGCTTGGGCGAGGTCCCAAGCGATTCCATCCAAGATCCTCATTGTAATCGGTCCATCTAGTTCTAGGTCGTCCGACTGGTCTTCTCCCATTTGCTTTGGCATGTAAAGCTTGTTTGGGGAGTCTTTCCTGAGGCATTCTGCTTACATGGCCAAACCATCTAAGCTGAGATCTTTCAATTCGGAGAAGTAACGGCTCGATGTTAAGAGATTTTCGAATCTCAGAGCTACGCACCTTGTTAAACAGTGTAACTCCTTCGATTCTTCGTAAAAAACTCATTTCGGACGCTTGCACTTGTGATCGCATTCTTTCGGTCACTACCCAAGATTCATGACCATAAGTGAGAATGGGGACAAAAATTGCTTTGAAAACTGAGAGCTTTGCCTTTTTCGACAATTCTCGTTTCATGACAACCGAGTAGTGCAAAGCTCGCATTACTGCACTAGCCTTGCCTATTCGGGTATCGAGTTCTTCGTCTTGCCTTCCGTCACTCGTAAATGCAATCCCAAGATACTTGAACGTCTCTACCTGCTTCAGTGTCGCTCCATTCACTTGTAATACGCACTGATCAGGGTTTCTTGAAAGATGAAGTACCTCAGTTTTGGCCGTGCTTATTTTCATGCCGGCGGTGTTGCATGCATCTGCAAAGCTATTTAATGCGCGCTGGAGGCCACATTCTGTGGAAGAAAGCAGAACCAAATCATCAGCGAATAGCAGACGACTAATTTTGCAATTTCCAATCGTGGCACACTCATCAGCTTGGCTGCATTTGTCGATCCAATTCATGTAAACAATGAAAAGGAGAGGTGACAAAACGCACCCTTGCCGGAGTCCAACGCCCACATGGAACGGCTTTGATTGCTTGCCATTTACCCGAACACAAACCTCCGGTCGGCAGTAGAATGACTTAATAGCGCGTAACAATTGACCATCAACGCCATGCTCCTGCAAAACCTTCCAAAGTTTATTCCGAGGAACTCGGTCATATGCTTTTTTAAGATTGACAAAGCATGCAAAGAGATCTTTGCCATACTCCCAAGATTTTTCGAAGATTTGTTTCAGAGTGAAGATTTGGTCCGTGGTGCTGCGACCCGGACGAAAACCGCACTGACCATCTTCCAGTTTCGATTCCACTATTTCTCGGCATTTCCTTTCAAGGCATTTAGCATTTACTTTCCCCGGCAAACTGAGGAGTGATATCCCTCTGTAGTTTGTGCATTGCTTAAGATCTGCTTTCTTGAATATCGGAATAATCACACCTGTTTGCCAATCTCTGGGAGTTTTGCCAAACTTCCACGCAACTTGACACACTCGCATTAACCAGAGAATTCCTTCTCCAGTCAGCGCTTTCAACATCTCGGGTCTGATTTCATCTTCACCAGCAGCTTTTCCAGATTTTATCCCTTTAATTGCCGTTGCCACTTCTGCTGCAGTAAAAACTTCGTCTTCCCCTAAATGAGTCGCTTCGTGTGTGTCACGAGTCAATGCCTTTACAAGATTCAAAAGATCTTTAAAGTATTCTCTCCATCATGAAAGGATTTCATTCTCATCCGTTAGAATGTTACCGTCAGAATCCTTGATGGAGTACGTGATACTCGGTCTTTTGCCCACGTAAACGGCGGATGGTCAGCCAAAATACTTTGTTTGCCGAAAAATAGTTGGAATCCAACCGACGACCAAACTCTCCCTATGACTTCTCCTTGGATTTCTTTACTGCCGAAGTTGCCGCTTTTCGCGCCTCAGTGTACCGGGATTGCAAATCAGATGACGATCTGTCCTGTAGCCAGGCCTTGAACGCATCTTTCTTTGCTCGAATAGCTTCTTTAAACTTTTGGTTCCACCAAGGTGTTCTTTTCTCACTATCGCCCGCCACTCTAAGCCGTTTTCGCCCACAACTTTCAGCAGCTGATAAAATGATTGCTGATCTGAACAGCAGCCATTCCCTCTCAATGTCCTCGGATACATCAGGAAGTTGTCTGAACTTAGATGATATACTGGATGCTAACTGTTTTCTTACTTCTTTGTCCTCCAAAGCCTCCCATTTGATCCGGTAGGTCACAGACGACCTGTTGGATCTCTTGTTTGGCCAAGGTTTCGAAAGTCGTAAGGAACATACTACCAGATGGTGATCAGTTGACAATTCAGCACCTCGCTTCACTCGAACGTCCAGCACATCAGAAAACAAATCTGACGAAACTATGCAAAAATCTATCAAAGATTTTTGATCCATACTAGGTCGATACCATATATACTTGTGAACCTCGCTGTGCTGGAAAAAGGTATTCATGATGCGGAGTCCATTGCTACAACAGAGCTGCAATAAATACCTTCCGTTCTCATTCAGTCCAGTGACTCCATGTTTTCCGATCACACCCTTCCACGTATCTGAGTCTGTTCCAACATGTGCGTTAAAATCCCACATAAGGACTGTAGATTCAGTAGCTGATACTCGTAGAAGAGCATCGTTTACTTCATCCACAAAAGCCTGATATTCACTCGTGGCATTGGTGGCATATACCTGCAATAGGCACAATGACCGGTCCAATATCTTGAGCTTCAACATACAGACCCGTGATCCCAAAGAAATCCAATCTGACCCACAGTCTGACAAACGGGGGCTTGTGAGAATCCCCACACCCGCTTGTGCAGACATATTAGGATCAGCACTAGAATAGAAGAGTTTCCATCCGCCATCCAGATCCACAGTTCCAGAGCCACGTCGTTCGGTTGAAGAAACTCCGATAATATCGAGATGATACCGCTTTGCTTCCTCAACCAATTCTAGCTCTTTTCCTGTGAGGGTGAGGATATTCCAATTGCCCAACAGCAGTTGGTGATGGTTGACCCATGAGTGTGCGACATTATCTCGAGTACGAATACTCTGCGCTGCCTCCATTCGCCTCTCCAAACGTGTAGCGGGCACATTGGTGGAGCTGCCACTAGGGCTGGCTGGTGGAGATTGTTGCTTAGTTTTCGAACAAGCCCCTCTGCCTAAGACTTGAACGCCGAAGGGGTTTCGTTGAATGACGACCTGGGAGTCCCTAGGCGCTCCCCTACCGGACGAGGTTTCACTTGTGAAGGTGGCCTATTAACGTCGTTCACGTAATTTTCATTATTTGAGCTCATCATGATTTGTTTTGCAGTTTAATCTAACTGCGGGAAGGTTTTATATCAGAGTTGTCCTTCTCCTAGGTTATATGCTTACCACAGCTCATGGGCATAACCAACCCAGGTTTTAAGTTTTCCAACTATTTTGATTTGAACTATCCTTCGTCTCGCTTCTGTACATCTGGCATGGGTAACCCTATCAGGAGAATTGAGTCTCCAGCCAGTACAGTGCTGTAGGTCATTGAGGCACATAGACTTTTCCAACTCGTTACGGTTCTATATATACTACTCGCTTCTATACATCTGGCATGGGTAACCCTATCAGGAGAATTGAGTCTCCAGCCAGTACAGTGCTGTAGGTCATTGAGGCACATAGACTTTTCCAACTCGTTACGGTGATAGTTCAAGGAAAAGCTATGCCTTGTAGGTCTAATATACCGAGTTATGTTATACTATTCCTATTGTGCCATAATAAGCCAACTATATGTCATACGTTGATGTCATACTATGCCTATTAATCTACGATGCCCACTGTGGCCTACTATGCCTGTTGTGCCATAATAAGCCTATTGTATGCCATACTATGCCTACCAGGGTGCCATGTTATGCCTACAATGTCATACTAAAGCTGCAGCACCTACTGTGGCACACTATGCTTACTAATATTATGCCTATTTTCCATAACAAGCCTTTTGTATGTCATAATCTGCCTACTAAGGTGTAATGCTATCCCTACGATAATATACTAAGCTGCAGTGCCTACTGGGGGATACTGTGCAATAATAAGCCAACTACGCCTACTGTGCCGTAGTAAATTACAGTGCCTTCTGTGACATGCTATGCTTACTAGGGTGCCATAACGAGTCTACTTCATGTTACACTATGCCTACAACGCCATACTAAGCCTACTATGACATAGTACTCCTACTAACCTATGGTGCCGTAAGCCCACTACAGTATATTGTTGTTGTAGCGCATATTTATTCTCCATTCACCAGACAGCGTAAGACGATAACTTGTTGGACGATCCGCACTTTTTTTATTGCAGTGACTACTTCGTGATTGGAGAAATCCGCACCTGCTTAACGAGTTTCCGATGATCCAATGTTCCTGTAAATTTCTTCAAATTCTTGCCCACCGAATTTGCTGCTTGTTCGAAGCCACCAAGCAGAGATAATTATCGTAAAACGTCTTATCCAAGGACGCAAGAGCGTGACCAGGGTGCGGATTGAACCCAGATCATTCAATCAGGATCGTCGTAACAATACGCCTTTACTCATTAGGCCAAGCTGCCAACTATCCTGTACTCGAATGCTATAGGCCTACTATGTCTACAATGTCATACTACGCCTACTATGACATGCCTACTGTGCCATAATAAGCCAACTATATGTCATATTCTAATGTTTTACTATGCCTACTAAGCTAAAGTGCTTACTGTGGCATACTATGCCTACTGCGCCATAATTAGCATGCTATGTCTATTGTGCCATAATAAGCCTACAATATAGCATACTATACCTATTGTACCATAATAAGCCTACGATATCTACAATGTCATACTAGCCTGTAGCGCCTACTATGGTTTTTAATACTATGTGTATTGTTTCATAACAAGTCCCCTATAAGCCATACTCTGCCTACTAAGGTGTCCTGCTATCCCGATTATGATATACTAACCTCCAGTGCCTACTGTGCCATATAAAGCCAACTATGCCACAGTGCCTACTGTGACATACTATGCCTACTAGGGTGCTATAATAAGCCTACTTTATGTCATACTATGCCTAAAATGCCATACTAAGCCTCCTGCAACATACTACGCCAAGTGTGGTACACTATTCCTAACGTGCCATAAGGCTACTACTGTATATGCCATACTATACTCGCATACTATACTATCTACAATGCCATACTACGTCTACTATGACATACTAAGCTGCAGTGCCTACTGTGCCATAATAAGCCAACCATATGCCATACTAGTCTTACAAAGCTACAGTGCCCACTGTGAGATACTGTGCCACAATCAGCATACTATGTCTATTGTGCCATAATAAGCCTACAATATAGCATACGATACCTATTGTACCATAATAAGCTTATGATATCTACAATGTCATACTAGCCTGTAGCGCCTACTATGGTTTTTAATACTATGCGTACTGTTCCAAAACAAGTCCCCTATATGCCATACTCTGCCTACTAAGGTGTCCTGCTATCCCAATTATGATATACTAACCTCCAGTGCCTACTGTGCCATATAAAGTCAATTATGCCACTGTGCCTACTGTGACATACTATGCCTACTAGGGTGCCATAATAAGCCTACTTTATGTTATACTATGCCTAAAATGGCATACTAAGCCTCCTATGACATACTACGCCTACTGTGGTATACTATGCCTAATATGTCATAAGGCTACTACTTTATATGCCATTCTATAGACCGGTTTAGTGATGACATCACAATGCCCATTGTCTGGTTCTTACTGCAGATCGTAGCAAAATTCGCCCATTTAAGTCAATGGTAAAATTATTACATACACGCAACTTCAGACAACCACTGTAGGTTAGTGGGTGGCGTTTTTTGTTTGATTTTACTTTTATTTGAAGGGCCAAAGCTTCGTAATTCCATTTCAGGTTATTTCCGGGGTTAAAAGTTTTTATAAATGCGTATTAAACTCATTTAAAAAAGGGCACTTTTGCACCGTAAAATAGCGTTTTAACGCTTATTTAATGCCTTGATTAAAATGTTCATCTTCGAAGCTTTTCGTCTGACACTTGTCAAGAAGAATCGTCAGAATGGAGAGCGTAGAAAAATGAGCGGCTATTTATAGGAAAAAGCCGAGCCGTGATTGGCTGGAAAAGGACCAATGAGAAAGCGTCATTGACGTCATTTTCATGACGTTTTCTCATTGGTCCTTTTCCAGCCAATCACGGCTCGGCTTTTTCCTATAAATAGCCGCTCATTTTTCTACGCTCTCCATTCTGACGATTCTTCTTGACAAGTGTCAGACGAAAAGCTTCGAAGATGAACATTTTAATCAAGGCAATTCTCAAGTTCTGTACCACCAACCAACGCTTATTTAATGACATGTGATAGTTCTGAGCAGAGTTGCGATTGGCATATAGGACAAAAGAGTAAAATGATATTGTGCTTCGCACCAGGATGCGATCATACAAGCGAAAAGAGTAGTTGCAAATTCTACCGATTTCCTAAGAATAGCAATTTGGCTTCAAAATGAGAATCATGCTGCAGGTAAGCTTGTTTTATAATCAAAACTAATCACAATATGAAGTCAAGTTTTTCAATAGAAGATTAGGAGAATTTCAAGCAATATTATTTATGTTCACTTTTTTTGTTCCTCTGCAGGAACAATGGTCTAAAGCACTGTGGCTAACTAACAGCCAGGTTCTTCGATGAAGGAGGAGTTGGGCAAGTTGACCCTAACCCTGACGAAAAGGAAAACTGTTAAGTTTTCTAATTTTATCTATTGGGCACACTTTTTGCAGGTTTTTCGACTAGTCTCAATTTCTGCCAAAAGCCCTGCACAAAGGACGTGCACAGAGCGCCAGGAGTCCAGGTCCAAAGCTGGAGCGCCAGGAGTCCAGGTCCGAAACTGGAGCGCCTCACTACCCTAGTAATAATCTTTTTTGTTTAAGTTTTAGACCCTTTTTTGGCAAAGACACTTTTGCTTTAACAAGTGGTTTTTAAAAAACTTTAAATACTTTCTCAGTGATGACCTGTAACCATCATATCTGAAGTACGACCTAGGTATTCTACAGTAGAGGTAGATCCCTGCCGGTAATATTTTCATTTTTGAGAATAGGGCAACTACATTGGGTCGTTCGTGGAGTGCCCGCTAAAACATCAATCCGGCCCAGTGGTGCACCCAGAATTTTCAAAGAGGGGAGAAGAAAATTTTTCAAAAAAGGAATACTTTTGCTGCCGAGTTTTTGGCCTTTTTCACTGAAAATAAGGGTTTCCATTCTATTTTCAGACAAAAATTAGCTCACTTCGTTCACGTTTGCTAATAATTGTCAAATAAATCGATCTAATGGCTTTTTTGGCGTCGCATTCGCCCCGCTTTCAAAAATTTTGGATACGTTTGTTTAAAAAAGGTGACTTTAATTGATATCTTGGTCCAAAATTTCACAATATTTTTTTCGGTTTTACTTAGGCATCTTTTGGTTTTACTTTTGCGTTTTGGACTGCCTCGTGGCAGAGTGTCAATTGAGGAAGAAATAATTATTATAATAGCAATTTTTTGTCTAAAAAGCCCTTTTCTTCACTAAATATCGTAAGTGACATTACTATGGGATTGGATGTAGGTGGATTTAGCTCTCCTAGACATTACCCCTGCAGGCCCTGCAGCGCTTACCGTATACGCCTGTATTTGCGACTCTAATTTTGCATTCACAAAATAATACAAAATCATTTACTTTGCTTTGACCTTTCCACACTATGAGCTGTTAATTTAGAGCTGTAGCCTTCATTCATTTCTACTGTAAAATTGTTGTTGACCTTTTTTTGGTCTTAGATTGTTCTTGACTTCACATTTCGCTATGTTTATGATTGTTTAGCAATTGATTTTCTGTACAGTATATCCTCTGAAGTTGTCTAGAAACGCTATTCTGTGTCATAATAGTACCCTTTTTTAAATAAGTTTAATACGCATTTATAAAAACTTTTAACCCCGGAAATAACCTGAAATGGAATAACGAAGCTTTGGCCCTTCAAATAAAAGTAAAATCAAACAAAAAACGCCACCCACTAACCTACAGTGGTTGTTTGAAGTTACGTGTATGTAATAATTTTACCATTGACTTAAATGGGCGAATTTTGCTACGATCTGCAGTAAGAACCAGACAATGGGCATTGTGACGCGCCACTAAAACGACCTATACTCGTATGCTATACTATGTCTACAATGCCATACTGCGTCTACTATGACATACTAAGCAGCAGTGCCAACAGTGCCAACAGTGCCATAATAAGCCAACCATATGCCATACTATACCAACTAAGCTGCAGTGCCCACTGTGGCATACTATGCTTGCTGTGCCATAATCACCATACTATGTCTATTGTGCCATAATTAGCCTACAATATGGCATACTATACCTATTGTGCCATAATAAGCCTACAATATGCCTATTTGCCATAATAAGGCTGCAATGTCATACGAGCCTGTAGCGCATACGTCGCATATTATCCTCACTAATAACATGCCCACAGTTCCATAATAAGCCTCCTATATGCCATACTCTGCCAAACTAGGGTGGCATGCTATCCCTACTACGACATACTAACCTCCAGTGCCTACTGATCTATATTAATCCAACTATGCCATACGCCTAGTGTTACACTAAATTATGCCTACTGTGCATTACAAGCCTAGTATATGGGTGTAACGCTATGCGTACAGGCGTGTCATGCTAAACCTACTAGGGTATCACGCTATGCTTACTTACAATGCTGTGCTAAGCTGCGGCACCCACTGTGGCATGCTATGCCTACTATATGCCATACTAAGTCTACACTGCCATACTATGCCTATCGTGCCATACTAAGCCTACTACATGTAATACCATAAAAAAAAAAACATAATTATTCACCTATTTCTCAAAACTCAAAAAAACAACATTGACATTTCTTTTATTAGGGTGACGATTTGTTTTAAAGTTATGACAATTTCAACTTCTGGTAAAAGAAAAGCCGCTGGTTTGAGTAGAAATGAAAAAGCAATCAAATTTCCAGACGGTGGAACGGCAATAAAATGGAAGTCCCAAAAAACAGAAAGAGTAGAAATATAAATAATGTTGGAATTCCGGAAATTTGCATGAATGTTGGAGCTAAAACTAACATAGGGAAAACTAATTAACATAAAGCTAACTAACATAACATTTCTCGAATTTAAAAAATAGGTTTATGTTCCTCAGGTTTGTCAAATCAAAGTGATCAAAACACTCAAAACAGTCTCCAAAAATTTTCAAATTCCAGTGTTTTTTACGAAAAAAGGTCTTCGTCTCATAGCCTGTTGCTGATTTTCTCCTTAATTCCCTGTTGAGTAGCAACGTTTTCGATAAACCGAAACCCAAAATATTCGGAATGAATTGCCAACGTTACCACCCTCAAAAAATCCCAAGGTTTTTCAATATTAACAGCACTTTTTTTAACGCATATATGGTCAATTTCTTTCACGCAATCGATGAACAGTTAAACACTAATGATATTAGTGAGTATTAACTATTGAGTAGGTATGGTTTTTTTTCATTAAACGAGAAGCACAGCAATTATAGTACCCTAGCTTTGCAGTAATTAATCAATGATAAACATACAACATGCAAAAGTTAATTCATCTACAGTTGAGCTACAACACGAGCGAAATGAAATTCCATTTTATTCTTTCTCAAAACAAAAAAAAAATTTAGTAATTTTTTTTACCTCAAGCATTTTCCTCGTATCTCAAGCATTTGAACACAAAACGTTTTCAGTAACGTAAAGAGTGTAAATGAACCTGTAAAATCGGCTAGTCGGCTACTATACTGCAGAATGAATAGAACTTTAAACCTTTGAGAATTTTGAGTGCGATTCCACACAGCTTGAGCTGGGTTATTTCCAAGTCAAAAATTAAGTATCCTTCTTTAGGTGGTGCCCTCACTTCATGGATGCTGCGTATATAGACCAGCAAAATTATGTATCTGCAGCCTTTATTTTCATGTGCTTTACGCGTCTCATGTGATGTCGCTCTTCGCGCTTTTTAAATTTTTTACCCCTTTCTTTATATGCTGCAATTTTTTGTTTTAGCATTACTATTTATCTTTTATCAGGCACAAAAAAACACAAAACTTCACACCAGAGTTGTCAGCGGGCCAACAAGTATGACCCCGAAAAGTAATTTGAAGCCAAAATTAGGCCCGAAAAAGCCTAAAAATTAGGTCAAAAAGGTGTATGGATATTAATCGTAATGAAACTATTGGATGCTGATATGTTGTGATGCAATAGTAGTAATTGTGAATGTTAATCGCATTGATGCTTAAACGAAGCTGTCTTTCAGTGTTTCAAAGTTATTTGAATTACGCTTTTATGGCATCTAAAATGCGAAAACACAAGCCAAATACGGATATAAAGCTGGAATTAAGTCCGAAATTTTGCCAATCTAAAACCCGAAACGACCCGAAAAGCCCGGGCCCGACTTACAACTCTGCCTCACACTCTGACTCTCACTCAAACATTTCTGTATTACGTGCTCACAACTGCAACTCAACGGCTATTTTTCTGAACCGTGGCAAACGCCCAGATGCTACCTTACGTTTTCTTGAGATTTTGAATTAAACGATCGATGCTTTTGAGAAACTAGCGTATTTCTACAAAATACTTGTTTTTCTATTTCGGGAAAGAGTAATCATCATCATCATCATATTTATTTATTTACCAAGTGACGTCATATCACAAGAAAAAACTGCAACTTCCTCCAGGTCTATCACCAAAGCATCGAAATATGCAATTCCTTTAAAACCAACACACAAACTTGCAGAGTCAAAGCGATATTTAGTCACTTGGTGAGGAGACAGCGAAGGACCGACAGGTCATCTAAGTCTACTGCCACCTCACCAAGTTAAGGTTAAAAAAGCAGCTTCTAGATTTTCTCAGTCTGCTACTTTCTATGACAAAAAATTTTATGCAAAATTAAAACAAAGTGTTGCAAAGATATGTACACTTTGTACAGTGTATACACAAAACTCACAGTCAACATGGAAAGAAAATGCGAGGCAACATTAGAATCGTTCTAACTCTAAGCATACTAAAAAAAAAAAAAAAAAGTACTGTAACTACAGATTGGATAGAAAATAATCACTAAAGTTCAAAATGCATATTTATGTTTTGTAGAAATTAAAGTGGGCAATTGGAGTGAATAAAAAAAACCTCCTTGCTTTGTTTTGTATTGTTTGCCAATATGTCATTAGTACTGGTACAATTTCCAATACCAGTATATAATAATAATAATAATTGCAATTTATATCCCCCTTGAGATAACACCAACAAGTGTCAATGCATCTGACTAAGGGGCCAAAGTAACATTCAAATAGCTTTACCGAAATAAAATTAATACTCAACAGAAGTACCAATTCTACAGCAATAAGCAGCAAAATACTGGCATCAAACAGTGGTAATATCCTCAAAGGCTAAATTAAAATAAAATGCTTTTAGACGTTTCTTAAAAAGGGACAAAGTTTCAATTTCACGCAGAGATAGTGGCAACGAATTCCATACTTTGGGTGATGCACACGAAAACATAGATTGGGATCTAACAAAGTTTAAGCTAGTTACCGTTTGAAGCAGCCAATTATCATCATTAACACGCAAGCTATATCTTTCCGAAACAGAACGAGAGTTGATTAAATTTTTCAAATATGTAGGAGCATAACCATGCAGGCACTTGTGTGTGAGCAAAGCAATTTTGAATTCAATACCAAACTTAACTGGTAAAAAATGAAGGCTTTTCAAATATGGTAGCACATGCTTACGCAAAGCAGAACCACGTGTCCAAAAATAAATCTCACTGCAGAATATAAAACTTTTGTCAACTTGTGCAATAAATATTCTGGTAAGTTATAAAACAAAGCATTGCAATAATCATATTGGGACAATATCAAAGAAAGAACTAGCTAAATTTTTAGAGGTTTAGTAAGCTTAGATGCAATTCTGCCCAAATTACGTAAATTGCCATAACAAGTACTAACTACTCTATTGATATGCTTCTCAAGGTTCAGTCTGTCATCAAATATTCCACCAAGAATTTTGACAAAATCACTAGGCATAGGCAAAGAACAGCTATCATCAATTTGTATGTTAGAAATTATTCTGGATTCAATGTTTCGGTTAGATAAAACTTCGATGACTTTGGTCTTATTTTCATTCAAGTTTAGAAAATTACAAGTCATCCAATGCTTTAAATCTTGCAAAAAGGCTCGAATTTTGTTTTTAATCATGTCTACAGAAAAGTCTTTATCAAAAGAAAGATAACACTGCATATCATCAGCATATGAATGCACAGTCATGTATATATATCAACCTCAGTCAGTTACTGCAAAATTACTTATAATTCAAGGGCACATCAAAATGAGAGATGACGTATTGTATAAATGTGTGATAGATGAATGCACCATCTCATGCCATTCAAGCAATAGAATAGGTTATTGTTGAACTCAAGCATAAATATGCAACTATGTTTCATGTAATTACTACTGCAACGAAGGTAGAAAGCTGTTATTCTAGCTTCATCGGTTTCATAGGTTGATAAAAAATGACCTTTAACAGCTTTTTTAAATCTGTAGAATGAAACTTCTTTTAAACTGCTTGGAATTTTATTCCAAATTTTAATTCCTGCGAATGATAGAGACTTTTGCCCTAATCTTGTTCTAGTTCTTGGAAGAAAGAAGTTATTTTTGTGGCTCAATCTTGTCTTATGTGTATAACAGTTTTTTATTAGGTTAAACTTATCTGAATTTGCAAAAGATAATACATTATCGTGAATTTTGTACATTAGCTTTGCAGTTTCCAGAGAGTAAATATCCTTGAGTTTAAAGCATTTAGCTCGATAGAACAAAGGATTAGTATGCTCACGATACCCACTTCCAGTTAGCAATTTGATGCTTCTTTTTTGCAGAATAAAGAGAGATGCTACTGTTGATTTTGAAGCAGTCCCCCAACTACTTATGTAGTATTGTAGATGAGAGTATATGAGGCAGTGGTAAACAGATCTTAAGGTTTGCTCATCTACAAAGTGTTTTAATTGACTAAGGGCCCAAGATCCCCTTGCTACCTTTGAACATTGTTCCTTGATTTGTTGTTTCCAGTTTAGATTGTCGTCTATGAGAACACCTAGATACTTTATGTGATGTGATTGCTTGATTGGATTATTAACTATTGATACTTTGAGTTCAGGTTTATTTTGTTTTGTTGTCACTACCATAAACTCAGTTTTATTAAAGTTAATTGATAATTTATTCACCTTGAACCAATTGCTTACATTGACTAATTCATCATTAATATTTTGTTGCAGTGTTGAAACATTAGAATGGGAGAGAGTAAGGTTTGTATCATCTGCAAAAAGATGAATTGTGGAATTTGAGGCAAGTGGAAGATCATTGATATAAATATTAAATAACAACGGACCTAGAGTTGATCCCTGAGGAATACCGCAAATAACATCTCTTGACTTGGATTTATATTGATTTACAATTGTATACTGTTGACGGTCAGTCAGGTAACTTGCTAGTAACTGTAATGGTAATCCTCTAATTCCATACTTTTCTAGTTTCTTGATCAGTATTGTGTGATTGATGGCATCATATGCTTTTCTTAAATCTAAGAAAATAGAACATGTAACGAGCTTTTTATCCATATTGTCAAGTAGCTTATTGTAAATATCTAAAACGGCTTTATTTGTTGAGCAATTTTTCTTAAAACCATACTGGTTTGGACTAATCAAATTATTGCTCACAAAATAATTGTTTAGTTGATCAAGTCAAATAGTTTGGCAAAAGGATTTAAAATAGAAACAGGGCGATAATTACTGCATAACTCTCTTTCGCCTTTTTTGAAAATTGGCACAACTTCAGCAGTTTTTAACACTTTTGGAAAATATCCTGTTCATATGCATGCATTAAAAATGTTAGTTAGAACTGGAGCTATAACAGAGCCTGACATTTTTATATACTTTGCAGGAATTCCATGTCTTCCTGTACTTTTTGATGGATTCATAGCTCTGATGTAATTTACTACTTCTTCAACTATTGGTTCTAGAAAAAACGAATTGCAACTACTTTGAATCAAAGACGTGGTATTAAATTTGCCATCAATTACAGCTGGTGTTTCAATTGTAGATGCAAGGTTAACTCCTATCTCTATGAAATATTTATTGAACAAGTTACTGATGGCCTGTGGACCTTGAGCACTTTCACTTTTGGAAGCATACATTTTATTAGGAATGTTATTTTTCTTCACATTTTTCAAGTGAATAATTTTATTTATAATTTTCCAAAGCGACGAGGTGTCATGCTTATTATCATTCACTAAATTTTTAATGTAAAGTCGTTTTGCATATTCCTTAATATGAGTCAATTTATTTCTATAGACTTTGTATTGTCCCCTTGTATTACTATCATTTAATTTAAGGGCTCTTTTGTACAATAAATTTTTTTGCTGGATTGATATAAGGATTCGTTTGGATAACCATGGTTTGTTTTTTAGTTTTGTTTCCTTTCTGCTTTGTTTTCGTAATGGTGCATGTATGTTTAAAGTCTTATGAAAAATGTCAATAAACTTTTCAGTGTAGTTGTCAATGCGTTCCTCTTTGATATCACCTAATAGCTCCATTCCTTCAGTTAATTTATCCAGAAATTTTTCTACTTCAAAATTTTTTGATCACGAATTAGGGTGACAGTTGATTTTTCACTCTTGGGCAGGCTTAAATTAGAACACACCATTACTGGCAGGTGATCACTTACATCTTCCACCAGAATAAAACTTTTGTGTTCACCCACTACATTGTTTGTATAAACATAATCTAAAAGAGTTGAGCTTGTAGTGGTTATTCTTGTCGCGTGTGTAATTAACGGAATGCAGCCTAAGCTATACGTTAGATTCATGAAATCTTTAATATTGTTATCAGAGTTACTTTTCAACAAATCTGCGTTGAAGTCTCCTTTGATATAATACATCAATTTTGTACTATTCAATTTTTCAATGGTTGATTCAAAACTCTTGCAAAACTCTGATATTTTCTGTTTAGGGTGTCTGTAAATTACTCCCACTATACATTTTTTGTTATTCCCTAAATCTAGTTGAATCCACATATCTTCACAGTTAGGAATGTTTAAATCAAACTCCTTGCAAATTGAAATTGATAAAGACTCCATAATAAACAATCCTACTCCTCCCCATCTTGTAGTTGTGCCTTTGTGGTAAAAATGGTACCCACTCAACTTTGTATTGTATAGTACCTGTGACAATTTAAGTTTGGTTTCACTCATAGCAATGATATCAAGCAAGATATCATAATTTGTTAAAAGTTCATTCAATTTATCAAAATTTGCATTTAAGCTTCTTATATTTATGCAAAGCAAAGAAAATTTACACTTTTTGTTAATAATATTGGCTTCGGCCTGTGAGCAGTATTTTGAGTCATCCAAACCAGTATTTAAATCATTTAGTAAGGTTTTTATCTTGTTGTCAGCCTGTAAGCATTTAGCCGGGAAAAACGAGTTATTTGTGTGATTAATATGAAAGTTTAGTTTGTCATCATTTCTCACTTCATTTAACAATTGCTTATCATCTAGGGTTTGAAAAGGAAACAATTCACTGTAACAATTTTGGCAGAGGTATGGTTCAGTAGAAGAACAGAGTGTGAAATTTAAGGGGACTAATGACTGTGCATTTGAAGTGAATCCATCCATCACACGTATCACACTGAATAGCACACTGGTTCCTTTTACAAGGTCTCAAGCATATTTCACATGGACATTTAACTGGCATTATCAAGCAGTCAAACCAGTGAAAGATTCTACACTAGTTAGACAAAATAGCAAATTTAGAATCAGCCACAAAATATGCAGAAAAAGTTGTTTCGAATTTAAAATGAAAACAGGTAAAAGGTATCTTTCAATATACTGGTAATAATAAATTTATACAGAAAGGTACAGAAAAAAAAAAGTCAGATTCTACTATGTACACGAAAGTACAAAAACTACAAATGTCAGATCCTGCTATGTAGGCACAAAACACAAAAAGAGTGCTGAGTGTCAGGTTGAAGTAGCCTTCTTATTCATACACCCAAGAGTTGTTAGCACAGCAATAATTGTTAAGTTCACCTTCTTTAAACCATAAAGCTATTTCTTTCTTTGCTGTTTCCACAGAGTCAGATTCATGACATATGTTTCTCCCAATGTCAATACAATAATCTCCACGAATTGTTCCAAAAAGAGAATCAGCAGGGTTAGTCTCTCCAAGCATTTTACGACCAGTTTTAACAGCTCCTTTTCCTTCCCAAACCATTGCCACAACTGGCCCAGAAGACATAAATTCAACAAGTTTTGGAAAAAATGGTTTGAACTTAGATCTGCATAGTGCATTTCTAGCAAATCTTTATTGGCAGTCGTCATTTTCATGACACAAAGCCAATGACCTTTCTCCTCAAAACGGCAAATTATTTTGTCAACTAAACCCCGCTAAGCACCATCTGGCTTCACTGCAATAAAATCTTCACGAAAAAGTTGGATTTGACCAAAGAGGGGGAAGGCTTGAACCAAAAGTTAAAATAATTCTACCACCAACTATCACTAGGCCTACTGCTTATTCAAATCTTATTCAAATAAAATGGTACAGTTCAGGGTTGGACAGCCAAGCCAGGAAAAGAATCAAGACAAAGCAACAATATCAAATAACCGAATTAGAGTTTTCTTGGCCTACCTATTCTCAGATTTTCTGGGCCTACCTGCCTATTGGCCTACCTATTTCTTGGCCTATCTATTTTACCTATTTTAGTAAGTAATTTGTATCTATTATTCGCATGAATCTGGTAGGTTTATCCTTGTCGGATGAGAGCGTTTACAAGGAGATGCATTTCTTTTGCCTCTAGACCCAGAACTTCTGTCAGTAATTCTTTGGCTTCGGTTGACGTGACCTGTTCAGTGCTGAAGTCGTTCCCTCCTGCAATTTCCAGTTTGTGCTTACAACTTATATATATCATATAGAGATTATTTTCTTGCTTTTTGCACTCGCATTGTCAGCGAAGGTCTGAAGTTAGCATTGCATTCGAGGGAGAACCAAGAGCCTCACTTGTTTTGTGTGTGTGTAAAATTAGCATTCCTTGCAGACCTTTTGGACGTTCATTTGTAGCCTATCGTGTTTCTTTGGATTCCAGTGTATACTTTTTCAGTATCTTTCACCTCGAGCTTGAGATTGTTTCCCAGAAGGTCAACCAAGATTGCTTTGAAGTATCTCTTTTAAGTATTAAGAAAGTATCTATTTAGTATCGAGGATTCAAGGACTCGTTGTTGCTTGCCTAAATCGGACGACGCAGCATGTTGCTTTGTTATTGAAACTAAAAAGCTGTGCAATGTGCATTTTACAGTACATCGTATCCAGTGGCGGGTCTAGAAAATTTTGGTGGGGGGGGATTTTAAGCAAAACCCTCAAAAATTCGGATGTCTTCACCGAAATTGAGAGTGATTTTTGGGCCGAAATTGGAAATTCAAACGTTTTTTCCGCCCAAAATCAGGTGGTCTCCAAAAAAAAAAAAAAAAAAGGTCTTCACCGAAATTGAGAATGATTTTTCGGCCGAAACCGTTAGCTTTACACTGGTGGGGGGGGATGCATCCCGAAATGGAGCCTAATTTTTCGAAATAGAGGCTGATTTTTCGGCCGAAATCGTTACTTTTAATAGAATTTATTATTTAATAGAAATTATTATTTAATAGAAAATAGAATTTAGGGATGCATCCCCCCATCCCCCCCTAAATCCGCCCCTGATCGTATCCGTTGTGGTATTTGGTTTGGTGATTGCACTTTGAATCATGCTAAATAAGCTGCGAGACCTGGAATCATTTGTACTAAAAGCCACAGATGGAGTCGAGGACACAAGGCTCGAGGCCAAGGACACAAAAAAAATTTAAGGCCAAGGACCAAGGACACAGATGCAAGTGTTTTTCTAAGAAAAAAGGTCTTAAAATTTTTTTTTCGGTCGATCTCCAAAAAAAAAACGGTCTAGAAAAACATTTTTCAGTCGATCTACAAAATTTTAAGCATTCAAAAAATAGTGCTGTCCTCGAGCCGAGGACAGGCAATTTTCGAGGACTTGAGGCTTTGAGGCCTAGTCCAAGGATTTGAAAATGTGTCCTCGAGGCCAAGGACGTCATCGAAGACTCCACCTCTGCTAAAAGCACTATTGGTATCGGTGTGAAATTGTTTTTGGAGTAAAAATCTTAACTGTGGGGTCTTCCGAATGTGGAGCTACAAGAGGTTGGTGTTGCGCACACGTCTTAATTGAGTGGTTTGGGAACACTCCGGGTGCCAACAAAGGTGATTGGCTACAGAGAAACGCGCTCGGAACTCGAATCTCAAATTCAGCTTCTTGACTCCTGCTCAATTCTCCACCAAGCGTGTAGATCAGATCGATGTTTATTCACAGCAGAAGTAAAATATTCAAAGAGCAAGCGAACGAGCGAGCGAGCGAGCGAGCGGTTTCTGTTAAAAAGGTAAAATGAACACTAACGCAGTGGCAAACTTCATTAAAAACATTACATAATTAATTAGCAAGGCTTAATAACAGAAACAATAAAAAACATCCAACTCGACATATTTTGGAGAAAACCGTCTTAAAGAATTATAATGATTTAACTCTTATCTAATTCAATTCATTTCCCAACATTAATCACAGTCAAACATTACTAATTACAATCCTTAACGTACCAAACTGTTTCGCCCAAACGACTGTAACGGTGACGGAAGAGAACACAATAACACGATGAGGACGACGGCTGACAGTATCGTAATGCGGTTTTCGAGGTTTAATCTACAATTTATATCAAAGCTTAGATTTAAGACCGTGAAATAATCAGATATTCAAATGCCGTTGAAACATCGGGTAAAAACATAACGAGTGAAAGGTGCAAACTAATTTCGATTACATCCAGAACGTGAAGCATTTAAGTTTACACAGTTTAACAATTATTAATATCTTGACATCAATATCATTAAAGATGACAGTCCAGCACGAGTTTAACTAAAGTGCAAGAAAGCAGTAGACCAAGTTAAAGTTTTACCTTTCCACAAAGGAATAGAATCGTTATAAATAATATTAAAGTTATTGCAATGAAAACGTACCTTGAGAATTTCCAATGTCGCAGTTTCCAATTCAACAACTCAACTCAACTTGTCAATTTTTAAAGCACAAAATTAATGACGTTACCTTGACAAGATCCAACTGCTAACTAATTTTTAGATTTTACGTGAACAACAAAAAACGCTACAAAAAGGATGTGCAGTGTACAATCAAACGTAAAACGAAATTAAGGTCAGTCTTTGGGCGATAATTCGCCGCTTAATATAGTGCAGTCTGAAAATCCAATTTGCATACAAAATTACGTTCAATCTTCTCTAAACCAGTTTCAAAGGTTCGAATCTCGTTGCGGCAAATTAAAATTTACGATGTAGGCGTGCAATATTTTACAGTTGGTAAGACTTGAATTGAGCTTTTATGGAAGAGAGCATGACTCAATGAAATGTCAAACCGTAGAAACACTAGGGATGAGTTTGAGAGCCCGGGAGCATTCATGTGCAGCTTTTGTAACTCACATGACCGCTGCAGATGTTACTATCCGGTCATCTTTTTACTTTTGTTTTCTGAAAGAAGAGCTGAGAATGCAAGCTTAAGATTGGTGGCGATCATAGGTGGGCACAAATCGTTAATCCGTTATTCCACTACTTCGCTAATTAGCGATGCTAACATTTCATTAGCGCATCAGCGGTTCCGCTAACGTTAAAAAATGTTAACAGTTTGGTTATCGAAGCTAATATTTTAGCCAATCCGCTATTATGCTACAAAAAAAAATAGTTACAACCGTGGTTTCAATAAATCATAGTCTAAAATTTACTACATTTAGCCGTTTTTTCTTGGCAGAAAAAAATGTACTAGGCAGAGAATTTTTAGACGGGGGCTAGGGGGCGTAACCCCTAGCCGCTTGGCGATTTTATGTTTCTTGCAAGAAATAGCCCTTTCAGCGCCATTTTGATCTCATTTCGAACGTTCTTGAGCTATTTGAAAGAACTAAATTGCTGAAATTCGAAAATCATTCCAAAGAATTAAATTTGCCATCCCTTTCAATCATCTTACTAACTCCAAAACATTCCTAAACACTAGTTTTTTTTTGGTTAATTATCCCTTTCCTTCCGCCCAGATTGTGCCAACAGTTCACGCATTATTTTATTTTATTTTAATTTATGTCATGATCACTAACCAAGAAGCGACTTTGAAGGCCTACATCTCTATTCCGTGACACATCCGTACACGCTTCGCGACCCATGGTTTGAAAAATACTCAATGAATAGAAATCAGCAAAAATGAAAACCTGTGCAGTAGTGCGCACCGTGTTAATAAAAATAAAAGACGGATTATTGCATCAAAATTATGTTACTGCAGTTGGTTGCCCGCAATTACGCAAAAGATAGAGAAAACGTCAGACGAGAATTAATTATGTTTAAACGTTAGTATTCCTTTTTTACATCATTGTCTGCCGTCTTGAGGCTACGTGATGTTTCAAAAAAGTATTTTAAGTATACCGAAATGGGGGGAAACAACAGCCATTAGGGAGGGCACACTCCCCCTGCCTCCCGTAGCGACGGCACTGTCTTGAAGTAAAGGTGCAGTAAAAGCCAGCTACAGTACGTTGCGGGATTGCCTAAGTTTTTGAGGGGAGCAACCCGTTGTGGTTACTGCTTAGCAGTCTGACTGAAGAGTGCAATAGGGTGTTTGGGCAAACGCATTTTTCATAGGAAAAGCCATGCAAATTAAATCCAAACTCTAAAATATTAAAAAGGCTTACAGGCCATAGGCGTAGCCAGGGGGGGGCCCAAGGGGCCCGGCCCCCTCCCCCAATCAAAATACCACAAACGACAAAAAATTATGACAACATAGCCTAGTGATGTTTCGTTGCAGTTTTTTTTTCGGTAACTGCGCACATAACAGTAATTAACAATAATATTAATGACAACAAGGGAGTCCCGGGGCCCCTAACTAACAACCAGGGGGCCCTTACTAACAACTAAGGGGCCCTGGGTCCCTTAACCGACTACCAGGGGGCCCTGGGACCCATAACTGAAAACCAGGAAACCCCGGGGCCCCTAACCAACAACCAAGGGGCCCCTAAACAACAACCAGGGGGCCCCTAAACAACAACCAGGGGGCCCCCGGGCCCCTAACCGACAACCAGGTGGCCAGGGGCCCCAAACCAACAACCAGGGGGCCCCTAATTGACAAACAGAGGGTCTTGGGGCCATTAACTGATTACCAGGGCCCCAGAGCCCCTGACTTACAACGAGCGGACTTTGGGGCCCCTAACCGACAACGAGGGGGCTCCAGGGCCCCTAATCGACAACCAGGGGGGCCTCTGATTAAAAACCAGGGAGCCTGGGCCCCTAAATAACAACCAGGGGGCCCTGTAGTGCCTAACTGACAACCAGGGCCCCCAAATAACAACCAGGAGGCCCGGGAGCTCTAAACTAACAAACAGGGGGCCCTGGGGCCCCTAACCAACAACCAGGGGGATCCGGGGCCCCTAACCAACAACCAGGGAGCCCGGGACCCCTAACCAACAACCAGGGGCCCCGGAGTCCCTAACTGACAACCAGGGGGTCCCGAAGTCCCCTAACTCACGACCAGAGAGCCCCAGGGCCCCTAACTAACAACCAGGGGGCCCCTAACTGACAACCATGGGGCCTCGGGGCCCCAAACCAACAACCAGGGGGCCTCTAATTGACAAACAGAGGACCTTGGGGCCATTTACTGATTACCAGAGCTCCTGACTCACAACGAGGGGGCTCTGGGGCCCCTAATCAACAACGAGGGGGCTCCGGGGCCCCTAATCGACAACCAGGGGGCCCCTAATCAAAAACCAGGGAACCCGGGGCCCCTAACCAACAACCAGGGGGATCCGGGGCCCCTAACCGACAACCAGGGAGCCCGGGACCCCTAACCAACAACCAGGGGCCCCGGAGTCCCTAACTGACAACCAGGGGGTCCCGAAGTCCCCTAACTCACGACCAGGGAGCCCCAGGGCCCCTAACTGACAACCATGGGCCTCGGGGCCCCTAACCGACAACCAGGGGGCCCCAGGGCTCCCCTAACTGACAACCAGGGGGCCCCTAATTTACGATCAGAGGGCCCTTAGGCCCCTAACCAACAACCAGGGGGCCCTGGAGTTCCTAACTGACGACCAGGGGGCTCTGGGGCTCCTAACTCACGACCAGAGAGATCAGATCCCCTAATTAATGACCAGGGGGCGCTGGGGCTCCTAACCGACAACCAAGGGGGCCCGGAGCCTTTAACTGGTAACCAGGGAGCCCCAGGTGCCCTAACTGACGACCAATGTTCCCGAGCCAGGGGCCCCTTAATTCAATTCTTTAACAATATTTATGTGCAAAACCTAGCTGTAAAAAATCTAAGAGTTTTGACCTAAAAGTTGCCACCCCAGGCCCTCGTTTAACGTTATTATATACTTAATGCTACAACACAGGCGGTAATGCAAACCCCCCAATTGAAATACTACCAATGATAAATATAAAGAGAGCATAGCCAGTATGTTGTCCCTGTCCGGAATTGCAGTTTCTTTAATTTAGGATTTAAGCGTACAAAGTAAGCAATAATAATAAGGACCACTTGTCCACGTCATAATTATGTCATGCAATTCTTAGACGTTTCAAAAAACTGTCAAGTGACTTGACTCGAGTCTTCCTCGTTTTGAAAAAAAAGTTATTTTAATTTTGATTTAAATGTTGTTTTTTTTATGAAAGAACTTATTAGGGGAGCGATCTTGTCTCAAAATCATAGGCGTAGCCATGGGGTGGCCGCGGGGACCCGGGCCCCCTTAATCAAAATGCCACCAATGACAAAAATTTGTCAAAAAAGCCTTGTTTCTTCATTTTAAGTTTCTTTTAGCATCTTTGCGTACATCAGTACACGCGTACAACAGTAATTAACAATAAATAATATTGACGACCAGGGGGCCCGGCGCACCCCTTTAATTCAATTTTTTCCTACCAATTTAAACGTATAACCAGGGTAAAATCAAGAGTTTTTGTCCTAAAAGTTGCTACCTCAGGCCCTCATCTAAACATTTTATAAACTTAATACAGTAACCAGCGCCGTATTTGCCATATGGCTCAGTGCCAAATTCCTGCCCTCACATAGCAGGACTTTTTTTGGTCTTGTTTTGTATTTGGCAGGAAGATGTTGCAAAAATTCCCAAATTGCCAGGGGCCCTGCGCAATGTAAATCCGGCCCGGGAATAACATGTTTTGTAAGCGTATCCATCTATTGTACCGTTTTTCAATAACAATTCACCTCCATACACCTCTCCAGTTTTTTCGCACAAAATACTTTTAAAAAAATAGCTAGGGAAAATGCTCATTGAACAAACTAATGAAATTCGATTGAAGGGGCCTGGGCCCTTTGGCCGTACATGTACTCCTATAACTGGTAAACTTCATGACTAAACAAAAATCTTGAAGGAAAATCTTCGAGAGGATTATTGTTTACTGCTAAAGTATTGCAGGAGGCAATGTGCCTTGCTTCCCCCTATCGACCAAATCACTTACAATTAAAATTTTGCATCATAATGCAAGATTCTAAACGTGTTTTGGGATTTAACTGCAAAAGGAGGATTGAGCAACTAAATTTTTTCGATTGGCTTTGAAATGTTAAAAATCTAGTTTTTTCAAATGGCTTTTTTTCAAAAAAAAAAAAACTCGTGCAAAATGTGATCCAATAGGATTTAAATAGCTTTTTTTTCCAAAAACTAACAAAAATCGCCCAGCAGCTGGGGGCTTTGCCTCCAGACCCCCATAGCCACCGGCGGATGGGGGCTGCGCCCCCAGACCCCCGTCTGTGATACGTTTGAGTACACTAGCTTACTCAACACGTCTCCTAAGTTAGACATTTACACTTTTTAACGATTAGTATTCGTCCTCTCCCTTTATCAAAATCCTGGTTACGTGCCAGCAGACAACGATTTCAGATCTTCCATTCTGCGATATCTTTGCCCCAGAAAAAGTTCCTTTTTCAAAAATTTCTGATGACGTCATTGCATGTGATTTGTGGTTTGGGCCCCCCAATCAAAAATATTGGCTACGCCTATGTTACAGGCAATACTTAAATTGTAGGGGGAACGCGGGTGGACGCGTCCCCCCCATAGAGAGTTAGCGTCCCCCCATCGAAAGTTGAGTGCTGGATGATCAGACGAAAAAGACCAGCCAGGACTAAAAGATCCTTCAAATTCCCTGCCGAATATGATCGCAAATTATGGTGAAGACCTTTTCTTTTTTTTGATCTTTACTGGATTTCGGGAAAATCACTTCAATTTTTGGCGAATACCTTTTTTTGTTTTTGGCCTTCACCTGATTTCGGAAAAAATAGCTTTAATTTCCGGCGAAGACCTTTTTCTTTGTTTTGGTCTTTATTTAATTTCGGCGACGGAGAACCATAATTTCCACTAAAGTATTTGTAAATTTGGCCAAGGCTGCAAAAGCGTCCCCCCATGCAAAATTTTACAATTTAAGTACTGCTTAAGGGTAAACATCACCTATAACGCAATCGCGTGTAGTGTATAAAAGATTATCAAACGCAGTGCTGCCGTCGAGGGTATAGACTCGGCCTACTTGCTTTATTTGTAATTTTTCATGGTAAGCTCGGGTAATCTTTAGCCCCACAGTCAGTCGATATCAACTGCCTTTGCTGAAGTTGACAAAAAAGCTACTAAATTTTAAGGAGGCAGAAAGTGCTACAAATTTCTTGACAATTTCTGATTTGCTGCAAGACTGAAGCCTACCCACTTGTTTCTGGATAGATCCTTTACACTAATTTGTGGCGCAACCAGAGAGGCAGGTAAACCACCTCTCTTTTCCTCAGCCAAGTTACTTGGAAAATTTGACCCAAAACTGTTGTCGTTCAAACGTGTTTTAGACTTGATCTTTAAGCAAGAGAGGGATTGAAGGTGCTGGGCAATTTAATTCTATAACTGGCTTCCAAATCTTGGCACTTTTGTTCTTTCAAACGGCTCTAAAAACAAGCAAAATATGATTTAAATAGCGTTAACATTGCTATTTTTCCCAAAAAAATTGCAAAAACAGGACGCTTTTGATGCACTGGGGTTGCACTAGTCTGTTTAGCACAATGTCCAATTGAAGCATTTTTAGAACAAAAATATTTTTGTTCAATCCCCTTCTTTTCCCAGCAAAATTCTGGCACGCGCCTGCCACTATTTACAGTTCAGAACTGTGGTTCTCAAATTTTTTTGGCTACATCGCCGAGTTTTCAACCTTGAATTTGCTAGGAGCCGCATGCAAATAAGTTAATCACCCAATCTTTAAGGTGAAGACCAAACCTAAAAAAGGTCTTTGCTTTTTTGTTGAGAGATTTTTCGGCCAAATTTTGGTGAAGACCATACAAGAAAAAAAGTTCTCCGACGATTCGTTGCGTCATTTTTTGGTCAATTTTAAGCGATGACAAAAGAAATAAAAAAGAAGTGTTTGCCATTTTGCAGTGCCGCTTTTCAGCTAAAATTCGGAATCGACAAGAGATAATTTACACACAATTAGTGAAAACCACAATGATTGGTACAAGTTATGAAATTGATTTTTCGTTTTTTCAGTGTCATATTGTACGTTTATGGTTAATTAGCGGATTCGCGAATTAGCGTTAACTTACGCTAACGAAAAATTTGCGTTATCGGATTAGCGTTAGCGAAGCTAGTCTTTTCAATTAACGGAAAAGCTGTTAGTGGAGCTAATTTTTGCGTTAGCTGTGCTCACCTATGGTGGCGATGCGCTGCTGAGTGGTTGAGAGATATACCGTGCTGCTATCAAATTTGGGACTGGAAATTGCACCACTGACGTACTTTCATTCTCTTTTCAAAACTTAGATATACTGTAAGAAACCATGGTTGAGATCAACAAAAAGAACGAGCGAATTTTACAAATCTTCTCACTTATGTTCTATATTGACTGGATTATCTTAAATAAAAATAGTGTGTTTTGTATCCGTAATAGTAGTGCAGAAAAGTTACCATAAAGTATTGTCAGTACCTAATTCTGTTTTTGCTCTTGGCCTAATAGTCTGATTGAAACAAAGTTATGTTGCTTTTCATCAGTGAGTTTATTTCGGCTACTGTAGGCGTTATTGGTTCAAGCTTCAAACATCACACTCAGTATACTGTACACTTGAAATGCAGTATTTCGAGCACAAAGTTGAGCCAAGTCAACTGGAGTTGAACTTTATATCACTGAGAAAAATATAAGATGCATTTTCTTTGCGACTTTAAGGCTGACAAAGTCGAAATTTTCATTTTGCCTTTTAAAAATTTTATGACTTAAAATTTACATTTAAAATTTTGCAGTAGCAATTAAATTTTTATTTGTCCAGTAAGTTTCTTCAAGGTTTAACCTTGGTTGAAATTTGTTCTTGTGATACGGGCCAACTATTGCTTCCGCTTTTTGATGTAGTAAAAAAGCATCAGACTGGTTACAAATACAAATATCAGCTACAAAAAAAAACAAAAAAAAAAACGACAAAGCAATTAATACGAACAAATGTCATATAACCATAGGTGGGCACAAGTCCGTTAATCGTTAATCCGTTAATAACGAAGCTAACTTTTTCATTAACTCGTTAATCCGTTAAAAAGGTTTTTCATGTTAACGGACTAAATTAACTTCCGTTAAGTGCTGTTAACGGACTAAAGTAACTTCCGTTGAGTTCTGTTAACTTCCGTTAAGGTTTCTATCGTTAATACCATGCAAGCTTCGTTGTGCATTTGAACTTATTTTTATCTTGAAATTAGATTAGACCGTAAAATGTAACTTTCAAAACACAAAAAAGACCACTATAGCAATAAATATTTCCTTACAATCAGCTCAACAGCGTCAATGCGTGTTCTAGAAGCGAGTGAATAAAACGAAATGTAAATTACACGCAAAATGTTAACGGATTAACGAACTTTATTAACTTCTGTTAATTAAAGCTGAAAATAACGGATTAACGTTAACGGAGGTGTGAAGTTTGTTAACGGACTAGTGATTAACGAAGCTAACGTTTTGCATTAACTTGCCCACCTATGTATATAACTATAATAAAAACTCAGTAATGCAAATTTTGGGTGTTTATGACAACTTACCGATTCATGTTCTAAGTTTATTTGCAATGCTTTACAGATTTAAAACAAATCAAACTTTTAAAATCAAGTTGGCAAATTCCCTTCGTAGGTTGCAGGAAGATATTTTTAGTAAGGTGTCTAGGTCCTCGTTTATCTTTGAATTTGTTCTTTGAAATAATGTTAAAGTTAAGACTCTTAATAAATGATCGTTCGTTTCAAGAATATCAAATCATGTTTATGTCATTGAAAAATTGTCTTACCAAAAACGCTAAAACGCTTCGACTTTTAAAATCATTGGAATAAATTAGATCACTGCATGAAATACGTATACATGGAAGCATATTGTAGGAACAGTTGCTACTTAATTCATCAATTGTGATTTTAAATATGATAAAATTATGTGAATGCTTCTCCATGAAATCATTTTGCCCGAATGCCACGATAACACGGTAAAACCAGGGATAGTTCACCCCTGCATAAAACAAAATATATATCTGCAAGTAAGAATTAAAAAATATTCTTTAAAATATAAGCTACCTAAATCTTTTGTTATGTGAAAGCAAAAGCAAATATTACATTTAAATTGAAAAAGCTGCCCGGTTATTGTCATATTTGTAGAAACACTCAGCTGTATAATTGGTCTGTTGGCTTGTAAACTGACAACTGGTGTTGAATATGCAGCGATTCATCAAACTCTCGTAATAATTGATCTGTGTTGGCAACCGGGTAACGGAGGAACCCAATTGGTAGAGGTTTTGCAGAATTCCATATGCTTCGAAGTTTTTGCTTTGCTCGAAATATTCTGGTATCGAACCTAAAGATATGTACACGCTTAGGTTTTTACATTGCTAATAAACATGACAGCCTACAGTCAGGGTCGGATTAAGACGTGAGTAGGCCTGATGCTGTTGTGTACGGCCTTCGAGAGAAATTCCTCGCTTGGAAACAGATCCAAAATGGAAATTGGAAAGGAATACTTCTTAACCGAACCAAAGCTAATTAACCCTTTGGACTTACGGTGATGATCCAAAACATAAAAATAAAAGGTCTTCATTTATATTGCGACTGTTTTTCTCTCGAAATTAAGGTGAAGACCAAAAGATAAAAAAAAACTTTATTTCGTTTTTGGCGTATTTCAGGAATGGGCGTAATGCGGCACCATCAGTAGCATCAACTTTTCTCTCGCAATGTGTTGTCCTGCATAGCGAAATTAACACGTCAAAGCTTTATAATTGCTGTGATGTTAGTCAAAGGTAAAATATTACATTCGATTACCAACACATCACGAAAATTGGCAGGCAGAAAGTTGGGTTTGGTATGCTCAAGGTATGGGGTTCGATTCTCGGTGTAAGCAATTTTTTTGGCGGGGAAGTTGAATTAGTTGTGGCAATTCTTTTTTTTCGAGGTTGAAACGCGGATGGAATCGCTCTATTCTACCACAAATTCGGGCATCTTTGGGGATTTCCAACTCAAAGATTGGTCCAAATGCCTTGCTCGGGGCCCGGAACCTCTCTCCAGGAGCAATTGCTCTGGGCCTAACTAAATCCACAACTGCTATGCTGTCAGCTATGAAAACGCAGAAAGGCCAGAAAACCCCTTTCCTCGAAGGACCTGACTATTGTCACCCTAAAGGTCTGGTGGGCGATGTAGAATATTCTTTATGTGTAAAAGACTACCGGTATATAGCTGCTTTGACTCTATAGTTGAATAGTCAGTATACCTTACTATAAGAAGTTTTACAGAGCACATAACGTATAAACTATTAGGATCTTCCAGGCACCCTTAGGCTTGAACCCGGGCGCGATGTACCCCCTAAACCACCTCACCTAGGCCCTGAGTATGCGGTACTCGGGTTTGTTCCTAGGTCGGTATAAACCAAAAAAAAATAAAAATTGGTATTCATTGCTTCTCTACTGGAAGTTCAGCGAAGAGACAGTGAGAGGTCCACCCCGTGTGTGGTAGACGGGTGAGCCGGGGGCAGCTCGATTCAAAAACATATGATACCTTTGCAATCTAGCCAATGCAACTTGGTGAATAAAGATGCAAATACAAGAACATTGCATCGAACAACAAAAGTCGTTAATTCTGGCTTAAAGTCACTGAAAGATAACATTATATTCGACTTGCGGAGGTTACACAGTGTAACCTACGGCTACGCAAACAATCCAGAGTGTATTTTCATCTATTTATAAGATTTGTTCGAGAAATCAATGAAATTTTGACACTAATTATGACTACTGCACTTAATTTCTGCCACTTTTAATGTAATTCGCGTAGGCGTAATCAGTTCAACAACTCACAAGTAATCAGTTCAAGCACAAAATGTGGTTTTGGTGTCAGTGGCAGAGTTTCAAACGGGCCGACAAGTACAAGCCAGAATCCAAAAGCATAAGCCTGAACCTAAAAAGTGATTTAAAGCCAAAACCGGCCCGAAGAAGCCTGAAATTTAAGTTAGGTCAAAAAATGTGTACAGCTATAATTGTTCGATGAGGTTTTTACCAAGAATCGAAGGAGTTACACTGTTTAACAAGGTGCGTAGCTCTGAGATTCGAAAATCTCTCAACATTGAGCCGTTACTTCTCCAAATTGAAAGATCTCAGCTTAGATGGTTTGGCCATGTAAGCAGAATGCCTCAGGAAAGACTCCCCAAACAAGCTTTACTTGCCTAAGCAAATGGGAGAAGACCAGTAGGACGACCTAGAACTAGATGGACCGATTACATTGAGGATTTGGATGGAACCGCTAGGGACTTCACCCAAGCAAAATGATGGAGGTGATGTAAGACCGTAAGGTGTGGCGGCTTAATCTCGAGCTGCTGCCCCCATAACCCTCACGGAAAACCGGGCAATGAAGAAAGGAGAAGAAAAGAAGAAGCGTTTAAAATAAAGCTAGTTAGTTACTATTGGTCAATTGTGATGTAATAATTATGATTGTGAGAAAATAATAGTATGATGCTCAAATAAAGTTGCCATGCAGGATTGCAAAGTTACTTAAATTACGCCTTTGTACCACTTAAAGGCAAACACTAGTCAAGTACGTACATCAAGCCCAAATTAAGCCTGACATTTCGTCAAGCTCGAAATCGAACCGAAATGTTCTGCCTGACCAGTGGTGCAAATCTTTGTTGAGAATTGGGGGGGGATAATTTGCAATTTTACCCCAATTTTCAACATTGGGGGGGATGAACCTCGACCAAGACTTTTTTCAGGTGAGCAAATTAAGTGAAGACCAAACAAATTAAGTGAATCCCCGCCAATAATTTGACTCTGGTGTGCATCTGAGCGCAGGTCAATACTTAAAAAAAGTGTTCCATTTCTGGTGAAGACCTTTTGTTTGGTCTTCACCAGAAATGGAACACTTTTTTTAAGTATTGACCTGCGCTCAGATGCACACCAGAGTCAAATTATTGGCGGGGATGCAGATGAAAACCATACTCAAATTGTTGGGGGGTATACAGTCAAATTATTTGGGGAATATATCCCCCCATCCCTCTTTGTTTCGGCACCACTGTGCCTGACGTACAATTTGGGTCAGTAAAACGACTTTACAGTATTCTTATCGTTTTGAAAATTTTTTATTTACCAATTCGATCTCTGTTAATTAGAACATCGTTGGACTCACAATGCGTGGCGTTTATTAATTCCCCAGGATTCTTGTCTTACCTGATTGCGCATCCATCAATTGCTCCAAGATTGTTTTAGGCTTTTTTCCTTTGCTTTGTTTAACGGTTTCGTTCCTCACTGTTTTTTCCGGCTCTGCACATAAACATTTCCTTAAATCAGGGTTTTTTTTAACTTTTACAATGACCGGCCATATACGAGTGACTGAGTTAGACCGCTGGCCAGACCAATATCTTTGAACAAGAAATTAGCAAAAAGGAACATTGTTTTTGGTCCTGCCGCTACCTCATAAAGACCAATGAGGGTACGGAGCGAAGCTCCTGCGCGCGATAGTTTTTGTTGATTTTTGTTTCAAAATATTTATTTTAAGCTTAGTTTTGTTAAGATTATTGTTTTAAAAACGTGCACATCAGCGCTTTAAAAAGATGTTCGAACTTCTTGCAGTAATAAAGCTGTATAAGGCTTATTGGCAACAACAAAGTAATTTAAAATTTAAGTCATTTTATTCTTATTTTTGTTAACTTTTTAAACTTATCTCTTTCTTTTTTTTTTTTTTGTTAAATGTTTTCCTAAATATTAAACTTCTTAAAAATTTTTTCATAATTTTTAATCGGACAATTTTTAATCCTTTTACGACCAACTTTCAAACTTGTTTGCGGATTTCGTAAATTTTTCAAATCTTTCAATAAATGTTGTTAACAAATTTTATCTCTACCCCTCTTACCAGTACGTGGTTGTGAATTGCTTTAAACGACATTAAACAACTGCAAAATTTTCCTGCAAAAGTAAAAAGAGCGTGATTTTTGCTGTTTAGCGAGCACTTTGATCGACACTAGACAGGCCATTGACGGTCAATCGCCCCGATTGCGGTTCCTAACTTCACTACCGGCGGAATTCGCACGTGTGACTGTGAACTTAGATGATCTTCAGTTGATTTCAGAGACTTTTTTCACTACTGTGAGTTAGCACTTCCTCACATATCTGCTTTCCTATTAGGCTAGTGTTTCATGAGCATCTGAATTCACTCATAGCCTATCCTGGCAGCCTACCCGAACCTTCAACCACACACGAGGACAATTTCTACACTTGCCATCGTACTTACTTCTCAGATTACTCTGATCATAGTCTGACATCAAAGCCACCAGAAAAAGGAATCTCTACCAGTATCACAATGGTGCTCCACTTAACTCAACCGCGTTGCGCTACATCACTAAGCTTGGACACCATATACGACATCACACTAGCAATTTACCACAATCACAATTCTAAATGGCACTAAAATTTTGCTTCAGAATCAGTATTGATGCATTCAGTCGCAACACTCATCAGTAAAGTCTGAGCTTTCTCAAAATGAAAACTGGAAGGCTTTTAAAAGTTCGCTGGCACAAATCTTAATGCAAAACTTAAAACGGCATCGTGAATCCTCTTTTTGGTGACCTTGTTGTCAGACTTTGATCAGAGTAATCTGAGATGAGGGTACGATGGCAAGTGCGGAAATTGCCTTCGTGTGTGGTTTGAAGGTTCGTGTGTGGTTTGAAGGTTTGGGTGGGCTGCCAGGATAGGCTATGAGTGAATTCAGATGCTCATGAAACACTTGCCTAATGGGAAAGCAGATATGTGAGAAATGGCTCCCTCACAGATTGTGAAAAAAGTTTAAGTTCCAAATCTGCTACGTAACTTCTGATTACGGAGAGTTCTGGGAGTAAATTTCTATCCCCGGAACAATTAGAAATTTTGTGATTTTTTTAGAAAAATACTTTGGTTCTAACGTCATTTGAGAAAATTCAAACCCCACGCGTAACCACATATTTTTTATTTTTTTGTTAAATTCTTTTCTTAACTTTGAACCTGAAATTTTTTTTCAACATAGGTGTTTAAACAGATTTGCGATGGCATAGAACCAAACTTTCGCCTCGCGAGTTTGAGTCCGATTATTTCCGCTGCTCCATCTGCAAGCTGTAGTACTGTAGAACGATCTTAAGCAAGACTTTGAAGAAGTTGCTACTCCAAGTGGCTGAATGACTTTTGTATTGGGAGAAAATCATGCGATGTTAATTTAAAATCCCATTAAAATTGAGCTCTCGGACATCTTTTGTGGATGTCATAATACTTTTCAAACTTTCAGTAACTCTTCGCGGGCCATAAAATTTCAGCTCGCACGGCACAGTTTACACACCCCCATTTTAAATGATTGGTTCACAAGTCTAAACACTTATACGAGTACAGTATTTAACTAAATAAAAATGCCTTAACACTTTTACGAAAAGAAGTATGCGCCGCCCTTAAGTTGCATGCCAATTAATATTGTTGATGCAGTGCATATTTATCCTCCTATCACCGGAAAGCGTCAGACGCTAACTATTGGACGATCCACACATTTACCTTTGATTGCAATAACTACTTCAAGTTTGGAGGAATCTGCAACTGCTTACAGCAGGAGTTTCTAGTGATTCAATGTTCCTGTGGATTTGTGTACATTCGCGTCCATTGAATATACTGTTGTTAGGAGCCACCAAGCAGAGAAAATTTTTCGTCGTAAAGCCTTTGATGTACGGACACAACAACGTGACCAGCAGGGTGCGGGTTGAACTCAAATCATGCGCTCAGTGTCGTCGTAAAAACGAAGCCTTTACTCTTTCGGCCGCGTAACCAACTACATTTACATTTAGTTACATTTACTAAAAAGGACATTTTCACAAAAAAATTGTAGAAATAGGATTTGGTGCCAATCTGACGACTGTTCATTTAGAGAATTTTCGTGGTTCAGTTATCTGTTCACGTATTGCCATTTAGGAAATGGTTTTATTTATTTTTCTCAAGGGAATGTATACTGTATTCTAAATTCTTAATTCGAGCTTGTACTGGTGAAGTAAAAATAGGGATATAAGTACATTTTTCTCTTTGCAAACCCCCTTACGCAACTTACCTTTCCAGATCTTTTTCTCGTTTGTTGTTTGAGAAAACGTAGGAAATCGCTTTGCTGATTCTCCATTTTCACCTAAAATTCATGTTTAGGATTTTCTCAGACAAATGCTTGTAAGTTATTTGAAGCCGATATACTCAATGGTGGTGGGTAAGATACTTTTAAAAGAAACCAGTCACAGTTACTTGGCAGAAAAGTAACTAAGGTGCAGTTACAAATTAAAAAAGTAACTAGTTACAGTTACTATCCGCGCTGGTCGGGTATTTGTGCTAAAAACTGGTCCGTCGCCATACTTCAGAAAGTGTACGGCACAAGAATAAAATGGCGCAAAGCTAAACATTATTTTTGCAACAAAAATTAAATATTGTAACAGTTTATGAGTCAACTATCAATTTTGGTAGTTTTAGGTTTGAAGTTAGCTTTCTAGAGTAAGGATTTGTGTTCGCGTAAGATTTGGATCAGAATTAATAGAAAATCGATAAAAACTTTGGGTGAAATAATCTGTTCCAAAAAATATTCCTATTGGCCAAGTTTTTGCTAAGAAACATGCAAACTAAAAAGCAATTTTAATGTATAAAGTTTTCAAAATTTAAGTATAGTAACAAATTTCCGAAAACATTGACGTCCTTCGTGGTCGACTCCTGGGAAATCATAACGACTTCCTTTGGCAGTTAGGTGGCCAGATCAACCACCAACCCTGCAGCTGCAAAGCAGCTCGAGTCATAAGATGCACAGAGCTGGACAGCGCTAAGAGTCTTGTCCAGCTGGGGAATAACTTTGTTAGAGAAGCTGAGGGCTGCCGATGAGAGCTAAAAGCTCGAAACAGGGCTGTCCAGCTCTGTGCATCTTGTAACAAATTTCGTTACAATCGAAAAAAGGAACCAGTCACTGCTTACCACTGCCGAACGCTTATATGCTATGATAACTTTGGTTATAATTATTGGCTGTAGATTTTTTTTTTCTTTTTTAACTGTTACGGGCAGTTTAGTTGACCCAACGAGGTTTTAACCCCGTTTACCTTCGTTACGTTCTTCGTTTTGGACTCTCATAGTATGCACTCTAAAAATAAAATAAATAAACAAAAAAAACATATTGTCTTTATGCTCTCAGAGTCGCTGTACTATGCTGAAACGTAGCTTATAAATGAATTTGTGGGCCCATCTCCTCATCAAAAATGGCGCATACAAGTCGGCAGCGTGGCCGAGAGAATAAAGGCGTCGATTTTACGACGACTCTGATCACTTGATCATAAGTTCAACCCGTACCCTGGTCACGTTGTTGCGTCCTTGGATAAGACGCTTTACGATGACTATCTCTGCTTGGTGGCTTCGAACAAGCAGCAAATTTACGTAGGAAGAAGTCAAGCGTCAACCGGAAAGCTTGGAAAATGGTCAACTCCTAACCAGGTGCGGATTCGCCCAAAGCATAGCGCACCGTCGCTCTCTCGTGATAGGAGGATAAAGATGCATCAATCAATCATCATAACTTTTTAATGTCTCTCAATAATGCCTACATTTGCCCATTCAAAGTCTTATCACTTAGCCTCCACAAAACGGCTTACAGTTACTTATGTAATGTTAAAAATAACTACAGTAAAGCAGCACTGCTAATAACTTAAAAGATCCAGTGTCGGACTATACAGCGATAAAGTTTTGGCTAACCTTGGCTGTAACAACATCAATGGTCACAAGCTTTTTATCCCAAAATACAAGGAACCTTGTAGTTAAAAGGGTTGAATCATCTAGCCAATTCTGGTAGTTATTAAAAGCTAAAGTAGAAATATAATTTTTAAATTTTTTTTTTCTTTTTATTGCTGCGGTTGCAAAGATATTCATCAAATTCAAAGAGATATCTGCACATAAAGTTTTTGAAAACCCTTAGTTTCCAGTCTGATTCTTGAAACAAGGCAAAGGTTAACTAAATTGCATTGTTCACGTGATGTTACTGAATGGGTAAGTATTATTTGGGCTCTCTTTTTCACTGAAAGTTTAGCCTAAGAGAACAAAGTTAGGATTCCAGCAACTTTTTAGAGAGATATCTATTTGTGTTTCTTAAATATCTTTGCAATTGCAGTCCTAAAACAAACGAAAAAAAATTCAAAAATTGTACAGTCAACTCCCGTTCAGAGATGGAACCGGTCAGAGTTTTCTCGATCCGACCCGACCGGTAAATTTCAAAATCTACGCCGGTTGACCGCCCGGTCGATCGGCCGGTTAACCGGTTTCCGACCGTTCCGGTCGACCGGTTTTTTACAGAAAAATTTTGAGCACTGTTCAATGCATCTAATGAAAAATTTTCGAAAGAGGGGCCATGGGTGAGGTGTTAAAATTTATGACTTCGGACGGGGGTCTCAGAAAAAAAATGAAATAAAATGTTTGCGTTTTTTGCAAAATACCTTTTTTTTTTGCAAAATACTGTTTTTATAAAAAGTTCTACTCATAATTAAATATAGGCCGATATGTGTATTTCGATTGGTGCTTAGATGTCTTTTAGTTGCAAGAAAGGAGCATTTGACCGGTGTTTCAACCGGCTTGACCGGCCGGTCGAAGAATATCGACCCGACCGGTTCCCATCTCTGACAAGCCATGTTCCATTAATGTTAGTCGCGTTGTTCGCGAGTGTACCACTTTTTTTAGGAGTAAAAAACGAAAAAAATTGTGGTAGTAATTTAGTATTTGCTAGCCGGTGCATTAATTTGGTGATTTCAATTTTGTTTAGATCGTCCAATTTCAGTATATTTAATTTTGCATAACATTCAGTGGCTTTGTCCAACCAATTACCTCCTGCTACAATTCTCAATGCTTTATTTTGCAATACCGATAATTTGTCTTGAAAAGTTTTAAAAGTAGAAACCCAAATGACAATGCCATAGAGGAGATGAGGATGAATCACTGAGTAATACAAAGTTCGTAACGCTGATGCAGGTAAGACTTGCTTCAGTTTCGAAATAACCCCAAAAGAACTTGCTTCAGTTTCGAAATAACCCCAAAAGATCTAGCTATTTTAGATTCCAACGTCTTAGAGTGCAAATTAAATTTTAATCCTGAATCATTTGCTATGCCAAGATATTTCACACAGTCTTGTAAAGCTATAATTGAATAGTCGAAGCTTATTTCTATGTTGCAAATATTGTTTGTTGTTTTTGGAGGTATTACTAAGAATGATGATTTTTGAGGATTTACAGTAATTTTGTATGCTTGGACACATTTGTGAATATTTACCTATTCTCTATTTAGTTCTTCAGTTAATGCTGCTTGATTAGATTGATGGATTATTATGCATGTGTCGTTCGCAAATCATCTGGGCATTGAATTTAGGGCATTGGAAATATCATTGATATAAATCGATAAGAGCAAAGGCCCAAAGTCTTTAATGAGAAACTGTTTAAAGTTGTGTGCGGCATTGCCGTTGAAATTATTAGACAGATTTTCACCTAGTTAGTTTTTAAAAAAAAGTTAAATTTGTTAAATATTCTTTTCTTGTCTCGTATACTGCAACCATTAAGATTGATATATTAGATGGCAAGGAAAAATATGGAAAATATGCGTCAAGTGTTTTTTCCAAGGACGCAATAATGACCCACTGGCAGTTTGGAAATCGAACCAAGAGTCAGCAACCTTTCGATCCTAACTCTACCAACTGAGCCAAAATAATTTGCTAAAATTACGGTAGACTAGCGAATCCCAAGTTGCTTTCCGTGCTTTACTTCAACTAAACATTGTGTTTATAACATTGCATTTTACTTACTGAGAATTGTAGAATTGAAAAGAATACTGCTGGCTGCGCAGCAAACCACCGCTCGTCGGTCCCTGGGTATACTGCTCCACATGCCTTTCAGCAAACTCAGTTAGTTCACCCATCTTGCAATTTCAAGCTAATTTAACTTTTTTTATCTCCATTACGTAAACTATTAT
The DNA here is from genome assembly GCA_963965965.1 of Trididemnum nubilum. Classification (NCBI taxonomy): domain Eukaryota; kingdom Metazoa; phylum Chordata; class Ascidiacea; order Aplousobranchia; family Didemnidae; genus Trididemnum; species Trididemnum nubilum. The sequence continues at coordinate 30,735,271 of OZ014479.1, read as the reverse complement.
ACTCGCCACGGTTTCCAAACTTTGAAGATTCGTTACAAACAGGAGATTAAAAAACGTGAGAAATATACTGGAAATTAAACATTCCGATAAAACTTCACCAGAATAAAATGCACCATATTATGAATACAAAATGCAGAGTTGTAGAGTATTTTAGTCCATTTCATAGATACCGCAGTAAACATTGATAATAATTACCGAAAAAGCAATCATGTTTATTTGCAAAGTCTAAGTATTTTTCCCAACCACTTTTATGTACAGTAATATTTTTGGGTATAGCATGCGAACAAACTGATGAGATTCGATTAAAACAAAAAAGTTACACTTCGTGTTTATGGTAGTTTTGGTGACTAGCTAAATAATCACAGTTTGGCTTTGATTTTAAATTTGGTTCTGTCAAAGGTGAAAGTAAATATAGCAAAGTTGAAAGGGGTTAAAGCATTCTGCTCGGATTGCGTGCAAAAGAAAAAGAAACATATATCACATTTTCAACAAATTTCAGCTTTTTGGGGCCTCTTATTTTCCAAAAATTTTATTCAAAGTTTGAAACGCTTCCTTTTAACAGTGTTACCAACCAAAATTTAACTTTTACAGCATTATCTATTAGGTAACTTTGTACTTTGGTAGCGCATGATTGCAAAGCTTCAGTAATGGGCCAAGGCTACAAAACATATTAGTTGGTTGTAGAAAACTTAGACGGAAACCCACTTTGTTGAAAATAAGGTATTACTCTAAGTAGTAACACTGCAGGAGCTATTTTTTAGCTCATAGCAATAATTATAACGCACCGATCCAGCGCAATTGCGCCATGGTTAAAAATAAAATAAAATGAAAGGTAAAAAATAAAATAAAATGAACTTTGAAATGAGAGGTCTCAAAAACAATTAGTTGGTTGTAGAAAGGTGAAACTTGGTGGAGATATGTTTAGATGTTTCTTTATCTTTTGGTCATAAACTTAGTTGGATGCATTATTCTTTTTGATATTTCATTTACAGCACAAAGTCTCATTTAGCATTTAACGTATTTTTGCCAACAATGCATTAAAATCGTAACAATAGGATATATGGCAAACTGACTATATACACTACAACAGGTTCGCCGAAATAACATAAATCTCATGACCCAAGAACAAATAAATCAAAGTTTTTTTGGGGCACTACTGCACCAGCTGCGTTTTCGAATTACTATCTCGCAGTATTATTCGTAAAAGATGGCATTTTAGGACAGGGCTAAGCGACATCTCTCATTGTTCATTTATGCTGCATGCACTATGGGGTGTCCAAAACAACAATTTTCTTGGATTTTGCTACAAGAGAATTGAAAAGTATCAGCAACTTCGCAGCATCAATTGACATATTAAAGTTTTTTATTTGACAGTAAAACATATTGTAATAAAAATCGAACGTTTTCGGCCTAAAGCAGTTAAGCCCTCGTCAGTATAACATATCTGAACAAAATAATTTTACATATGGTTATAGGTAATTACAACGCATTTATTACAATTAAAATCAGTTTATGATGTAATACTACCAAAAACTCACACAAATTTTTAGTGAGTTAATTCAAAACAATTTAGCCATGCAGGAGTAAGCAGGGGTATTTTTGTGACTAGTAAAAAGTCAGACAATCAAGAAAAATGAAGCGGAAAATGGCAAAACAAGCAAGTTTAAGGTAAGAATTGAATAATAATGGATACCAGAATATCACAAAATATACTAAATAAAAATGAGGCCACTTTAGCATATATCTTTAGCATATATCCAAAGTTAAACAAACAGTTATATGCTAAAGGGGCCTCATTTTTACTTAGTATTTTTTGTGATATTCTGGTATGCATTATTATTCAGTTCTTACCTTAAACTTGCTTGTTTTGCCATTTTTCGCTTCATTTTTCTTTAGCATATATCCAAAGTTAAACAAACAGTTATATGCTAAAGGGGCCTCATTTTTACTTAGTATTTTTTGTGATATTCTGGTATGCATTATTATTCAGTTCTTACCTTAAACTTGCTTGTTTTGCATTTTTCGCTTCATTTTTCTTGATTGTCTGACTTTTTACTAGTCACAAAAATACCCCTGCTTACTCCTGCATGGCTAAATTGTTATGAATTAACTCACTAAAAATTTGTGTGAGTTTTTGGTAGTATTACATCATAAACTGATTTTAATTGTAATAAATGCGTTGTAATTACTTATAACCATATGTAAAATTATTTTGTTCAGATATGTTATACTGACGAGGGCTTAACTGCTTTAGGCCGAAAACGTTCGATTTTTATTACAATATGTTTTACTGTCAAATAAAAAACTTTAATATGTCAATTGATGCTGTGAAGTTGCTGATACTTTTCAATTCTCTGGTATTCAACATCAACCTTTTTGCCAAAACTTCATTTTGCTACAACTTGTATAAATTTGAATTTTTGGTAAAAAAATAACGCACTGCTACAATGTTTGTGAATGTCGTTTCTCGAGAAAAAACTCAGCTTAGAGATCTGGTTCTTAGCTTATTCAAAGAAGAATGTATGATTTTCCTCCTCATCTAACGTCCAAAGAAGACTGTATGATTTCCACATTATCAAAAGTCAAATTTTCTATGACATGACGTCACCACTAGGGCGCCAAACTACGTCATATTTCGAAAATATTTTACGCAGTGTTTTTTTTTCGCCTAAACGCAAATTCAGACCAAGTTATAGCAATATCTTAGAAGGTCGTTTTTTGATCGTCATTGTAAAGGTCGTCATTTTAATCTACGCTTGCAATGCTTAAGTCCACACCTTTGCTTTTTAAGTTAAACCTATACAGAATGGGTGTAACTTAAAAAGCAAAGGTGTGGACTGGGTAAGGCCATTATTAGCGTTTTGGCATGATCACCTTTTAGGTTTAATTTTTAATTTCAGTGTCTGTTCATTCCTGCATTATGCCGAAAAGTGCCAGTTTACAAAAGAACCGCGACAACCAAAGAGTTTATATGTCATCAAAAGAACTCCGTTAACATATAAAATCTAGGACTTGCACAATTTTTTTTTAATTTTTTTTTTTTTATGAATTAGAACTTTCTTGACATGACTTAACCATAAGCAGTCACCGGAACGAAGTGTTGAGTATCGGACCTTAAAAGTGAACATGGAAAGCGCTATACTGTATTTGGTGCAATGCAGTCATGATCTGCTTTCCTTGAAACCACCTCAAAAAATGATAATAGAAAGCAAAAATTATTAAGTATACCTGGTTTATGATATTCATAAATCAAAATAAATAGAAAACAACTGCATATGAAATACAGTCATTGAAAAAGACGAGCAAAATTAACTCAGTAATAGAAAAGCATAACATGTTTTGAAGATGTATCTGCTGTAGTCAGTATACTCCGCTTAGTTATTGCCTATAAGCAAGCATTTCGTGAGCCTTTTCCAAACCATTTTTGCTGATTCTCAGGTCATTCATCTTTTCCATAGGGTCGTCGTAGTCTTCCGCACTTTCCCGACACTCGATTGCTTTTTTGAACTGATCAATGGCTTCTTCAAGACGGTCTTTAGACATGCATGTCACAGCAAGGTTGTTGATATGAGCGCTGTACAGGTGAAATTTTCTTGCCCTATCACCTAGTTCTTCATCCATCATCCGAATTGCTTCTCGAAGCGTGTCTTCTCAAACCCCGTTGTTTTCTGCGACAAGGTCTGTCGTTTCAATGTGATGCAGGCACAAAGAACAAACCAGTACCATATTTTTTCAGAGCCGGCTGCTTGCATGTCGCTTAGTTTGTTGTAGACTCGACGCATGGCAGGCACCACATCTCGCGAGACGATGCATATTAAATCGGGCCGTTCTTTTACCAGTGCTGAAACTGACATTTTGAGGCCTAAGGCACATCCTTGCATGCAGTTGATAATGTCGTCGGTTTCAACTTCTCCTGTGTAAAGTGCTTCTCCAGCCTGGTATAGCAAAATTGCTTTGAGATGTTGGCCTTTATTTCTGTAATTATCAGCTAAAAGCTCACATTCTTTTGGAGATACTTGTAGAATTTCTGCTAACAACTCGATGAACTGGTTTTTCGATTTCTTTTGCTTCTCGGTGTCGTCGTATTTTTACCAAGGACTGATAACAGTCAATAAGTGTTGGCAAGAAAGAAACTTTTTCGTCGACCTGCATTTGCTTATTCAATATTCCGTAGGCTTCATCATCTTTTCCTTCGTCAGCGTAGACCCTAGCAGCAACTGTGCAAAAAAGAAACGGCCGTCACAAAGGACAGTAAAGTTTGAATTTGATGAAACTAAGGGCACAGATGAGCAGTATCTAGCACTAAAGTACGGCAGTACTTCTTTAGTTCCTGTATCGATGGTACTATTTCTAAACAAGCACCAAACTAACGGTATCGCGATACTTTTTTCAAAAACGGATTTGCATCATTGATTAATGTCCAATTCACTTTTTTTCGTAGCACTTTCATAAATACACAGGGCTCAATTTTCTTTCAAATTTAAGAACAAATTAAAAACAATGCCAGCTTCGGCATAAAAAAATAATTAAGTATGTTTGCAAGTAAGTAGCAGCGTTTTCTTGGCCTTTTCTCCATTTTTAATATGTCTAAAACACTCTAAAAGACCATTCAAGAATCTATACCGAAAGACAACTTTTATCCAAGCAAGAATGTAGCTAAGTTACTATATTTTCCAAGAACATTTAAGACAATATTATGAATGAATGAGGCTGAATATTAGTAAAACTTTAAGAACCAGTCTCAATTCAAATTTTTCTGGTTCTCATAAAAAAGGTGTAGTGTGACGGAGTGGTTGTTGATTTTCCGTGTTTAATCAATATAATTCTAAACAACTAAGTTGCCGTATTTAGTTGAATTTTATCAGTTATTGCCACATAATATCATATACGAGTATGATTTAACCGATTGATTGATTATTACCTATCACACTTTTTCAACCGAACGAAGATAAATTCAGAAAAAAATACTAGACAATTTTTCAAGACAGGTATTTACATGCACTTCCAGAAGTTACAACGGCAAAGAACCAAACCTCCGATTACCGGATTTACCGCAGCAATGCAGCAATGCCACTTGGCCATACTATAGCGGCATATTTTACAATTTACACTGCACTGTAGGTTAATCGCTGCAGTCACTTTCTTTATTTTTTGCCTTTTGTTTCCAAGTAGAAAATATTATTACCCTTTTTACATTCTCTTTTAAATTTTACTATAGTGCTAAAATTTATCTAAAGCGATTGATTGATGAACTTTTATTCTCAATCTTGTCACAAAAAAGCTATGGTGCTAGTGCTATTCCATCGCCGAAACTACATGCGCTTAGGAGTTGGCCATTTTCCAAGTATTCCGACAGAAATTTGACTTTTTGACAATTTGCTTAAACATAGGCGTAGCCAGGGAAGGGGGCAGGTGGCCCGGGCCCTCCCCCGCAGTCGAAATGTCATCGATGATAAAACTGTACTTAAATGCTCTTGTTTATTCAGTTTTAGTTTCCTTTAGTATTTTCCGTGCAACCGTCACGCGTACAACTGTAATTAACAACAATATTGACGACCAGGGGGCCCGGCCCCCCCCCCAATTCAATTTTGCCAACCAATGTAAATGTATACCGTTTGAATATAAGAGTTTTTGTTTTAAAAGTTGTTAACTCAGCCACTCATCCATCCTTTTTATGAACGTAATGCAATAGCCAGGGCCGGATTTAACATATGGCACAGTACCAAGAGCACCGTGCTCAGATGAAAAGACTTTTTTTGGTCTTCACCTATATTTGGCAGAAAGAGGTTGTAAAAATCCTGGAAGTGCCAGGGGGCCCGCTCAATGTAAATCCGGCCCGCGAATAACATGGTTTGTATGCGTAACCATCTATTGTACCATTTTTCAATAATAATTCACCTCTACCTCGCAGATTTTCACACACAAAATACTTCTATAAAAAATTAGGTAGGGGAAATGATCACGGTATAAACTATTGAATTTCAATTGAAGGGGCCTGGGCACCCTGGCCGTTGATGTACTCCTGTAACTGGTTAATTTCATAACAAAACAAACATTTTTAAGGAAAATCTTTGAGTGGGTTATTATTTACGGCTAAAATATTGTAGGAGGCAGTGCAACTTACTTTCCCCACCTGGGCAACATCACCTACAAAATTTAACTCCAAAATGCAAGATTATAAACGTGTTTTGGACTTAAATTGGAAGTCAAAGGAGGATTGAACAATTTAATTTTTTTAATTGACTTCATATTAATGTCAAAATTTAGTTCTTGCAAATGGCTGTGAACACGAGCGAAATGTGATCCAATGACATTAAAATAGCTTTTCCCCCTCAAAATTACAAAAAATTGCCCAGCGGCTGGGGGCTTTGCCACCACACCCGCATAGCCTCTGGCGGCTGGGGGCTCTGCCCCCAGACCCCCATCTTTATTACCTTTAAGTTACACTGTTACTCAGCACGTTTTCCAGGTTAGACATTTGCACTTTATAACTGTTAGTTTAAGCCCTCTACCTGTAGCAAAATGCTAGTTAAGTGCCAAACCAGGCCACGGCTTTATATCTTCCATTCTACGATATCTTTGCTCCAAAAAAAGTTCCTATTTTGAAAATTTTTGATGACGTCATTGCATGTGATTTGTGGTTTGCCCCCCCCCAATCAAAAATCCTGGCTACGCCAATGTGCTCAAGCCACGAAGCAGAGCAGAGTTCCAAACAAGGATGCGGAAGCTGGAAGCGGTAAAAGGGTACCGCTTTCGCCATTCATATCGAACGCCTAAAACATGAATGTTGTGCAATTTTTTGCGAAATACTGTATATGACGAAAAGTGAATGTTTGCTTGATCATCACATTTTGCAAAGACACATTTTTGAAGGCTTGTGTTCACTTAGATTCGGGGCAGCCCCCACCCTTATCAACTTAAAGATGAACCACGTAGCTAACCAACTCGTTTTTAAAATTATAAGTGTTCAAAAATTCTATATTTTTCGTCCTAAAATTTAAAAAATTTCTCAAAAACATTTTTAAATAGGACTTTGCCCACTTTTCAATAATCTGATGCCGTACTCGTGTAGCAGAGTATATTCACCAACATAAATAAAGCTTCCACTTTCCGCATTTTAATTTCTTTAACAGCGATAATATATTTTTGAGACGCAAAAAGAGGAGAGCATCATAACGCCTCTCGAACAAAGTTTGATATTGTATGACTTTTAAATGATATGATGTTATAAAGCTTGTTTTAATTATTGTTAAGTCAGTGCCGTCTCCAAAGCGAACGAAATGAGTGGGCATAAGCCCAAAGTGGGGCGGCACTAAAATAGACTAAACTATTGCATATGAAAACTGATCTTCAGATCTAGTACGGCTACAAATTGTGCGATATTTTAAAAATTCTGTTTTCACGTCTAAAAAAAGAGACCTATAAGGTCGGGCGCGTTACTTAGCTCGTTTCGTCTGCCACCCATAATTGCTTGAAAAATCTATCTGCAGCAATGAATGCAACCAACGGACAACCAGGATTTTGCCAAGAGTGGTAAACCAAAAGCAAACTTTTTTTGCACAAAAATTGTCTTATTTAGGCTCGGTGCTAAATAACTGATGCGACTCAAACGTGTCACAGACGGGGGCTAGGGACGGAGCCCCCAACCGCTGGGCGATTTTTGTAATTTTGCAGAAGAGAATAGCGATTTTAGCGCCATTTCGATCACATTTTGCACTTATTGAAACCATCTGAATAACTAAATTGCTAAAATTCAGAAATCCTTTGAAAGAATCAAATTGCCTAGCCCCTTTATTTCCCTCACCCCCTTACTTTAGCCTAAGTCTAAAATACGTTTAAAAAGTGACTTGGCCTAGGTGGCCCTTTTACTTTGGTACTCCACTCAGTGGTGCCGATTTATGTTAAGCATTGGGGGGATAGTTTGAAATTTTACTCCAATTTCGCCCTTATTTTCAACATTGAGGGGGATGAAGCTTGACCACTACTGTTTGTACGTGAGCAAATCAAGTGAAGACCAAAAAAAAAGGTCATCATCCAGCGCTCAGATGCAGACCAAAGTCAAATTATTAGGGGGAATATATTCTCCCCCGGTTTCGGCACCCCTGTCTCCACTGACTGCGACTTAAAAATTTTGAGTATGCTCTAAAAATTAAAAGCAGCAGTTCTTTGAAAAAAGCGTTTTCACTTATTGTTCGTTTTATAATCACTAACGAAGTACCGGTAATGATTCTGCAGGCTTATAGCTTACTTCGGCAACACATCCGTATAGTCGTGTTAATAAGGCGGGTTATTGTTTCACACTTACGTGTAGCAGTTAATTGCCAGATATTTTGCAAAGAATCTAAAAACGTCAAACGAGAATTATGTTTGAACGTTATTAGTTCTGTTTCCATTATTGCTTGTAGGTGTCTTGTCGTTACGTGATGTTTCAAAAACAGTATTTTGAGTAAAGTGAAATGGGGAAGCACAAGCAGCCGTTTACGGGAGAACAGCTTCCTCAAAATCTCCTCCTGTAGCGACGGCACTGTGTTAAATACCGTTTGCTACAAGAATTATTTTAATTACGGTACATTGTGTAAAGTGCGTATAACAGCATAATTCTGGCAGTGTTTTTTCATTTTGTTGTCCTAAAAATAAACGTAGCTGGCAAAATTTTTGAGCCAACGAAATGCACAAACAAGTTATTCAAAAAAAATTCTTCAATTGCGGAAGTTTTGTCTTAGAGCTATTCCTAATTACAGCCAGCAAAGATTTGCGCTTTACTGCGCAGATGCAATTAAAATAAGTAATTTTTCCGAGCGCTTGGAAATCCGTCTCCACACCTCAAATAATTGCTCATTATTTTACGACCATGTGATTGAAGTTTTTGCTTTAGGGCAATTCCAAATCCGAATTCTGGACTACGCCCAAGCGCAGATCTTTTGCGACGACAAACCACTGAATATAATTATACAATTTATTTCTATATGATGTCTTTGAGATGATGATAATAATGCTATTTTATCTTGACTTATCTGGAAAAAAATTTTGCCAAAAACTTTTAAGATAAAAAAACTTTTAAGCAAAAAGTACGTCATCAAGTAGTGGAAGCGGAAGCGGTGGAAGCGCTAAGGGTGGAAGTAAAACCACTAAGGGTGGAAGCGGAAGCGCTTCAACAATTGCCGTTTCCACATCCCTGGTTGTAAGTACAGACCTGAACCCAAAAAGTACAGGCCGACAAGTACAGACCTGAACCCAAAAAGTTGTTTGAAGACAAAACTAAGCCCGAAAAAGCCCAAGCATTAGATTATACCCATAAAAATGTATAGGGTTTGTTGCTCGTATACGGCTGAAATAAAACATTACGTAATGCTGATAAATTGTGACATAATAAGAATAGTTGTGTGATAATAATTGCATTGATGCTTAAGCGAATAAGTCGTCATTCAATGTAGCAAAGTTATTGGGACTTCCGCGACGCTTCGCATCGGAAGTTCCTATGTGTTTTCCGGAAAAAATTACGAATTCGGCAACAGAAGTAAAAAACACTATAAGTTTGAAACGGCTAAAGGTAAAAACTTGAATTTTAGAACTTAGATGGGGCACATATAAATCATTCTTCGCGCAAATTTTGGAGGTAATCGGTCTTGTAATACGGGTTTCCGAGCCAAAACCTGAAACGCCAATCGAAGGTTTATAAAGCTCTTGCTCGAAAACTAATCGTACGAGGAAAATAAAAGTTTTGAATTTAGAAGCGTCTGGGCATGCAGTTTCAGCTCTCCAAAATAAATTATGACGATTCCGACACTTTTTTTTTCTTTATTTATTTATTTATTAAGCAAATCACATTTTGGTGACAAAAACTCCGAAACCACGAAAGCTAGAAACTTGAAATTTGGACAGATGATAAGCCTATACATGAAGTTGCGTACCCGCAATTTTGGAGGCGCTACGTCACGTGGTTTGGGGCACATGCACCCAAAACTTGTGATAGTGAAGTTTATTAACTGATTTTAGTCCCGTACGCGCGTGCTGCCGTGGCCGAATGATTAAAGGCGCCAGTATGTGAAACATAAGACGTGGGTTCAATTATTTAGTTGATCATCGCTTTGATCAAAACAAGATTATATTTAATCGAGCATATTAATTTTTCTTTATTAGGACAGAGTCGCTTTCAATATTTTTTGTTTTTTTGTTTTGACACTGGATATGATCAGAGGGTATCAAGTTTCATTCTCTGCAAAGACGCCCCAAAAATCAATTTTTTAAGATCTCAAGCTAGCGCGCTATTTTTTTTTTTTTTTGCTATCAGTTGAAATTTTAAGCGCAAAACTATTTTGACATTATTTGGAGGTAGTCACCTACGCGCGTGCTGCCGTGGCCGAATTGTTAAAGGCACCAGTGCTTGCAACCTAAGACCTGGGTTTACTTATCTAGTTGGCCATCGCTTTTATCAAACCAAAATCATATTGAATCTAGCATAGTAATTTTTTTTCGATTACAACGAAATCGCTTTTAATTTGTTTGGTTTGACATTAGGTACGATCAGAGGGTATCAGGTTTCATTCTCTGCGAAGACGCCCCAAAAATCACTTTCTTAACACCATAAGCTAGAGCGCTAGTTTTTTTTTGTGTCGTAGAAATTTAAAAGACAACAATATTTTGACAAAAATTGGGGGTACCAACCTCCCAAAATCCCCAAATGGACCCCGAAAAAATCAATTTGTTGATGGCCTGAGCTAAGGTGCTACTTTTTTTGATATCAGGAGATAATAAAGAGACAAATATTTTGACATAGTTTGGGGGTATCACTTTTCCGGAGCCCCCCCCAAATGGATACCCCAAATATCAATTTTTTGGACCGCCTAATTTCGGGAGCCAGTTTTTTTTTAATCAGTACATTTTTAAGAGAAAAATATTTTGACGTGGTTTGGGGGTACCATCCCCCACCCCAGGGACCCCCCAAAATAGACCCCCAAAAACAATTTTTTGAATGATAAACTTTAAGGTGCCAATGTTTTTTGATATCAGTACATAATCAAGAGACAAATATTTTGACGTGGTTTGGGTGTACCAACCCCCTCGGGGCCCCCCAAAAATCAATTTTTAATTGACTCAAGCTAAAGCACTAATTTTTTTGATATCAACACATATCTGAGAGACTAATATTTTGACATAGTTTGGGGGCGCCACCCCTCGGGGACCCCCAAAATAAACCCCCAAAAACAATTTTTTGACTGCCTCAAACTAAGGTTCTAGTTTTTTGTTTATATCAACAGATACTTAACAGACAAATATATCGACATAGTTTGAGGGTGCCACCCTCCCGGAGACCCCCCAAATAGACCACCCAAAACTCAATTTTTTGATTGGCTCAAGCTAGGGCACTAGTTTTTTTTAATATCAGCACTTATCTACGAGACGAATGTTTTTCCATTGTTTGGGGATACCATCCCCCTGGGACCCCATTAAAATGGACCCAACAAAAATCAATTTTTTGATTGGCTCAAACTAGGTTGCCGTTTTTTTTGATATCAACAGATACTTAACAGACAAATATTTCGTCATCGTTAAGGGGTATCATCCCCTCGCCTCGGGAACCCCCCAAAGTGGTCCTCCAAAAATCAATTTCTTGCACGACCAAATTTACTGTGCCAGTGTTTTTGATATCAGTAGATATTTAAGAAGCAAATATTTTGACAGAGTTTGGGAGTACCACCCCCCGGACCCCCAAATGGACCCTCAAGCATGAATTTCTTGAACGGTTTAAGCTAGAGTTCTATTTTTGTTTCATATTACGAAATACTCAAAAGACAAATACTCGGACATACTTTGAGAGTGCCACCTTCCGGAAATCCCCAACTGAACCGCACAAAAATCAATTTTTGAACGACTTAATCTAAGGCTTCGGTTTTTTGATATTATTAGGTATTTAAGCGACAAAAATTTTGACATAGTTTTGGGGTACCATCCCTCCGGAACCTTTCCAAATGGACCCCCAAAATTCAATTATTTTGAACGGCTTAAACTAGAACGCTAGTTCTTTTGAGTATCAGTAAATATTTAAGAAACAAACTTTTTTACAAAGCCTGCGGGTACCAAACATCCATCTAAAAAATCACTTTTTAAAAGCTAAATTTAACAAAAACTCTGAAACCACCGAAGCTAGAAACTTGAAATTTGGAGATGTAAGAAATCTATATATGAAGTTGTGCACCTGCAGTTTTGGAGTTACTACGTTACGTGATTTTATGCTGAGCTGGCATTATGATTAAAGACGCAGGGTTTGAAGTTATTGCTATTGAACTGAGCTGGGTTTAAATACTTAGTCGGACATCCGTTTTACCCAAACCACAAATTATTCAAAATCTACATTAATTTTTTTCGTGACACAAAATCACTTTGCTTGCATTGCATACGATTGTGTTTTACAGAAATATGGGTAACCTTCAAAGTATGAAGGGGAGAATGATAGTGAAATGCAACCGGCGAAAGTCCCGTATTATTTTCCTGCGGGAAAATGAACATCTAGTTTTAATAATTTTGGTTTAATAGCATCTAAAAGCCGAAAACACAAGGTAAATACGTATGTCAAGCCCAAAAATTTGTCAATTTCAAGCCCGAACCCAGCCCGAAATGCCCGGCTTGACTTGCAAACTCTGAAACAGAGACGTCATAGTAAAGCGCATTATCCAATGACGCATCTGTGGAGCGCAAAACGTAAATTCAGCTAAATCTGCATGATATAATTATATCAAATGCTTGTTGGGTTGATATAATTATATCTTGAGATTTAGTCATATCATCATCTATGGCTTGTCGATTGAGCAAATTAACAAAGTATATTTGTATTTTTTTACTTAATGTGCTGAGTTATATAATGTACTTTGTTTTTGACAAATCAGCGAAATATCGTCATATAGCCGGATTGCGTGTGTTGGCATAATTAAATCATGTGATTTAGCTATAACACGCTACATTTCATGTCGATTTAGTAAATTAGCATAACTCATCTACATGCATTACTCAACGCATATATGAGTTGATTTAAGAATTGTTTGTACATATGTACAGCCTTCCAAAATTTCCTTAATTTGTATGAACGAATAAATATGTTATTAATTTGTCTGAACGAATAAATATTTTGCAAAAATAACTTGATTTTGGGCTTATTTTAATAAAAATTAATGCTTTTAAAACGTAATATAGAAATTGGCGGTGCAAACATGATTAAACTAGTTGCATAAATGGGCTTGTGGGAGGTAGCTAATGGCAAAATTTTGGATATCCTATTTACAAGCTGGTAAATCATAAAATCTTAAAGTTCAATGAAACTTACACGCTGTAATCTATTTCCTCTTTATTTTATAAAGAAAGATAATTGGGTAGCTGATGTAACGAGATTTGAGAGAAGTGGTTGTAATCGATAAGTGCTGAATATCCCTCGCTATTCCTTAGTTTAATATATTTTTTGATGAAACCTACGGTCAGCATTTTTAAAAAAGTAATCAAATATGATTGCTCACTTTTGACCATATTTCAAAGTTTTTCTGATTTATTAATTTTAATTTCGACAAATTAGCCTCCTAAGTGTATGTTTCAAATGATGTCCTAAATCACTCTTTAGTCCATTCCAATGCAAAAGACAATCTCAGAAGTGCTAAATACGTGGTATTTTTCTTATCCTGCATTTTGGTTGACAGACCAATTGGGGGGGTCAATCAGATTTGTAAAAACAACGCTTTTACTCTCTCGGTCACGCTGTCGGCTGGATTGCGGGTAATTTGGGTATTAACGTGGAAAACAAAAAATGTGATGAAAGAGGTCAATGTCAGATATGCACCAATAAAAATTTGAAAAGTATTGAAATTGAAGCATGAGTATGATTTTGACAAAAAAAGTATAAATCCTAAATAATGTGGTCAAGTTCACCACAATAAGTGAAGTTCACTACCTGAATGCTGCAGGTTACTGTAAGCGTTATTGTTAAAAGAAAGTTTATTGCTGTGCTTCAGTGAGAAAGTGCTTTAGTTTTGCTTCAACGTTTTTTGCTAATTTTCCACGTTTGTTGTATTGTGTTTTATGTATTCAGGTTCCACGTTTGTTGTATAGTGTTTGTTGTATTCAGGTTCCAAAACATCAAAAAAGGCTGGTTTGCAAACATATACTGCAGTTAGTTTTTGTTACTTTAAATTATTTAAACTCTCGTCAAGTTCGATTTCTAGTCAAAACAGCTATGTGCGAACGCCACAAGTATAAAAGCGCGAACCGTACTAAAGCATCCGAGGGCCCGTAGTACAAACTTTTTTTTGGAGAGGGGGCCAAAACCATGTACGCAAATGCGCAGCATGGGCTATTTGAAAGTAGATTTGCGGTAAAGTTGTGCTTTAAGCCAGAGATGTGGAAGAGGTAATTTTTGAATTGCTTCCACTGCGACCCTTGGCGCTTTCGCTTCCACAACTTGATAACGTAATTTTTGCTTACAATTTTTTGATCTTAAAATTTTTTTGGCAAAAATGTTTTCCAGATAAGTCAAGATGAAACAGCATTGCTATCATCAGTGGTGCCGATTTATGTTGAGCATTGGAGGGAGTAATTTGCAATTTTACCCCATTGCGGTAAATGAAGCTCGACTACGCTTTTTTCACGTAAGCAAAAGTAAATGAAGACCAAAAAAGGTCTTCACCGAAAATTGAGGAGCTTTTGTCCCCGAATTTAAGTGAAGACCAAAAAAAAAGATCTTCACCAAAAATTAAGAAGTTTTTGTCCCCGAAATCACGTGAAGACCAAAAAAAGCTCCAAACATCATTCAGCGCTGAAATGTAGACCATATTCAAATTATCAAATTATTGGGGGGAATGCAGTCAAATCATTGGGGGGTACATATTCCCCTATCTACCCGGGTTTCGGCACCCCTGGTTATCATCATCTTAAAAACATCATATAGAATCAGATTAAGTTATATAATTGTATTCAGTGGTTTGTCATCGCAAAGGATCTGCGCCTAGGCGAAGTCAAGAATTCGGATTTGGTGCAGCCCTGAAGCGAAAAGTCCAATCACTTGGTCGTTATGTTTCAGCTGATGCGAATTTCTCTAAACGTTCACCCAGAAGTTTGTAATAATGAACGATTGTTTGGGGTATGGAGACGGATTTCCAAGCGCTCGGGATAATAACTTATTTCAATAGCATCTGCGCTGTTAAGCGCAAATCTTTAGGTATAGCCTACAGGCTACACTTAGGTATAGCCCTGGGGCAAAGTTTCCACACTTGCAGATTTTTTTTTAATAACTTGTTTGTGTATGCGGTTTGCTCCAAGTTTTTGCAAGCGTCGTATACTTTTAGGACAGCAAAATAAAAAAAAAGCATTGTAAGAATTATGCGGTTATACCTTGTAGCAAACGCTACTGAGCATTATAACATCATTAAAAGTCATAGAATTTTAAACTTTGTTTGAGAGACGTTGAGATGCTCTCCTCTCTTTGCGTTTCAAGAATGTATTATTGCTGTTAAAGAGATGAAAATGCGGAAACTGAAAACTTTGTTTATGTTGGTGAATATACTGCGTTATATCAGAATGGCCCCAGATTGTCGAAAAATGAGCAAAGCTCTATTTAAAAGTATTTTTGAGAAATTTTTTTAAATTTTGGGACAAACAATATAGAATTTTTGAACACTCATAATTCAAAAAATGAGTTGGTTAGCTATATGGTTCATCTTTGAGTTCAGAGGGGTGGGGGCTGCCCCGGATGTTTGTGAACCACAAGCCTTCAAAAATGTGTATTTGCAAATGATGATCGATCAAACATTCATTTTTCGTCGTAAGTTTTACGAAAGATTTGCACAACATTCAAGTTTTCAACGCTTGATATGACTAAAAGCGAAAGCAGTACCCTTTTAGCGCTTCCAGCTTCCGCTTCCGCGAAAATTTGCCGCTTCCATCACCTACGCTTCCGCATCCACGTCCCTGCTTTTAGCAAAAAGTGCATGGGTGAGTCAAGTCAAGTTTATTTCACCGTATACGTTTAGTGAATACGCATAGGCAGGAAACAGCGAAAGACCTTAGGGGAAACTTGAGTTGACTGCACCTACTAGAGTAATACACTTGCAGTCTAGCTTGGCACAAATGAACAACAACTCTACAATACGTAACCATTAACAAGTTTTTAAAATGGATGAAGATACTTTCATGTTTCACAGAAGCTCCCAGCAGCAGCAATTTTTGCCCTAATAATAGCTTTTTTCATCTTGTTGGCACAAAATTGCGAAAATAGTTTGATTAATTAGAATTACCGGTATCTAAAATTGTATGCAGAGATGGGCAAAGATCACCACTTTTTGATGATCTTAAAGATCAAGATCAGATCATCCAAAAAATGTGATTTTGAAGATCAAAGATCAAATCACCCAAGCACTGTGATCTTGAAGATCAAGATCGTGATTTTGAACATCAAGATCACTTTTCTTTTTGCATTTTAAAGAGAAGTATTTGTGATGATTGGGGGCGGGTAAGCTATAAATGTTAAATCCTGTATCAGTATTGACTATCAAAGGCAATGGCAGTGCTAATTTTGCTAATAACGTAAGACATTTGACACTCACAAACTTTTTGTAGCAATTTTACTAGTTTAAATAATCACAAAACAAAACCTTTTTAGGTTCAAATCAAATCTTTTATTATACGCCCTGTACAACGCCGAAGCGTGTAACGAGTTTGCGGGGCACATCTCCGCAATTGCGCCCGGGTAGCGCAACTCCTTTCGAGCCACAGCGGTTGCGAACTGTTGGCAACAGTGTGTTTGATTTGACCAGCCCGAGATTTGAACTGCAGACCCTCCGCTCCAGAGATAAATGCGTTACCGCTAGACCAACTGGCCGGTCTCTTTAGTTGCTTTTGCTAATTTTGTATAACAATAGCGAAATTCAAGAACAAAGTCAAATCAAAAGTATCAAATCTTCATTACACTTGCTTAAATATCCTTTATGGGTGCTGTGAGTTTGCGGGGCCCATCTCTGTTTCAAAGTGCCAAGGAACACAATTTAACGTCGCAACAGGGTGGGACAATCGCAACTTGTGCTAGATTTTATCGACGCGGGAATCGAACCCGATCTTCCGCACAAAATCCGCCATTTAATCCAGACGCGTCCATTACTCGGCCATCCCGTCGGTCAAGAACAAAATCCTTTTTCATAACATGGTACATATTATGGCTTTTATGACATTGTATATCTTATGACATTTACATCCTAGATCATAGACATTAAACTAAAAAATTTTTTAGACTTCATTCCGCTCCTCCCATTATACTCCACTCCAGTTTAGACTCCATTCCGTGTTGGAGCTATCAAATAGCTTCAGAATATCACATAACCTGGTCTCGGCGATGCTTACCCTATACCACATTTAAAAATGAAAGTGATCTTGACCTTCAAGATCAAGATCACACAAAAAATGGGATCTTGAAGATCAAGATCAGATCATTAAAATAATGTGATCTTGAAGATCAAGATCAGATCACGATTTTAATCTTCAAGATCACGATCTGATCTTGAAGATAAAGATCGTGCCCATCTCTGATTGTATGAGTATTGCCTTTACTAATCACCAGTAACAGAAACTTTGAAAAAAGTTTACTAACAATGAATTGAGAATACAAATAAAATATAAATGTAATTATGCATATAGCACACTGAATTACTCTATTTACAGTATGCTACCAAATTTATATTTTATTTTTTTACTTTAACATAACGAAGCTGGGGCAAATTCCAGACCGAGCATTTCGATAAAAATTAGTAGCTTACTAATTTTTTAATGCAGTCAGATATGCAACTAATTTTTTAATGCTATTTTTTGTTTTACGATAGAGCATACATTGGCTGCCAGGGACTTAGGCAGAAAAGTTTTGGGGGGAGGGTAGGCAGTAAAAATAAATTTAGTATTAACTACTAAAAATGGAAAAATTTTTGAAATTTGGGAGGTTTAGGAGAAAGTGTGTTAGAATCCAGGGGGGCCATGCCCCCCCTTTTCCGCCTTGCCGACGCCATTGTCTGGCTAGGAGTCTTTTGCGGAGAGCCCAGGGACAATGCCCTCCTATAATACAGCCTTGTTGACATCAAGCAGTCAAACCTATGCACGCAAACGCAGACCAAAATTTCTAAATTGATCACGATTAGTGCTTAACTAAAATGCAGTACGCCTTATTGATAACAGGAATTTTTAAAGCCAAATAAGATTAATTAAAATGAAATTGATGTATACTGTTTTAATTACTTGGTAAAACATAGAGTATAGTGATTACTCACTGTAGAACTAATTTACCGTGAGGATGTAAAAGCTTCTCCAATTTTGTGGCTCCGCTTTAGTCTTTCATTACTGCAAACATGAAAGGGAATTCTGAATTCCGAAAAGACATTACATAAAATAAAAAGTTTTGAATTGGTAATAATTCTATATCTTTTAATTTTTTGATTTGGAATTATCAACGGTCACACGCAGTACATCATTCAGCTAAATTTCATTTATCTCCCACTTTATTTCAAGTGTAATATCCAGTATACAGAAGAATGCCATAGTAAAATTTAACTTTCAAGTATTTCCAAAGTGTGGGGGTTGATTGATTACATTAATGCGTTAATAGTGCTGTCTCACTAGACATTCGACAAAGTATGACAAGGTACGGTTTTTAAATCGTGCATTGCTGTACTTTGCAGAACATTGGTAAAACATTGTTGCGGCTTTTGCATATTTTCGTCATGTTAAAAAGACTACAAATGTCCTAAAAGCAATAACATACTTAACATATTTCCTCAACAAATTAACATACCTCTTCAACAGATTAGGTTTGTGTAAATACAAAATCAAGACCAATGAAATTTGACTGTTGTATTTTTTATTAATTTGTAAATTCATAAAACCCCTTTAAATTTTTGCTCCGCTTTTATCAAAGATGACTGAGTGGAAGAAAGATCCTACGGATACGTATGTCCGTCGGGAAATCCCAATTAAGTTGTAGTAAACATTGCAAAAACTTTGCGCAAACACTGCAAAACATCTCAAAAGCTCTGCAATCTTTTACTGTAGTCTCTTCTTCAGATACCACAAGTGAAAAGTAGTTTTAAATCAATAAACCTTCGCGCCTGTGCAGCAGTAGCTGATCGAAACAAGTGGCAAAAAGATCAATTCTGTTTTTTGATATTAGTGTCTTCACGGCCCTACATTCTCATTCGCAGTTAATCATAAATGGAATTGTTTTCTTGCTTAGTGCGACAAAATATTGTATTTGGACACATCGGAATAGTATAGTCCATAGCAAAGTTAATTTTCATTCAGACCGCATCATTAAAGAAATTAATAGCATGTTATTTACTAGGCGACGAATTGAAAACTATCGATTAAATAAAAAGCATAGTCAAATTTTGAAACTTTTATGTAATGCTCTCATATATTAAATTTGATTTGATAATAATTTGTGACATGTTGTGTTTTTGTTTCGTTTTTGTAATTGTGTTGCAATAAAAAATAATACTCGTAAAAGTAATAAAATAACTTGGTTAGGATGTAAAATTTGATTAACATTGAAAGTAATTGAAACATGTTGTGTTCTGTTTGTTTCTCGTAATTTTATAATAAAAAAACATAAAAAGAAAAAAAACAAAACAAAAAAAACAAATCAAAAAAACTACAATAAGTTGTTAGGTCCGGTTCACACTGTGCGTAAAATCGCTAGCGTACAAATGTAGTTTTACATCATTTTACTCAGAAATTCGGTACAACCGGCCTATTGTCTGCGCAGCAGACAAGGTGCCAGTTGGTTAACACAAACTAATCATTAAGGATGGGCATTTCAGAATACCGAATCCAGAAGGATTCGAATCTCCAGCTATCCGGAATCCAAAGTGAAATATAAACCGTATAATTGGAACCGGTCTTAAATCAACACAATTACGTTGGTAAAAATTGTTTGCAGTCAATTCTCATACAAAAAGGTAGTAAACCATTTGTTCTGTAATTGGGACTTCGATTGAGCAGAGAGCACGCAGTACCTTTGTTTTTTTTCGCGAATTTGACAGATGAGGATTGGTTTTGCTTATCACTAGTTACCCGTAAAATTCAGAAAATTGAAATCTGGACTCAACATAAGAATTAATAAAAGCGTTATGAGTGGCAATTTTGTGGATCCTAGGTCACGTGATCGTGAATTAATACACACAAAAAAACGTCAAAAAACGGCAATTTTTGGCTTGAAAAGTTATTAATTCGCCTATAACTCAAAAACCACTTAACGTACAAAGCTGAAATTCGGACACAATGTGGGTGCTTATAAATGCTTTATGCAAACGGAGTTTGGGGACGTACAGTTTAGCAATCAAAATTTTACAGGCCAAAAATGGGCAAAAAGTTGAACAGTTTGAACCAATATATTTTGGTAATTACCGGTATTTACTAAGTGTACATGCAATTGATTCAAAAGTTAAATCAATTTATCTTTTTCTTTCTTTATTTTACGATACTTTTTTTCGCTCTTTTTCTCTATAATAAAGAAACAAAGTATAAAATCGATTTAAATTTTGAATCGATTGCATGTAACTGCACTAATTGATGGGAAATGGTTTGTAATTTTTGAGCACAAGCACTATAAACCATCTTTCTTTTGGTTATGTTCGTTTACCCTAACTTGAATGCTATTTTTCTTGTTTTGCTTCTTTTTTCTTTTGCCCTTATCTGCTTTTAAAATGCTAAAGCACTGTATTCAAAGTTTGAGCGATTGAAGATATCAGGTAGGGCTAGTGACTAGTGTGCGACTGAAATCGGGGGTACCAGGTTGGGGAGATCCCCATCACCCCGGTCCTCCAGAATTCAAAACTTTTAAACCATTAGAGATAGATCGATCAAGTTTTCGAAATGGGTAGCTATTAAAAATAAACTAAACTAAACAAAAACTGGGGGTGCCACGATGGGGGTTTCCTCCTGAACGCCCCTTCTAAATTCAAACTTTTTAACCTTTTAAGCTGGACAAATGAAATTTTTAAGGTAAGTAAATATAATGGAAAGATAAATTTTTACAAAATGGGGAGTCCCCCCAAACGGGGCTGCCAAAATTTAAACTCACCCTAGACACATGAAATGTTCAGGGAAGGTAAACATGAAGAAAAATTCTCCCCAAACGAAGCCCTCCGAAATTCAAACTTTTTAACCTTTCAAGCTGGACACGTGAAATAGTGGTCCACAAATTCTCAACTTCCCCGTTTGAAGCAACTTGCTGCAAAACATCATTGCATTCCTGCAGCACCAGCTTTTTTCCAAGAGGTGATTTTCCACTTCAGGCTTGACTGTGAGCGGATTAAGAACGCAACTAAGTGGGTGAACATTTAGAAGCACTCAAGGTCATGCATTGCAATAAAGTGCTGCTTTAATTAAGCAAATCGTTGAATCTTTTTTCTGTATATCGGTGGTGGTTGACTGGTTTTTCACTTCTCAGCAAATTAAGTTAATTTAAACCAGAAAAGGATTCGGTATTCTGGATTCGGTTTTAGCTCTTTGAAATATTTCTGCAATAGCCAACTGTTCTGAAATGCCCATCCCTTCTAATGATACGCTATCCACTTTATGTACAGTGTCGATCGGGCCTTACTGTCGGTTGAATTTTGGTTTCAGTAAAATCAAAATTATGAAAAAATATGTTTATTTTTGTTTGTAACATTGTAGAATTAAATACGTGTCAATAAATATAATTCTTTGTACTGGGTCGTAGTAAGACATAATAGCTGATATAGAACATACTTTTCTTTCTTTTGCGTTCTGGTTCACAGATTTCCGGTCCATCTTCTTCTTCATCGTCGTCGTACAAAACTGGTAAAAATCCAAGTAGGGTATTAATTATTTTGTGGTCACACCAAAGCATGTATTTACGTTTAGCAATGTTAATATACAAAACAAATCTTTCATTATAGTCGCTGTATCACGCCGAAGTGTGTAACAAGTTTGCGAGGTCTTTCTCAGCGTCATTGTGCCCGGGTAACACAGCTTCTTTCGAAGAAATGTTGTAGCAGTGGCGAACCGTTGGCAACACTGTGTTTGATTCAATTGGCCCGAGATTTGAATCTCAGACCTCCCGCTCCAGAAACGAACGCGTTACCGCTGGACCAATAACTGGCCGGTAATATTAATGATAACATGGCCAAATATTAACCTACAAATTTTCAGAACGCCATTTTGTTCAGTAACTGCTGATACGCTAACTTTAACGTTCTTTTTTTAATCATTTTTGACGTACGCTTTGCTGTATCGCACAACATTTTCAGTTTCCTCTTTTCTTCCTTTGGTATTTTCAGGTGCTTTCTTTGTGCTTTAACTGTAAAATAAAAAACAAAAAAATATGTACCTTGTAACACTTAAACCCGAGTTGAACGATCGAGGGCTGCAGGTAAAATCAATAAGAGTATCTAATGTTAGGGCACGTCATAACCATATAAGTTTGTTTCGAAGTAATTTTTTATTAGGCTCTAACTAGTATCTAATCAACATAATTTGTATTTGATTAGATTAGCGTTGACTCCATGATTGTCTCCATCCTTTTTGACCTAGCCATTCTAGAGATATATTATCCTTCAAACACGCCGTAGGGGCATCTCTAAGCAGAATTTTTATGAGCAACTCTGACAATGATGATATCGGCGACGCCATCCCATAGTTCTAGTCTAAAGCAACGCCGCAATTAGGCTACTCAGAGGCGTTTAAACCTATATACAGATTAATATAGGCCTCTGTGGGCTAGACTACTGCATTGAAACTTCAGGGTTGCCATTAAAATTATGATTAAGTGGAAGATCTTACGTTGTGTTCGAAGTAATTTCTCTGAAACGGCTGGGTCAAAAACGGTGGAGTCAAAGACAATTTAAATTCTAATCTATAGTATGATTGTACTAACTTTAGATACCCGATTCGGGTCGGGCTCAGGCCTAAAGTTAACAAAAATTTCGGGCTTAATTCGGGCCTGAGACCTACTTTTCGTCTTAGGTGCACAAAAATATAATCAAGATAACTTCGAAACATTGCTAAATTTTTCAGACCAAACTTAACTTTCGTTTTTTTTTCGGGCATGAATTGGCTTCAAATTAGTATTCGGGTTCGGGCCGGGTGTGGGCCTATATTTTCGGGTTCGGGCCTGAACTAGTCGGCCCGTTTATAACTCTGGACCAAATGCCTGGAATGCCTCATTCTTTTACGCGTATGAACTAATCGCTCTGCTTCTGCTTAATCGCACCATAGCTATGCTCTACCTAAGCACCCGTTATTGGGTTCTGTTTGCAAGTTTTTTGTCAGGCAGGGCCACCACAACACAGATGGATTGCTTGGCCCCAATGGAAATATGCGTAAAGTGGTTTTTTCCAAAGACACAACATCGCATTGCCAGTTTTGAAACAGAACCGGGAACCAGCAATCTTTCGATTACCAGCTTGATGCACAAATCGAGCTATCGCCATGGAATTTGGAATAGCGATATTTTAGCAAATCAATTAAACCAAAATAACGAAAGATTTAAAAGTCGTACGCTTACTTTACCAATCTAGATTAATATCGGTACCGTAAAATCACTTAATTACAGTTTGCTCTGATTTTCTCCATTTTTTCGTCGCTTATATCTTCCGTTGATAAATGCGCTGCAAAAGAACAAAAACAGACTCGTAAGAAACAGGCAAACCACCGCTTAAGCCTGGCCTGGTCTACACGGTTGTTTACTTTTCATTGGACCCTAAAAATTTTTATGAAAAGTTTGAAAGAAAATAAACAATAATAGTAATGTAATCAATGGTGATAGTAATTTTTTTTTGTTCCGAAACACTTTGACCAGTACTTATGGCGCCTTTCCTTTTGTACCATTAGTCTGCTGCAGAGGCATCGCCACAACTTGAAGACGTTTTCGAGAAAAGAGCGAAAATTTTTTAAAAGGGCGCAAGAATCAATGATATTTTTGTGACAGTTTTATTGCATATGAAGTTGCGCTCGTGTATGTTTAAATAAATAGCCCCACATAAGCAAATAAGTATAAATTCTAGGTATATAAAACGTTATTGACACTAACCTAATTTCCTTATCAACTAATGAGATCAGCTAGATGGTTTAGGGCAGGCACCTAGCCAGAACGCTTTTTTTAGGGGGCCAGCCAAAATATGGAGGCCATACCTTCTCCAAAATATCTCCAAAGCAAACAAAAAAAAGGTCTTCGGTGCGAATTCATGTAATAACTTACATCGCCTTGTCGCTGCATCCTTTTTCTGGAAAATTGTTGTTTGATACTGTTATTTTTTGTGCTCTTGCAATAGCCACAAAAATAAAAACTGTACTACTACTACTACAGCATTTTGATTTACTAAATCAATTCACAGCGCAAGCTTTTGAGCAACAGGTCCAATTTACTAACAACGCTCGACAAAGTCCAAAACACGATAGAGGTACGGCACAGGTTTTTGGCTGGAAAAAGATTTTGTTTGTATTAGCGGAAATCTATAACAATAAATCACAACTTTTCATCTAAAAAGCGATTTTTAATCACAGTAGAAGCTGAATTGTTTACTAAATGCTTTCAAAGGAGTATATAAATTGATTATAATGGAGTTTTAACTTAAATACAGTAGAGCGATTCATGAGTTTTTTATATTATTTTAGTTTAGTGAAATTTAAGACGAGACTGTGAGAACTGCGAAATAAGCCTATAGTATATTTTTCAAGCTTGCAAAATTTATGTGAGCTTAATTTTAAACTAATTATCAGAAATATATTCACAACCATTGTCCATCATTTCCTTCAGCTTCTCTTCAAGGTTGCAAACTGCAAAATATACAATTAATAGCTTTTGAGCAGCAAATGAAATGAAGTTGGGAAGGTAAAAATTGACTACATGCAATCAAGGAGATCAAAAACAAGCTATCGATTAAAAGTAAATTTGCCACACAATGGAAAGGGACACTTCAATCCGATAACCGATCAAAGTTTTTTTTCTGTGCTCCTTGCCAATCATTTGTATTTTTTTCTCTACGCTATACTTTTCTGTTTTACGATTGTAAATTATCGTAAATAAATTACTTCTTCAATACAGTCTTAAAAAGTAAAAAGTTAGCCATATTTCAAACAAGATTTCAAATTCTGTCCAGTATGTAGCAGCAAGATTGAGATCGCATGACCTTCTACCTTTAAAATGACATTTGGAAATTTACCTTTCAAGATGTCCCAAGTTCAAAAGTTTGTCTTACGAAATTTAGCTCGAGCCTTTCGTCATTCAGTGACTATGTTTTTGTTGTTTGTTCTGATTACTGTTAAAAGCTGTCTTTTGTGCAACAATTACTAACACTGCATTTTTTTGCCTGTACTTAACTGAAATATGATCAAAAATTGCTGAACTCACCGTTGTCATCAGCACCGAGGAGACCAAGATTTTTCATCAGTGTTTTGACTTCTTGCCTGAAAACACCACTTTTGCATTTGATAAAGTCATGCGTCATTATCTCTGCTTGGTGGCTTTGAACAAGCAGCAAATTCAGTGGACAAGAATTTGAAGAAATCCATATGAGCTTTGGACATAGGAGGGCACAAGTCCGTTAATCGTTAATCCGTTAACAACGAAGCTATCTTTTTCATTAACTTGTTAATCCGTTAAAAAGTTTTTTCATGTTTACGGAGTAAATTAACTTCCGTTAAGTTCTGTTAACTTCCGTTAACGTTTTTATCGTTAATATCTTGCATCATTCATTTATTGTACCAGTACAAACTAGTTTGCACTGGTAACACTTGTTGCGCATTAGCATGAGTTTTATAGAAAGCGAAGAAAGGAGCTCTTTTTTGTGGCAAATATTAAGCGCAGCCTCATAAGTGTATTAATTTATTGCTGTTTGCGATTTCCAAGGATTTTCTGATCGCAGCTTCGTTAGTGCATTTGAACTTATTTTTATCTTGAAATTCAATTAGACTATAAAATGCAACTTCCAAAACGCAAAAAGACCACCATATCAATAGATATTTCCTTACAATTAGCTCAACAGCTTCAATATGTGTTCTAGAAGCGAGCGAATAAAAAGAAATGTAAATTAGACGCAAAATATTGACAAATCAACGGACTTTATTAACTTCCGTTAATTAAAGCAGAAAATAACGGATTAACGTTAACAAAGGTGTGAAGTTTGTTAACGGACTAGCGGTTAACGAAGCTAACGTTATGCATTAACTTGCCCACCTATGGCTTTGGATCATTGGAAACTCATAAGCATGAGCAGATTCTTCCGAACACGAACTAGTTATTGCAATGATAAGTGTGCGGATCGTCTAATAGTTTGCATTTGACGCTGTCCGGTACACGGAGGAATGTAAACTCTTTGATCGGGCGGCTCTTTCGTAATTGGCATTTGTTTGAAATGACTTAACAAAAAGACACTAAAACCACAAACAGGTTCTAAGAAGGTGGTATTTTATGCAAAACCTTTATATGAGTCACCACATTTAAAGTGGGTCAAGTTGATGGGTCACATTGATTTTTGTGATCTAGTTAAACTGTGCAATTACCTGCGTCTTTTTATAAATTTATTTATTTATTTTTTTATTGAGTACCGTATTTACTCGATTGTAAGCCGCGGCTTATAAAGTTTTTCTTTCCATCATGTTTGTGGCTTAAATTCAAGGGCGGCTTACATTCAAGGGCGGTTTACATTTTTTTTGCTTAACGATTTGTTGCTATGCCGATACGGTATTTTGTCTGATGCTATGTCTTCTACTGTGGAATCACAACGGACAATGCAGCGAAAATTCCTTGCCTACGGAAAGAACATGGTGGTGCTGATACTGAAGAAAGTACCGGTACCGGTAATCTTGGTGACATTATCGATGAAGATGACAATGACATTATTAAGCATGAAAGTTAAAATAAACCTGTACACAGATTCAGCTTTGTCTGTGTGATAAGCTAAGGATATGGTATAGAACTAATCGCAAGTGCTACATCATACGCGAATTCAAGAACGGGTACCAGTAACCATACTTTAATTTTCGTGCTCATCCAGATATGCTAAAACCCATACGGTATACGGTAGGCACCGATACAGTAAATGCGGCTTACATTCAAGGGCGGCTTACATTAAATTTTTAACACTATCACATGCGGCTTACAATCAAGGGCGACTTACAATCAAGGGCGGCTAACAATCGAGTAAATACGGTAAATTTTAAAGTGAAAAATGCAACACTGCAGACAAAAATACGAATAATTTCTAAATTACGTCATACTTTAAAAAACAACATTAATTACAGTATAAAAAAATTCAATTAAAATGGGCCCTTTTCAAAATTGAAAATTCAAATTATTCTTAAATCTTGGTATTATATGTTCAGAATTTTTAATCAGATTAATTGCATTAAAAAACAGTGAAATGTCCGGTATCGAATTTGATAGTTTACATCGGTGAATCAAAAATCTTGCACTTAAAAGCAATTCATAAATAAATTGAAAATCAACACTTTGATCCTGAAAGCCAATTCCAGTATGCACAGTTGAAAATTGGGCTAAGTTACTTCGTTATTGAGAACGGTTTCACTATTAAGTTTGTTCCATAATATAAATTTAGTAAGCTTGGCCCGATTTGATCGCAGAAAAAAAAAAAATTTGCGTCTTAGACATGAGTGCGTAACCAATTATTCACCAAAAACCTATTTCATTTAAATTCAAGGTTTATTAATTAAAACCTTATAAGTTTTTGTTTTTTTAGCTTCTGTACTTCGTCAACTGTTCTCTACAGGCGGTGTTGGCCAAGTAACTTAATTGGTCCGCTCTTCTGCAAGAAGTAAACAGCGAAAAAAGCGAATTTTTTGCTTTATTTATTAAGTGCACATGTAACAAAATATATAAAATTTTTGATGTCTCAGACAACCTCCTTCGTTCCACCATTTAATTAAAAATATTCAGCCTTTACTTGTTGCAAGATCAAACAAACAAAAAACAAAGTTTAAAAACATTAACTGCTTTTGTCAAATTGTAACATTTTTAATTGGCTCATTTTGAATGTGGTGACTCATGTATGTGTGACATTAGGGTTTTGAGCAGGTACATTAGAATAGAGGATGGTATATTGACAAATAAGGATTCTTATGTGCACATTTTGCGTGTGGTTGTAAAGCAGCAGAGTTTAAACCAAAGCTTGTCAACCTTTATTGAAATCGTACACACTTTCAACTTTTACTTAAAAGCTTGTACACTCCGGTCTTTACAACACAATACACTGAAATTGCATCAAAGTTAATGGAAAAAATAAAATACCAGTTGAGGAAAATATTTTATTTATACCAATGAATCATTTCAACAGCCATTCAATGCAAACGTTGCTGTTGAATTTGATCAGCTAGTTGAGAAAAGTGAGGGCTTGTTTCAAGAGCTCTTCGCATCAACGTACCAATATCTTTGATGACATTTTTTTTTTAAAATTCAATATCAACAAGAGCGAAAAACCCTTGCTCGTGAAGGTATGTCGTAGGCAGACAATTTTTATGCCGTAGTGCTGCGAGCAGTGCCAATCAGAGTTGTAAACGGGCCACTAGTTCAGGCCCGAACCCGGCCCAAGCACGAAAACTAATTTGAAGCCAATTCATGCCAGAAAAAAAACGAAAGTTAAGTTTGGTCTGAAAAAATTAGCAATGTTGCCAAGTTATCTTGATTATATTCTTGTGCAACTAAGACAAAAAGCACATCTTAGACCCGAAATTTTATAAACTTTAGGCCCGAACTCGACCCGAAAAGCCTGGCCTGACTTAAAACTTTGGTGTCAATGCACCACAGCGCCTACAATCAGCTTGAATTGTATTTGTGGTTACTCATGCATAGAGGCCTTCTTAATAGTAAAGTTACTCCAGTACAATCAGGTCAGAATCATAGTTCTGTCTATTCATAATGATACAGTAACACCTGGTATGAAAATAAATTCACTATATTGTTTTATGGTATGTTGTACACCCTATTATAGTTCTGCACCTTTTAAAAATTTTGGAACACCCCTGGGTGTACATTACACCCGGTTAAAAAACCTCTGGGTTAAACCTCAAATCCATTCTCCCCACTACTCACAACACAACGTTCAAGTGACAAATTTTGCGCTTATGAAAGTTTGTGCGATGCATAAACTTATGCGATGCATAAACAATGCAACAACACCAGGCATAAACTTATCGGATCTTTTACTAGAACTTACAACTTTTGTTCCCTGGTCATCTGGACTGGTTGTGTTGGCCCAGTTTCGTTTACAGCCTTTGGTTCAGTTTCGTCCATTTGCTCACAGCAGTTTATTCGTATTAAAATACGCTGTACCGCATTAATGAGAACAAATTCGTTATACCGCATTAATGAGAACAAATTCGTTTACAGCCTTTGGTTCAGTTTCGTCCATTTGCTCACAGCAGTTTATTCGTATTAAAATACGCTGTACCGCATTAATGAGAACAAATTCGTTATTTGTTGAGCATGGACATTTTATATGGAAGCTAGACAACAAAAAACCCGGAAATTGATTTCGAATCAAAAAGAAATAAAAAGGCTTAAAAACAAACAGCCAACTACTTAGCAGCAACCTTACACGAGGCTGGAATACCTTCAGCGAGTCACTCCCAGCACTCTTGGCCTAGTTTTCAAATTTTTATGAGTAACAGATTGTATTTCTTTCCCAC
Source organism: Trididemnum nubilum (assembly GCA_963965965.1). NCBI lineage: Eukaryota > Metazoa > Chordata > Ascidiacea > Aplousobranchia > Didemnidae > Trididemnum > Trididemnum nubilum. The sequence continues at coordinate 30,705,595 of OZ014479.1, read as the reverse complement.
AGTTGCTTTATTTCACAGGTTGGCTTTTGAATAAAACCATGTGCTGTATTTTAACTTTAGAAATTTTTATGTACTTTAAGATTGCAGGCAGCACTTAGAAAAACCATAATTATGTCTGTGTTTAAAAATATTTTTCAATTTACTACTGCATTCTTAATTGAGGTTAGTTGTGCGCAGCGTTACCAACTATACCAATCTTCAAAAAAAATGTAATGTGGTTATACATCAGGCATTTTCAATAAGTACAATTCATTTTGTACTCAAGTGAAATTTTCCGAAGGTAGTCTACAACATCATCAGCAGAACTTCAGAAATTTCGCTTGTATTGGTCTTGTAAGAGCCAAGAAACGGTGTGCGCTTTCCACTATGTTTTGATGCACAAACTGAAAGCAATTTGTCCCGGTTTGTTAACACGAAAATTTTGCTATCAAGTTGACAATTAAACTAACCAGTAGTTATGGTATTCCAATTCGGGGTTTGCACCCACCAAATACTTCACTGTATAGAAAGTGACATCGTTAAGCGATATCCGGGGAGTTAGAGGGAACATGCGTTTTTTGTTTAGTTTCTTTGCTCGGTCAACGCTTTTGTTTTTGCCTAAATTACATTTAACTTTCCATTGTAGACACTAAGACGCAAAGCATTCAAACTACTGACAAATGTTGCTGAATGGCAATTGTTTTCTGCTTTTTTTACATTAAGTTTTCTTTTCTAAACAAAACAATAAATTCCAATTTTATTCAAAACAAAACAATAACTTGACTAGTGACTTGAAAGTTAAAACAAAAAAAGATTAAGAAAAGATTTGAACCCTACTTCACATCTGCAAAAAAAGATACAGTATCACGTTTGCTAAAAAAGAATTAAAGTTTGGAGAAGACTTTTCAACGTGACATCCCCAGATTTGTCGTCTTTCGTTTTTTTTTCAAATCAACGTTTTCCGAAAATTTAAGGTTTCTAAGTCAAAGCGGTTAAAAATTTCAAATTTGGTGGGACATTCCAACTTTGGCACCCCAATTAGTCATTTGCTTATCTTTTGTTATAATTTTCTTTTTTGTATGCAATTGTCTTTCGTGAAATGTATGCGTTCATCGCGTGGTGGTTTGAAAGTCCTTTAAAGTTTCGCACTTCAAAACTCATGATTAATACAGTATGTGGTTAGCAAATGCGTGTTATTCATATAACGCAGTTAGCACTCAATACGAAATCAAAAAGCTTAAATATTGTAAGGGGGTCCAAAACTACAGTCGCCCCCCTACCCCGCAAAACTTCAGAGGGCCATGCCGCTTGGACTAGTACGCCAGTGGCCACCCGAATTTCAGGCAGGTTTTAGATATAACCAATATCTAAAACTGATAAAATTTTTAATTTTTTTCGTTGTAATGGTCGACAAAATTGGACATAAAATTAAAAAAAGAAAAAAGGAAGAAAAAGAAAAAAGATTGTTTCATTTGTAATATTGTAATTGCATCTTATTCACCGAATATCCTTGACCAGGAGACAGCGAAGAAACGCTTCGGACTTCGACTCAAGATGCCACCTGCTCACCTGTCTACCGCACACGGTGGAGGCTTCACATCTCGAGGACTCCACCACTGATTATAACACTGTACACGTCACACGTAAAAAATACAAAAAAATCTTTAAAAAATTTAAAACCCTACCGACTGTTTCACCCGTAATCGGGATCATCAAGGGCGTCTGCCAAAATATCACAAAGTATAAAATCTAATGAAGGAATTATAATTAAGGACTAAAAATTATAATCATAAGGACTAAAAATTATAAAAATTATACTCAAGGACTAAAAATTAAAGATATATGAAGCATAAAAATTAGTTCCTTGTTCCGATACCGGGGCCCTGGCCCAGTCGGAGGAGAACCAAAGAGCACCCGCTATTTTTTGTTCGAGCATTTTTCTGAAACAGTTGAATTCAAACTCTTTGCAAAAACAACTACAAATAATCACAAACCATTTTGTATCAATACAATTTCCGCTGTTTTTTTTGCGACCAACTGGGTAATTGGAAAAGTTTGTTTTGGAAAGAGCAAGTCTCATGTCATTTTCGCATGCAAGCCTGTTTCCTTTCTTTGTTTTAATTTCTGTCATGCTAAAAGATGCACGCTTGCATAAATAAGGTGTTACGAATGACGTGAGAACATCCAGGGCAACTTTGATAAACGAGAATAACTTTCTACGCGTATTTGTTGACACTATACCTTCCTCTGGCGTTCAGCCAATACCTTCCTGTGATGTAGTTGTGCCTAGCTTCCTATGACGCTCAACCTACCTTTCTGTGACGCTCTCCCTACCTCCATGTAACGCTCAGCCTACCTTCATCTGACGCTCAGCCTACCTTCCTCTGACGCTTGACGCTTTGTTCCTCAGCCAGCTCTCGCCTGTCAGTGACTCACTGTTCTGCTATAACAGTCGGGACTTTCCTCATTTACTGTTACGCTTCGTTACCTTTACTGACAGACACACACTAACAATGATGAGTTTGTAATAAAGGCAAATAAAAATTGTGCGATACACTGGCTAAGTGATAATACACTTTGTGATTACTTTGGTAAAATCCCGGCCTAGCGCTGTTTTTCTGCAGTTTTCAAGACTTTGAACAGAAAAAATCTGACAAGATAGAATTGCTACTTTGTAATTAATAATGATAAATTGCAAACAAATTGCATTTTTATTAGGGGATTCTTCATTTTTTGGACCCTCAATACATATCTTTGTGGGGGTCCAGACCTCCCAGCAATTTACCTCTATGCAACCTGAGTCTAATTTTTGGAGGACCTTTTGCAGAACTTCTAAAACATCTTTGTTGAACCGCAAGAGTTCGATCGAATCCTGGTAAAGAACCATTGATACAGAAGCAGTCGTAAAAACTACCAACATTCATAAAACAAAGTTTGCCTCTTTCAGCAATAACTCTTGTACGAGTAAAAAGCGAATTTTTGCCAAAAAGGTAAAAAAAATTTTTTTAAAAAATAAAGAAAACAAACTTCGGAAATTGTATTTTTAAATTGTAGTGCATTGGCTTCAGTTCAAACACAATTTTTGTTTTTCAAAAAATAAAATGTCATGAAGTGAAACAAGCGTCTCTGGTATCTCTTTCTATGGATCATCATCACAATTGATTATTTCCCAACCAAGTTTTATGTGCCTCAAAAGTTTTCGAAAAAAGTTACGCTGTCGAGCACGTTCGACCAAGGAGCGCGACGTCTTCGCCGCAAAATAACTTCAATGACGAACTAGATGGGAGCTTGCTGAGTGGCAACTCTTTTGAACGACCGACCCAAATATCTTCAGATTTCAAAAAAAAACAGCACCCTAGCTTAAGCCATTCAAAAAATTGATTTTTGGGGTTCACCTGGGCTGGTACCCCCAATCTATGTCAATCATTTCTCTCTTAAATATCTACTGATATAAAAAAAACTGGCACCCTAGGTTAAGCCGTTAAAAATTGATTTTTGGCGATCCATTTGGAGGTTTTCACTGGAGGATGGTAGTACTACCGAATTATGTCAAAATATTTATCTCTTAATATCTGCTGATATCAAAACAAACTGCCACTCTAGATTATGCTGTTCAAAAAATTGATTTTTGGGGGTCTCCAGAGGGGTGGCACCCCCAACCTACGTCAAAATATTTGTCTGTTAAATGTCTACTGATATCAGAAAACACTGTCACCCTAGGTTAAGCCGTTCAAAAAATTGGATTTTAGGGGTCCATTTGGGTAGTCCCCAAGGGAGTGGTACTCCAAACTATGTCAGAATATTTGTCTTTGAAATATCTACTGATATCAAAAAACACTGGCACCCTAAATTGAGCCGTTCAAATAATTGATTTTTGGGGATCCATTTTGGGGGGGTTTCCGGGGGGTGGCACCCTCAAACTACGTTAAAATATTTGTCTGTTAAGTATCTGCTGATATCAAAAAAACTGGTACCCTAGCTTGAGCCGTTCAAAAAATTGATTTTTTTTCAGGATCCATTTGGGGGCTCCCCGGGGGGTGGTACCCCCAAATTATGTCAAAATATTTGTCTCTTAAATATCTGATGATATAAAAAAAACTACTGACATAGCTTAAGCCGTTAAAAAAATTGATTTTTGGAGCCCCATTTTGTGGGGTTCCTGAGGGAGTCGCCCAAAAAAATTTTGGGAGACAAAATTGCGTTGCGTTTGCAGCTCAACAACTTTACACAAAAATCAGATTTCGATGTTTTTAGGTTTAGGAGAAGAAGAGCGTACAAGATTTAAGAAGAAAAACAGGATAGAAAAAAGAAAACAAAAAACGAAAAAAAAAAAGAAAAACCTTATCGCGTCCAAAAGTGGATTGGTTGGGATCAGCATTGTACGCTATATGCAAATTTCAAACTTGCTTGTTATCATCAGGCGTACATAACTGTGTAAATGCCTACTACAAATTTTGAACCCCAAAAGCCAAAATCAACCTACTTGCCAGTAAAGCAAATTACTATATACAACGTCGGTCAACGTCCATACAAATAAATTTTCATTTACTCGTATGTGCTTAGAAAATTCAGAAGTTACATAGCAGATTTGGAAGTTAAAACTTTTTTCACAACTCTGAGGTAGCACTTCCTCACATATATGCTTTTCCATTAGGCTTGTATTTCATCAGCATCTGAATTCACATAGCCTATTCTGGCAGCCCACCCGAACCTTTAAACCAAACACGAGGGCAATTTCTGCACTTGCCATCGTACCCTCTTCTCAGATTGCTCTGATAAAAGTATGACAAGGTCACCAGAAAGCGGATTCTCGACATGGGCGCAGCCAGGATTTTGTTTTGGGGGGGCCAAACCACAAATCACACAGGTGAAGAACTAAAAAAAAAAGTCTTCACCATTCGATTTAGGATTTTTGATTCGGGGAGGCCCGAAATTTAGTTGGAGACCAATTCAGAATTGTGTGGGAAGGGGGGCCAAACCACAATTGGAAATGTGGAGTCCGACATCAAAAAACGGCGAAAAAAAGGTCTTTACGAGCTGAACTTGTCCTGAAAACTAGGTGAAGACCAAAAAAAAGGTCTTCACGGTTTGAAGTCTAGGTGAAAACCAACCAAGGTCACAAAATCATCATTGCTAGCATTGCGATTGAGGGGGGGGGTTGGAATCACACCGGCACTCCACTTAGTTCAGTATAGCAGATTAACAAAGATATATGACTTTTAAGTTTTAAAATGATCATAAATGACTGTGGCTGTTGTTGTTACTAAATAGTTATTGTTACAGCTAATAATTAGCTATCGTTTCAATACTGACGACTGTCAGCAACTGTGAGAAATTTGCAACTGCATTTATTTTTGTGAAGTGATTTTTAGCAGGAAAAAGTATTTAAATTTAATCTTTTCAAGGTGAACAGAGATGACTACTGTCTCGAAGATCTCACGGTCTGTCGCTGCTTTGGTCGATATTATCTTGCTGATGTTTGTATAGTTTAATTTTAAAGGCAAAGTTGGTTTTTTTTTGACTTGTGCTGTGCTATGTAATAAACTTGAAACTTGAAAACTTAGTGCCATTAATACAAACTGAAGATACAAACAATTTTACATAATTGTGGAATGTCACCCCCTGGAAAACCTTCTCAAATTGACTCCCTGAAAATCAATCTTTAAACGACTTAAGCTATAGAGAACTAATTTTTAATATCGGTAAATATTTGGGAGCCATATGGTTTGGCGGTGCCACTGTCTGAAAAACTCTCCATACTGACTCCAAAATCAAATTTTTGAACTGCTTAAGTTGGTGGATTGTTTTTTGAAGGCTTGTAAAATGTCGAATAACCATTTTTTTATGCGCAGTGTCTATGCGAGTTAATAGGCTGAAGCTGATCTATTGTTGGCACCCCATAATTGTTTGGAAGGCTTTATTTCACCGGAAACTTTTATCTACTTTTTTATTAATTCTGACTCAAATCTAACCCAAACTCAAATCCTTACTTTCAAACTATTCCCAAATCGAACCCTAACCCAAACTCTAACCTAAACCCTAATCTTAACCCCTAAAAAAGCAAATGAAAAAAGCGCGGATGAATATTTCTCATTTTCGTTTTATTCTCTTTAACTTGAAAATTTTCGGTGAAATAGTCAGTACCTAATTGTTTTAGCTTTTTGAAGGTAGAAAAGAAAGTTTCGCAATACCGATTTTTGTATTCCGAGCCAAATTCAATCTCTTAATTTACATCCTTCTGTTAACCAAGCTAAACTCGATTCTTTTTAATTTAGGGCTATGCACAAATCTTTTTCTTTCGAAGAATAATTTGTTTGAAATTTTAAAAACAGTCTAATTGTTTTTTTTTGATAAGCTACGGTTGAAGAATACAATGTTGACTAAACAATGTTTCTGTATGTGTAAATAAGCCATAGCTGAACTAGCATCGGTGGGCTCAGCTAACGCAAAAATTAGCTCCGCTAACAGCTATTCCGTTAATTGAAAATACGTATACTAATACAGCTATTCCGTTAATTGAAAATGTATTAGCTTCGCTAACGCTAATCCGATAAAACAAATTTTTCGTTAGCGGAAGCTAACGCTAATTAACCATAAAAGTACAATATGACACTGAAAAAACGAAAAATCAATTTCATAACTTGTTCCAATCATTGTGGCTTTCACTAACTCTGTGAATTATATCTATTGTCAATTCCAAATTTTTGGCTGAAAAGCGGCACTGCAGAATGGCAAACACTTCTTTTTTATTTCTTTTGTCATCGCTTAAAATTGACCAAAAAATGACGCAACGAATCGTCGGAAAACTTTTTTTCTTGTATGGTCTTCACCTAAATGTGGCCAAAACATCTCTCAACAAAAAGCAAAGACCTTTTTTAGATTTGGTCTTTACCTAAAAAATTGCGATGTTTACATACCGCTCCTGTTGAAAATTCGGTTCCATAACCAAAAAAATTCGATAACATGAGTTCTAAACAGTAAATAGCAGAGGTGGAGTCCTCGAAGACGTCCTTGGCCTCGAGGACACATTTTCAAGTCCTTGGCCTCGAAGGTAAGTCCTTGGCCTTGGCCTCGAAGCCTCAGGTCCTCAAAAATTGCTCTGTCCTCGGCGCGAAGACAGCACTATTTTTTTAACAGTTGAAACTTTGTTGGAAAACGCCAGAAACCTCGCGGAAAATTTGCGAATACCATTTTTATTTTTATTTATTGGAGCTTAGGCGTAGGCAAGGAGGGGGAGGGGCCCATCGGGCCCGCCCCTCGATTGAAATTTCACCAATGACGAAAATGTGACAAAAAAATTTATTGTTTCTTCAGTTTTTTTTTAGCATTTTTCGCTTACAACAGTAACTAACAACACTGTTGAAGACTGGGAGCCCCGGGCCCCCTCAATTCAAATTTTGCAGGCCAATTTCAACGTATAACCCAAAAGAAATGGAGAGTTTTCGTTCTATAAGTTGCTATCTCAGGCCCACATCTAGCCTTCTTTTGAACGTAATGCATTAACCAGGGCCGGATTTACCATAATATTCAGAAGTTACATAGCAGATTTAAAACAAACTTTTTTTAAATACTGTGAGGTAGCACTTCCTTACATATCTGCTATCGCATTAGGCTAGTGTTTTATCAGCATCTGAATTCACATATAGCCTATCGTGGCAGCCCACCCGAACCTTCAAACACACACAAGGGCAATTTCTGCACTTGCCATCGTACCCTCTTCTCGGATTACTCTGATCAAAGTCTGACAACAAGATGAAACACTAGCCTAATGCTGATGAAACACTATCCTAATGGGATAACAGATTTGTGACAAAGTGTTACCTCACAGTAGTGAGAAAAAAATTTTACCATAATATGACGCAGTACCAGCTTGGGGCCCCGCGCTCAAATCGTAAGACTTTTTTTGGTCTTCACTTATATTTGGCAGCAGTCGCGTAGCCAGGATTTTGCAAAGTTGGGGGGGGGGCTTTTTTACAAGTTTGATACAACCGTAAACGAACTTGACCTAAATTTTCATTAGGCTTGAATTACATTGAAGCGGTTTTTCTGTTAAAATTAGGTGATCTCTAAAAAAAAAAAGAGGTCTTTACCGAAATTCAATGGGTTTTTCCAGCCGAAAACAGGCGATCTCAAAAAAAAGGTTTTCCGGCCGAAAACAGGTGATCTCGAAAGAAAAAAAAAAGGTCTTCACCGACTTTGGGTGAGCTCCAGAACCAAAAAACCACTATTCTGATCCAAATAACGGCAAGTACTTCACAACTTCTGCTCCCAAATCCCGATGAGGGGGCTGTTTTCATTTTTGCAGCAAAAATCGGCCTCAAAAGCACTAAAAACGTGCTATTTTGCGTACTTTTCGGGCCAATGGGGGGGCTCGAGTTCTCCCCTGCCCCCGCTGGCTACGCTACTGTTTGGCAGAATGATGTTGCAATAATTTCTAAAGTGCCAGGGGCCCAGCGCGATGTAACTCCGGCCCGGCAATAACATGGTTAGTTGGCTTAACCATCTATTGTACCATTTTTCCATAACAATTCAGTAATTCACCTTCGCCTTGCCGGTTTTTACGCTCAAAATACTTTTAAAAAAATTGCCATGAAAAATGCTGATTGAACAAATCATTGAACTTCAATTAAGGGGGCCTGAGTCCCCTGGCCGAACATGTACCCTATAACTGGTTATTTTCACGACAAAACAAAAATCTCTACGGAAAATCTTCGAGTGGATTATTTACTGCTAAAATGTTGCAAGAGACAATGCACCTTACTTCCCCCTACCTGAACCAAATCACTTACAATTAAAATTTAACTCCAAAATGCAACATGTTAAACGTGTTTTGGACTTAAATTGCTAGTAAAAGAAGGATTAAACAATTTCATTTTTTCAATTGGCTTTCAATAATGTCAAAAATGTAGTGCTTTCAAATGGCTCTGAACACTTGCAAATTGTGATTCAATGGCATTAAAATAGCTTTTTTTTTCCAAAAAATTACCCAACGGCTGTGGGCTTCGCCCCAAACCCTTAAAGCCTCCGGCGGCTGGGGGCCCCGCCCTCAGACCCTGTCTGTGATACGTTTGAGTAACACTAGCTTTTTAAACATGTTTACAAAGTTAGATACTTGTACTTTTCAACTTTTAGTTTAAGCTCTCTCCCTTTGCAAAATCCGGGTTAAGTGCCAACAGGCAACGATTTCAGATATTTCATCCTACGATATTTTTGTCCAACAAAAACTTCCTTTTTGATGTAAAAATTTTTGATGACGTCATTGTATGTGATTTGCGGTTTAGACCTCTCCCAATCAAAAATCCTGGGTACGCCCATGATTGGAGATCGCCTGAAAAACTTTTTTGAAGACCTTTTTTTTTTGAAAACACTTGCGGCTGCGTTCTTAGTCCTTGGCCTCGAGCATTCCTGTTCTTGGCCTCGAGAGGGTCTGTCCTCGGAAAGGCTGTCCTTGGCCTTGGCCTCGGATTTTTTTGTGTCCTTGGCCTCGAGCCTTGTGTCCTCGACTCCACCTCTGGTAAATAGTGGTAGGCGCGTAAACAAACTTTTGCCGAGAAAAGAGCAGGATTGAACCATAGAATTTTATCATTCTAAAAATGCTTCAATTGGACATTGTGCTAAACAAACTAGTGCAAGTCAAGTGCATCAAAAACGTCCAGTTTCTCTGATTTTTCGGGAAAAATAGCAATGTTAACGCTAACTTAGATCGTATTTTGTTTGTTTTTAAAACCGTTTGGAAGAAATAAATCGCCAAGATTTGGAAGCCAGGTGAAAGGATTAAATTGCCAGCACCTTTAATCCCCTCTTACTTAATGATCAAGCATAAACACGTTTGAACGACAAAAGTTTTGTGTCAAATTTTCCAAGTCACTGGGCTAAGGAAAAGAGGGGTGGTTTACTTCCCTCTCTGGTTGCACCACTAATTAGTGTGAAGGATATCCAGTAACAAGTGGGTGGGCTTTAGGCTTGTAGCAAATTAAAAATTGTCAAAAAATTTGTTGCACTTTCTGCCTCCTTCAAATTTAGTAGCTTTGTTGTCCATTTCAGCAAAGATAGTTTATACTGACTGTACCTTTGGGGCTAGGGACTACCTGAGCTCAACCTGAAAAATAACAGATAACGCAAGTAGGCCGAGCCTAACCTCGACGGCAGCAGTGACTTTGATAATCCTTTATAAGCAACACGCAATTGCGTCATATATAATCAGGCGATGTTTTTTGATAAGCGATGTTTACCTGTAAGCCTTTTTCATAGTTCAGAGTTTGGATTCAATTTACATGGTTTGTTTCTACGAAAAATGCGTTTGCCCAACCACCCTTCTTGCACTCTTTTCTTCAGTCAGACTTCTAAGCAGTAACCACAACAGGTATAGCCTACTGCTCGGCTTCCAAAACTTGGAAGATCCGGCAACGTACTGTAGCTGGCTTTAACTGCACGTTTGGTTCCAGATACAATATTTTAATCTTTCTGCTCCCTGTTTCTAAATGCTCGCTCAGTACAAGGACGTAGCCAGCGGGGAGCAAGGGGCAACTGCCCCTCAAAAATTTATTTTTCCCCCCAAATAAATTTAACTTCAACGCCTGAACCCTACAATGGAGATCACCTCAGATATCGTAGTTGATAGAGGCTTCCAGGTGTGAAGACTCTTCATTTTCATTTTTTGGAGATCACCTCAAAATTCGGAGAAAATAATGGCATTTCGCACCGAAGACTTTTATTTATTTTGAGAAAAAAAAAAAAGTAATACAGAAATGAAAAAAAAGAAATTAAGAAAAAAATAAAGAAAAAGAGAAATTATAGCTCCCCAAATTTTCGCTTCTCCCCCCAAAAAATTCCGTTTTGGCAACGAGCCATACTCTGCATGAAAAGTGAAAGGGCTTTTTAAATCCGTCGGGGGCGGCAGCCCGCTGTCCAGCACAATCTAACTGAAGTTTGATATGACATGAACAATTTTAATCGTGCTTTTCCGAAATGCTGGTTTCAAAATTTTGACTTCGTGTTGACTCGTGATTGCGCCAGGCCAGCTTTTTAATGTCATAGAGTGGAGTGATTACCAAGGCGAGAAAAGCATTACCATATTGAAGTACAATGTTTGCGGCAGTAATTTTGATCTAAAAACGCCTTTTATCGTATTCTTGAAGTACATATTTCTATGCCAGACAAAAACGGCGAAATGTGGTAAATTTTAGACTATGCTTTATTGGAACCACGGCTGCGACTTTTTTTTTTCTAGCGGATTGGCGAAAAAATTAGCTTCCATAACCACTCCGTTAACATTTTTGAACGTTAGCGGAACCGCTAATCCGCTAATAAAGAAGTTAGCTTTGCTAATGAGAGGAACAACGAATTAGCGATTTGTGCCCACCTATTTGAACTAGAGTAGTATTTCTAATGGCATTTTCCCTGAAGACATTTAAAAATAGCAAACGTAATTTCAACATAGGTGGACAAGTTAATGCAAAACGTTAGCTTCGTTAACCACTAGTCCGTTAACAAACTTCACTCCTCCGTTAACGTTAATCCGTTATTTTCAGCTGTAATTAACGGAAGTTAATTAAGTCCGTTAATTCGTTAACATTTTGTGTGTAATTTACATTTTATTTCATTCACTCGCTTCTAGAACACGTATTGACGCTGCTGAGCTGATTGTAAGGAAATATATATTGCTGTAGTGGTCTTTTTGTGCTTCAGAAGTTACTATTTACAGTCCAATCTGTTTTCAAGATAAAAACAAGTTCAAATGCACAAACGAAGCTGCGATCGGAAAATCTTTGGAAATTGTGAACAGCGATAATTAATAGACCTATGAAGTAGCAGCTTGTTATTTGCCACAAAAAATTGCTTTCTTCGCTTTCTTCTCTAAAACTCTTGCTAATACGCAACAAGTGTTACCAGTGCAAACTGGTTTGTACTGGTACGATGAATGAATGGTGCAAGAAATTAACGTCAAAAAGCTTAACGGAAGTTAGCAGAGCTTAAAAGAAGTTAATTTAGTCCGTTAACACAACTTAACGAAAGTTAATTTAGTTCGTTAACATGAAAAAACTTTTTAACGGATTAACGAGTTAATAAAAAAGTTAGCTTCGTTATTAACGGATTAACGATTAACGGACTTGTGCCCACCTATGGATTAAACGTGAAACCGCCACTTTTCTTCCTATCTTCCTCCACTGCTATCGCCCTTCTTTATAAATTCTAGTTAAATATCCACACGAATCACTAAAGCAGTCTACTCCTCATGCAGTCATACTCTTTATATCCCTAGGTAAACCACTAATCGATTGCACAGAAGTATAACGTATTAAGGAGTCAAAATCTGGAATAATATTCCTTTAGCTATGAAGTCTTTACCCAAAAAACAATTTAATTTGCAATACAGAAATTTGCGTGGGAAAAACTAATGGCAAAATGATAGAACGTACAGCTCTCTCCATTCATCAATGTCACAAAGGCTACCTATTGCTTTTAAAAACTAGGCCTATACCATCCTAGAACATGTTCAGCATTGCCTAAAATCTAGTATTAACTTGCGTTTGAGAATAGGGAGAAAGTTTGGGGTCAATATCTTTATTATCTCGTTACCCCAAAAACCTAGCACCATATTTTTTTTTAAATAGAACTGGTAGTTCTTGTTCTACTCAATGAATTCACGAAGCTTCAACCCAATAAGTCGAATAAGCCACTTTAGAAATAATAAAACTCAAAAAATCATTTAGCTTTGGGCCCGTCTCACAGCAACTACATCACAAATAGGCCTTTTTTCCGGCCAAAATTGAAGATGCACAATTTTACATGATATACTTACCATCCACATCTTCAAACTTCAAGTTTATATTTAGAGTTTTTGCAATAATGAAGAAGTTCTCGTGGAAAAAAAAAGAATGAAAAAAAAAAAAAAAAAACAGAAAGAAAGGAAAAGACAACATTGAAATTCCGGCACTTTGAATGTAGAAACAGATCACTTCGAGGCTGCTCGAAGTTTAATTTTTTTTCTTTTTTTTGCAGATAGTTTGAATCTTCGATTGCCTTTTCAGCTTTGCCATGAAAATTTGTATCACGAGATCAATTACTTCCAAAGTTAGCTCAAAAGTTGTTCCATACTTTCCGCATCCAAGTTCACCTTGGTGGAACCAAGAGGTTAAAGAAGCTATTCGAGCAAAGAAAGATACGTTCAAGGCCTGGCTACAGGACAGATCGTCATCTGATTTGCAATCCCGGTACACTGAGGCGCGAAAAACGGCAACTTCGGCAGTAAAGAAATCCAATTAGAAATCATGGGAAGAGTTTGGTCGTCGGTTGGATTCCAACTATTTTTCGGCAAACGAAGTATTTTGGCAGACCATCCGCCATATACGTGGCAAAAGATCGAATATCACGTACTCCATCAAGGATTCTGACGGTAACATTCTAACGGATGAGAATGAAATCCTTTCACGATGGAGAGAATACTTTGAAGATCTTTTGAATCCTGTAAAGGCATCGACTCGTGACACACACGAAGTGACACATCTAGGGGAGGACGAAGTTTTCACTGCAGCAGAAGTGGCAACTGCAATTAAAGGGATAAAATCTGGAAAAGCTGCTGGTGAAGATGAAATCAGACCCGAGATGTTGAAAGCGCTGACTGGAGAAGGAATTCTCTGGTTAACGCGAGTGTGTCAAGTTGCGTGGAAGCTTGGCAAAACTCCCAGAGATTGGCAAACAGGTGTGATTATTCCGATATTCAAGAAAGGAGATCGCAAGCGACCTCTTGCGATCTCCTTTCTTGAATATCGGAATTCAAGAAAGGAGATCTTGAATTCCGATATTTTACAAACTACAGAGGGATATCACTCCTTAGTTTGCCAGGGAAAGTATATGCCAAATGCCTGGAAAAGAAACGCCAAGAAATAGTGGAATCAAAAGTGGAAGATGGTCAGTGCGGTTTTCGTCCGGGTCGCAGCACCACGGACCAAATCTTCACTATGAAACAAATCTTGGAGAAATCTTGGAAGTATGGCAAAGATCTCTTTGCATGCTTTGTCGATCTTGAAAAAGCTTATGACCGAGTTCGTCTGGATAAACTTTGGAAGGTTTTGCAGGAGTATGGCGTTAATGGTCAATTGTTACACGCTATTAAGTCATTCTACTGCAGACTGGAAGTTTGTGTTCGGGTAAATGGCAATCAGTCAAAGTCGTTCCATGCGGGCGTTGGACTCCGGCAAGGGTGCGTTTTGTCACCTCTCCTTTTCATTGTTTATATGAATTGGATCGACAAATACAGCCAAGCTGATGAGTGTGCCACAATTGGAAATTGCAAAATTAGTCGTCTGCTATTCGCAGATGATTAGGTTCTGCTTTCTTCCACAAAATCTGGCCTCCAGCGCGCATTAAATAGCTTTGCAGATGCATGCAACACCGCCGGCATGAAAATAAGCACGGCCAAAACTGAGGTACTTCATCTTTCAAGAAACCCTGATCAGTGCGTATTACAAGTGAATGGAGCGACACTGAAGCAGGTAGAGAAGTTCAGGTATCTTGGGATTGCATTTGCGAGTGACGGAAGGCAAGACGAAGAACTCGATACCCGAATAGGCAAGGCTAGTGCAGTAATGCGAGCTTTGCACTACTCGGTTGTCCTGAAACGAGAATTGTCAAAAAAGGCAAAGCTCTCAGTTTTCAAAGCAGTTTTTGTCCCCATTCTCACTTATGGTCATGAATCTTGGGTAATGACCGAAAGAATGCGATCACAAGTGCAAGCGTCCGCAATGAGGTTTTTACGAAGAATCGAAGGGGTTACACTGTTTAACAAGGTGCATAGCTCTGAAATTCGAAAATCTCTTAACATCGAGCTGTAAATTCTCCGAATTGAAAGATCTCAGCTTAGATGGTTTGGCCATGTAAGCAGAATGCCTCAGGAAAGACTCCCCAAACAAGCTTTACATGCGAAAGCAAATGGGAGAAGACCAGTCGGACGTCCTAGAACTAGATGGACTGATTACATTGAGGATCTTGGATGGAATCGCTTGGGACCTCGTCCAAGCGAAATGATGGAGGTGATGGAAGACCGTGAGATGTGGCGGCTTAATCTTGAGCTACTGCCCCCGCAACCCTCACGGAAAACCGGGCAATGAAGAAAGAAGAAGAAGAGTTAAAATGCAAAAATTTTCGTTTAATTTTTTTTTTTCAATTTTGTTTTGAGTGCAGTTTTCGTTTAAAATAATTGGATTAAATTGAATCAATGCATAAAAATATGGTATTAATTACTATAGGTACTTTTTAAAAACGGTTGCAGCTTAAATCTCAATTGTGATTACAAATATATTGAAATTATGTTAATACTTTTTTAGTGGAATTATTTTGCCCAAATAAAAT
The DNA here is from genome assembly GCA_963965965.1 of Trididemnum nubilum. Classification (NCBI taxonomy): domain Eukaryota; kingdom Metazoa; phylum Chordata; class Ascidiacea; order Aplousobranchia; family Didemnidae; genus Trididemnum; species Trididemnum nubilum. The sequence goes on along the minus strand of OZ014479.1, from coordinate 30,690,265 downwards.
GGTAACAACGTATAACAAATGTATATATCTCCAATTAAGCATCGAAAAATGTCGTTTGAAATAAAAGTTCTCTAAATTCTTTGTTATATGAAAGCAAAAGCAAATTTCACGTTTAAAATGTTGCCCCTTGAAAAGGCTGCCCAGCTATTGTCGTTATATTTGTAGAACCTTTCGGCTGTATAATTGATCTAATGCCTTGTCAATTTACTGCTGGTATTTGGCAGGCAGCAATTCAACGTTTATTGAGGTGAATGAATAGACAAGTTTCAAGTCTTTTGCTGCACTAAAGAGACCTAAGGTTGCACTGAAATTTTATTTCCCTTAGGTATAACTCAACGGAATTTGGGCATCGAAGAAAATCCATGACTCTACTGACAAAATAACAGCGACAAAAACTTTACAGTAAATTTTGAGCTTCGTAGGTTACATTAAGTCACAACCGCTGACGCTTCAGCATCTCTTCTGCTCTTGAAAGCGCTTGGCTACTCCGTTTGATGTCATTTTCTCTTTCGGCCTGCGTATCATAATCTTTGGCGTTCTTGTTCACTTCAATTGCTTGAGTGAGATATTCCTTTGCTTCTTGTGGTCGCTTTTGCGTCAGGCAATTCGCACCCAGATTGTTCAGCAAGGTGCCCAGAAGGTGCATTTCTTTAGCTTCTTGGCCAAGGACACTCAACAGCTGTTCTTTGGCTTCTGTTAGTGTGGTTTCAACAGCGCTGAAATCATCAACGTATCCTTCGGAAATTTCCAGCTTATGCTTACAGGCTACTTCCAGTAGGGTTACCACCTTCCTGCTCTTTCCACTGGCATTGCAAAAGACTGCCTGAAGTGTGGTTCTCATTCGAGGAAGCACCCAAAGTCTCATCGTTTTTTTGTAAGTGTAACATTCCTTTCTAGCTTTCTTAATGCTCTTCTGCAGCCTTATCATGTTTCTGCCAATTCCAGAAAGCATTTTCTCGTTATCTTTTAAATCCGGCAAGAGATGATTTCCAAGAAGATCAAACAAGATCGATTTGAAGTAGTTCTTTTCATCGTAGTATCGTTGGGCCAAGCGTTTGCATGCTTTTGGATCCACTTTCAACTTGTGCTTTAGGACAGGAAGGATGTCATCGATTAACTTGTCGGCTTCTTCTCCTCGATCAGTTTTCATCAAACTCTCGTAAAAATTGATCTGTGTTGGCAACCGGGTAACGGAGGAACCCAACTGGTAGAGGTTTTGTAGTATTCCATATGCTTCAAAGTCTTTGCTTTGCTCAAAATATTCAGGTATCGAACCTAAACATATGAGCAATCTGAGGTTATTACCAGGGCTGCAAACTCGATTGATTTTTATTTAAGTGCAAGTTCGACTTCAGAATATTTTAACAAGTCCAAATTCAAGATCTTCAATTTAATTTTTTCGAGTTCAAGTTCAAGTTTGGCAAAAATATTGTTTTTCTAGTTCAGGCTGACAAAAATACTACGTCTTCATATTTATTACCGGTGCTCATTGCAAATAAAAAGATATAAACTATTTTGCTTATGCAGTAGGTTCAATATTGTGCCTCAGCTGTTGGGGAAAAACGCAATTTCACTTGACACGGCTTGATCAACAAATTTTTTCTCTCCTAACTTTTTAATTTTCAAATTTTTTCAGTGAACTCCAACAGTTTTATTCGAGTTCAAGTTCGAGTTCAAAAAAATTTTTTTTCGAGTTCAAGTTTGAGATCGGTAAAACGGTCGAGATTTTCGAGTTCGAGTTAGCAGCCCTGGTTTTTACATTGCTATTGCATTGAAAATGAATATACCAAGATGCAATATATAGGGACATTTTAATGTTTGAATTCATCTGTTTAAAGCATTGAACTTAAGCTAGTCGGTCGGCAATCAGTGGTTGAATGAATAAAACGTCTGCTACTGAAACGGTTAATTTAACTTCAATTCCGGTTTGGTTCAAACCAAAAAGTACAAAAACCAGTATTCACACTTTCACAGCTTCTCTGCGAAACGTTTAGCAGTAAAAAGGGGCATTGGAAAGTCTTCACCGTAAGTGGTAGACAGAGGGCAAGTGGCAGCTTGATTCAAAGACCGCCAAAGCCTCTTCGCTGTGTACTAGCCACAGCAACTTGGTGAATTCTGATTAAATTACAATCATCTGTTCGAACAAAGGGTGTGCTACTTTGTAGAATGAATGACAGGATGTAGTTTGAGTAGTTTTTTGTTAAATACTTTCTCATTAATTTTAGACTAGGAGTTGGGGCATTTCTGTGCGAAGTTTCATAGGAGTAACAATGGCTGTTTAAGATAAATAAGAACATCGTCGTAAGACTCACGTGTCATATTTTATTAATTTTCCAGAAAGCTTGTCCTACCTGATTGTGCATCCAACAATTGCTCCAAGAATGTTTTTGGCTTTTTTCCTTTGTTTTGTTTGGCTGTTTCTTTTTTCACTTTATTTTCAGGTTCTACACATAAAGATGTTTTTAGATGTTTGGTTCAAAAGTCTAAATACTTAAATTCAAATAAATAAAGATGTCTAAAGACTTATATTGGAAGAAGTATTTAGTATACGGTACTCCTCACACAAGTTCCGAGCTAAATAGTAATTTCTTTAAGCCATTGTTTTTCCTTGTAGCGACTGCCCTGTCCAATAAAATAGACCATTGGAAGAAGGTTACAGCAGTTACCTAAATGCAAGACATTTCTCCAGAAAGATTAGGAATAGGATTTGATTTCCATCTGGCAATTGTTCATTTGTGGAAATTCCTTTTTTCAGTTGTCTCTTTAGGTAGGCTAATTGTCATTCAGTAATTGTTAATTTTTTTTTATGAGGGCTGGGTACTTGATTCCAAATTTTTTAAATACTGAGCGAGCATAATTATAATACGTACCTACTATTGCTCGTACAATACTGGCGAAGTATTTAATGCTTTAAAACTTTATTTGACTAATTTTTTTTATTGCACACTCAAAGATTTTTTTATTGCAATTTTTTAATTGCATACTCAACTTACCTTCCAAGATTTTTTTCTCATTTGTTGTTTGAGAAAACGTAGGAAATCGTTTAGCTGGTTCTCTATTTTCACCTAAAATACAACATTTTTTATGACTTTGCAGACCAACGCACGTGTTGTAAAGCCTTTATTATGCTGCTTAACCATAAAATGTTTTTTTAACTGCAGTTGATACAGGATTTGAGGACTAGCCTCCTTCGACATAAAATTTTTTTTCGTTCTGTTAATTATTTTAATAACTGCTGTATATTCTTGATAGGTAAACCATTGAAAACTCGATCACGTTACCTTCATTCTGTTCTTCATTGTGGATTGTCATTGTATTCACACTAAAAACAAATTAAAATCAAAAAAGAAAAAAAATCAAAATCTTTTATTCTCGTTGTGTTACGCCGAAACGTGTAATGAGTTCGTGAAACTCATCTTAACGTCAAAACTGTCGAATTGTACAATTTTGATGTTCTTTGCAGAATCAAAACAGTAATGTGTTTATTTATTGATTCGATCACTGAACTCCACTCAGCGCTTTACAGTTACTTTATAAGGGTGACCGCGGTTACACGTAACATGTTGTAACAGCTGCGACCGAGCTCTGCTAGTAGGGGTTGGAACCACCTAATTAATGATGAATATTGCCTTTTGCTATCCCGATTCACATGATTTTTTGAAAAAGTTGCAATAAAGAGGAAATTAGTCACTAAAAAAATCTTTCTTTATGGGTAAAAGCAAAGTTTTTGTGTAATTTTTATTTTTCTTAACGACGTTAAAGTGCACTTTGTTTGATAGATACCGTAACAGGAGCAAATAGATTACTTTTGGTGTACAACGACATCATGGAATAGCTGCTCGGTTTAGTGTCTTCGAGATGTCGATGTTTATTCATCAAGGACGTGGGCGGGGTCAGTTGTACAACTATCGGGGGTACATTGTAACATTTTATAAGACACTTTTTGGGATTAACATAATCTTGTTTTTTTTTTAGATTGATCGCACAGAATATAGTGTACATTACAATAAAGTTACTGTCGATCCCGAGACTAAAGTTCATTCATAGTTCTTAGCAATCCAACGTCAATCATCACAGTATAACTTCGTGACTTATGTGCCAATATGCCAGGTTCAGTAATGTGCATCCGCCCATATAATGGTTCCCAGCAGCAGATAACGAAATTATTGGTTGTAGCTAACCTGTAATTCTTATCAATCATGTTGTGGGTTGCAACTCATTACTGAAAGTTTTTTTTTTTTATTTCTTTTAACTTGTATTTTAACCATATACCGAAAGGTTCTGTGCTGACTATTTATATGACTGTTTTCCACATGTGACTATCATAAATTCGCAATTACAGTTTGTTTTTTTTTTGCTAATAAATTTTGTACCTTTTGGAAGCATTATTACATAAAGGTACATCATTGTGTTTGTAGAGAATTAGAAGGTCTTGGTTGAAAACTTGTTTTAGTTGCGACGTAGCTGTATCTAAAGTTGGGTAGACGTAGAAATGAAGCTTTTTAGTGTTGTTCTTACAAGGTGTTATAACCTACCCATGAACGGGGTAAAATGTAGCATTTTTTCTTCAACTTCAAATGGAGATTTCTGAGAAATTCAAAAAAATAGTGAAATGAAGTTATTGTACAAATAACGCCTGAAGCGTTTGGTTTAATGGCTCAAAATTTTATTTGTAACGCTTCAAAATTCAATAAGTTACAGTAAGGCAGAGGTGTAAAGTAACAAAAATAGCTCTATACTTAAGTAGCCTACTGAAGTAGGATTTGTCGGTAACCTTCACTTTTAAAGAAATTAAATTTTTAGATACGTTCTACTTTCACTTGCTTACTTTTCATTGGTGTAGCCGGATTTTTTGATTGGGGAGGGGCCCAAACCACAAATCACATGCAATGACGTCATCAGAAATTTTTAAAATAAAAACTTTGTGGGGCAAAGGTGTCGTAGAATAGAAGATCAGAAGCCGTGGCCTGTAATCGACACTTAACCAAGATTTTACTAAAGGAGAGGGCTTAAGCTAAGACTTGCTAAGACCAAATGTCGAACTTGGAAGAGAGTGTGAGTTAACAAAAGTAACTCAAACGTATCAGAGACGGGGGTCTGGGGGCAAAACCCCCAGCCACTGGGCTATTTTTTGTAATTTTTAGGAAAAAAAAGCTATTTTAATGCCATCGGATCACATTTCGCACGTCTTCAGAGCTGTTTGAAAGGACTACAGTTTTAACATTTGAAAGCCAGTTAAAAAAATTAAATTGTTCAATCCTCCTTTACTTGCAATTTCTGTCCAAAACACGTTTCAATTCTTGCATTTTGTTGTAAAATTTTGTAAGTGATTTGGCCCAGGGAAGGAGAATATTTTAGCAGTAAATAATAATCCACTCGCAGATTTTCCTTAAAGATTTTTGTTTTGTCATGAAATTAACCAGCTATAAGAGTGCATGTACGGCCAGGGGACCCAGGCCCCCTCAATTCAAATTCAATAATTTGTTCAATGAGCGCTTTTCCCGTAGCTAATTTTTTTCAATAGTATTTTTTTGCGAAAAAACTGGCGAGGTGGAGGTGAATTGTTATTGAAAAATGGTACAATAGATCGCTACGCCTATTAACCATGTTATTCCCGGGCCGGATTTACATTGCTGGGGGGCCCTGGTACTTTGGGGATTATCGCAACATCTTCCTGCCAAATATAGTTGAAAACCAAAAAAAGTCTTACCATTTGAGCGTGGAACCCTTGGGACTGTGCCATAGAGTAAATCAGGCCCTGGCTATTGCATTACGTTCATAAAAAGGTTAGATGAGGGCCTGAGATAGCAAATTTTTGGACAAAACCTACAATTTCTTCCGGGCAATACATTTAAATTGATTGGCAAAATTAAACTGAGGGGGCCCAGGCCCCCTGGTTGTGAATATTATTGTTAATTACAGTTGTGCACGTGTGCTGTTGTAGGCAAAGATACTAAAAGAAGCTGAAACTGAAGAAACAAGGCCTGTTTGTTACATTTTTATCATTGGTGGCATTTCGATTGAGGGGGGCCCAGGCCCCCTGGCCCCCCCCTGGCTACGCCTCTGTTGCTTCAAGTGTAAAGAACGCTACTTAAGTAGCATTTTGATTCAGAAGAATACAAAGTAGCGTAGTTTTAAATCTGAACCACAAATTGTCAGAACGATTAGTTTTTTATTGGCAATTGTTTAATTAAAATAAGTTAGTAAAGATTTTATGAAATGATTCCAAGTAAATTCTGCGAGACATGATTTTTAAATCTCAAAGTTTTGCTGTTAATCTTTTTGATTTGAATATAATAATAAAAACTTGCATTAAATAATTAATAAATTATCACTTCTTGAGAGAGCGAAGGGTTAGAAGACCAAACATTATGTGACAGTGATGTGAAGGTAGTCGACTAGTTGTCATACAGTTCCATTTGTCGATTGAATAAATTGTTTATTTTGCGTAACTACTTCCAGAGATACTTGTACTTGAGTACTTTTGAAACGACTACTTTTTTGCTTTGACTCAAGCATTTTTTTGGTCAATACCTAGTACTTTACTTCAAGTAGTTTTTCGTTCAAGTAACAAAACTTTTACTTGATTATACTTTTCAAGTACTTTTTACACCACTGCAGCAAAGTACGTAAAAAGACTTGCAAATATCCCCGGTTTTCCCCACTAATAACAGCTTATACCCCGCAGGCCGCAACTAATAACTTAAAACAATCAGATATCGAAATGGAATAATAGTTTTATGAGAAATTCTGCAACCATCAAAATTCATCGTTTACTCCTAAAATTCATGCAGTGGCGAAACCTGCGGTTCTCAAATTTTGACATCACGACAGTAACAATTAGAATACGACATCGCAAGCGATTTCCGGAAACTTCGCCAAAGTATCTAACTTACTGAAAATGCCAAATTTTTGATCTGAAAATGCCAATGTGATTTTGGATTTTGGATTTTCATTCTTGACCAGAAATTTGACACGCTATCATGAATATCAAGTCTACACTCTCAACTAGCCCTTTGAAATATATTTTTTAAGAAGAATTTTATATCAACACATATACGAACAGTTCTATTGATTTTTCTCAAAATTTAAGAACTATACTTTCCCATACTTGTGCCAAATTACTTACAAACTTTAACACCAAAATCCAAGAATTTATACGTGTTTTGGACTTAAATTGCCAGTAAAAGGAGGACAGAAAATTTATTTTTTTTTACTTGGTTTTGAAATGTTAAAACTGTAGTCCTTTCAAACGCTGGATCGACCTACGTGCAAAATGTGATCCAATGGCAATAAAATAACTTTTTTTCCAAAAAAATACAAAAATTCGCCCCAGCTTCGCCCCGAAACCCCTGTAGTCTCCGGCGGCTGGGGTTCCGCTCCAGACCCTCGTCTGTGATGTGTTTACTCAACACGTCTCCCACGTCAGACATTTACGCTTTTAACTATTAGTGTGAGCCATTTCCCTTCACCAAATCGTGGTTAAGTGCAAAACCAAGCCACGGCTTCTGATCTTCAATTTTACGATAGGCTTATTTTGGTCCCATAAAAAGATTCTCTTTCAAAAAATTCTAATGACATCATTGCATGTGATTTGTGGTTTGGGCCCGCCCAATCAAAAATTCTGGCTACGCCTATGACATAGAGCGATCTTTAAAATTTCAGCGACTTTTGAGAAACAAATATTATTGCATCAGCCAAACTCAGCACTTACCACGGCCAGAAATATGCAAGCATTTTACAGCATTTCCTATTCTGAGAACGCTATTTAGCAGTGCGACCTAATGGCTAACATAATGGATATTGTACAGTATATTGTATTACATTCATTATTCAGCACGAAAGCTTTCAAAATACAATTGTTCAAAAACTTTGAAAAGCAGAGAGATTTTTTCAGCGTCGCAAGTAACAGTTTAGTAAAACAAACTCGGCCATCTAGCTTAAATCTAACAAAGCCATTAAGCTTCAGTACTTCAACATCTTTAATGATGGAGCAATCCCACAAGTTTGACTCTTCTACTTTTTTGTGATTCCATTTCATTGTGAGAATTCATCTTATAGTTTTGAAAGTCTATTTAAGGGCTAATTGTTCAACATGGCATTGCCAAGTTTAGCATGTTTTATCTTTCTCTTATTTTAACCTAACGGAACTCTTAAAATTTGATATGTCTAGCTGGAGAAATTTGATATGTCTAGCTGGAGAACTCTTAAAATCCTTAATCTTTGATTCATATTGACCTATTCAAACGATTTAATTTGTTTAAGTTTTGTAGTTAATGGAGGAGGTGTCAACATAATTGGAGAACCCATGTAGTATGAGATCCTCAAATTTTTCATATTACATTTTTACCTATCTTGAAAATTTTATTTGTCAAGTTTGAGTGGTTAAAAATTTTGAAGGATTCGTTTAGAGGACTATCAAATGGTGGCACCTGAAATTAGTCATATTTTATTTACCTATTCTGATTTTATCTCTTTTATATTTACCAATTCTAAAGTTTCATGTGTTTAGATCGAATGGTCTAAAAGTTTGAATATTGAAGGACCAAATTGACACACCTCCATTTTGATGCCCCAAATTTGGTCAAACTTAATCTTTTCTTCATATTTGCCTATCCTGAAAATTTGATGTGTCTAGCTTAAACAATTAAACAGTTTGAATTTTGGCATCGTCGTTTGAGAGGGGCCCCCAATGTGGTACCCCCAAATTTTGTCAAAATTTATCTTTACTTCGTATTAATCCATGCTGAAACTTTCATCAGTCTAGCGTAAGTGGTTAGACTTTGAATTTTGGCAACCTTGTTTGAGGGAGATCCTTTAATTTTGGTACCCCCAAATTTTGTCAAATTTTATTATTTCTTCCTATTTGCCTATCCTGAAAAGTTTATCAGTATAGCGTGAGAGGTTAAAATATTTGAATTTCGAAGGGTCACGTTTGGGGAATCGCCCCATTTTGAAATACCCAATTTTTGCTAGGTTTAGATTATTTTTAATATCTACCCATTCCGAAAATTTAATCCATCACATTCTAATATGGTTTAAAAGTTCAAAATTTTGGCGCCCCTGTTTGAGGGCAACCCCCCATGTAAATACCTCCAAATTTTGTGAAATGTTATCTTTGTTTTTATATTTGCCTACCCTGAAAATTTCGTGAGTGAAGCCTGAGTGATTAAAAAGTGTAAGTTTTGGCGGCCCCGTGTGGGAGGACCCCCCTTTTTGGTACTCCCAAATTTGGTCAAATTTTATCTTTCCATTATATTTACTTACCCTAAAAATTTCATGTGTTCAACTTAAAAAGGTAAAAATTTTGAATTTTGAAAGGCCCATTTGGGAGAAAACTCCCATTGGGCACCTCCAGTTTTTTGTTAGGTTTAGTTTATTCTTAAAATCTAAACATTTCAAAAATTTGGTCCATCAAGCTGTAACGGTTCAAAAGTTTGGAGGACCTGATTGAGGAAAATCCCCCCAGCTTGGCAACTCCAATTTTTGTCGCACAAAAGTCCTCCCTGATATCTTCAATCGCTCAAACTTTGAATACAGTGCGTTAAGCGGTTTAAAAGTGCATAGCACTAGAAGAATAAGAAAAAAAAAGGAAGATAAAAGAAACAAAGCAAGAAAAACAGTATTCAAGTTGGAGCAAACAAACATAACCAAAAGAAAGTTGGTTAATAGTGTTCTCAAATATCACATATCATTTTTCATCAATATCAGTGATTACCGAGATATATCGCTTCAAACTCGTCAACTTTTTGACCATTTTCGGTCTGCAAAATTTTGGTCAGGTGACCGGGCGCCCCCAAACTCGGTTTGCATATTCCGTTCATATTGTGTCCAAATTTTAGCTTTGCACATAAATGGTTTTTGATTTATAGGCGAATTAATAACTTTTCAAGCGAAAAATCGCCGTTTTTTATGTTTTTTTTGGTGTTTCAATTTACGATCACGTGACCTAGCATCCCCAAAATTAGTACTCATGACGCTCTCGTCAATTCTTATGATGAGTACAAATTTCAAGTTTCTAGGTTTTACTGTTTGATAGTTAAAAGCAAATCAATCCTCTTATTAAAACAAAAATTGAGAAGGAAACACCTTTTGAAAGAAGGGCAGGGTCGCAACTAAGGGGAGGGGGAGGAAAAAGGGGGCGGCGCACCCCTAAACAAAAATTTTCTCCCTCTAAACTGCCCAGCATGCCCCCCCAAACTCCATCTACCTTTTCAGCAGTTCAAGATGGCAGCTTTTATTCGTGATCAACAGAGAACTCGGAGAAAGTTAGACAAATTTGGCGCGATAACCTTTTTTTTTGGAGATCAACAGAAAACTCGAAGAGCACACCGGCCCAAAAACTATGGCCCCCCCAGAAAAAAAAATTGCCCCCCTTAGAACAGCGTTCTAGTTGCGGCGCTGAAGAAGGGAACACCTTTACGAAAGCAATCAAACAAACATCAAAATTCACAGAAGACATTACTAAAAGCAGACAAAAAAAAACTTACCAATTGAATGCCTAAGACAGCTGTTTTGCCTAATTTTAAGACTCATCAGTTAGGCTTAGCAGAGCCAAAATGACAAATATCACAGTAATAAAACTTCCGAAAGAAAGAAAAAAAAATTTTTTTCACCAAGAAAATGATTAAATATTTGCAGATAAAGTTCTGTCCCATAGCAATCTTTCCCAAACAAATTATGCTGACATAATTAATTCTTTCTTACTGAGATCGTTGCCGAACGAAACTCTAGGTCTCATGATGCTAAAGTCACTGAAATCTTTACCAATTGCCAATTGGGAATATTCGCCATTTCTCATTGATTTTCACCTAGATACTTACACCTTTTTCTTCAGTGCATTATTGTTTCGTCACTGTACAATTATTACTGCTTCATTGAATTTGGTCTTACTACCGTATATCGATCTTTCCAATGCTTAGACTTAAAAAGATAATGACGATAATTGCGCGTAGTATTCATTTTAAGGTTTGATAGCCTAGTTTGTGGCTTTAGTTTCGATTCAATAGCACTAACTCATAAACAGTTTGAAAGATTAGACGTTTTTAGAACAGGTTAATAATTAGTTCATGTAATAATATTATTACTTCTGCTAGTTTAGTTGATGCAACCTACGTTTTGGTTCAAGTAAAGATAATAATAGTTGTAACTCTAGCCTAATTTCAGTTGGTCAACTTGACAGTTTATTTATTTAGTAACCTGTAGCTTAGGTGTTTTCGGTAAAGATAGTTAAATTTGTAGCCTATAGCCTATCTTTATTCGGTAAGGATTTCTGTTAGATTTATAGCCTATACCTAGTTTCAATTGGTAACCGAGACCTAGAGTTTCGTTCGGTAACGATCTCAGTAAGAAAGAATTAATTAAGTTAGCATAATTTGTTGGGTAAAGATTGCTATGGAACAGAACTTCATCTGCAAGTATTTAATCATTTTCTTGATGAATTTTTTTTTCGGAAGTTTTATCATTGTGATATTTGTCATTTTGGCTCTGCTAAGCCTAACTGATGAGCCTTAAAATTAGGCAAAACAGCTGTATTAGGCATGCAATTGGTAAGTTTTTTTTTGTCTGCTTTTAGTAATGTCTTCTGTGAATTTTGATGTTTGTTCGATTGCTTTCGTAATGTACCTTTTAGATGGTGTTCCCTTCTTAATTTTTGTTTTAATACGTGATTACTGCACTCCACCCAGCTTTTGGATGGATTTCCTAATGCTACAACTTTGTTGTCCCTTTCTTTTGAAATCAATCTTCATCTGCAAAATTCGCGAACAAAAACAAAGGTACCACGCGCTTGCGCGAAGTCCCAATGATTATACTGGACACAAGCATTTCCATCTTAAAACAATGGAGCGTTGATAAGCTGCAAATTAAAACATAAAATTGCTAGATTGCCAGCTAATCGAGCTTGCGTTGACAGCTAGTAAATCAATCATAGATTTACCGGTGCGCTATAAGTTCGGTCCGTCTTTGATAAATTTTATGACAATAAAAAATTGCTCATTCGATTATAGAAAGAGATAATTTAGTTTGTTCATGCGTATGAACCAAGCGCTCTGCGTTTTATGTCATTGGTCTAACCACCAGCGGTGAAGTCTTCGAGAACGTCCTTGGCCTCGAAAGTCAAGTCCTAGGCCTTGGCCTCAAAGCCTCAAGTCCTCGAAAATTGCCCTGTCCTCGGCTTGAGGACAGCACTATTTTTTGAACAGTTGGAAATTTTGTTGTAAAACGCCAAAAACCTCGCGGAAGATTTGCGAATACATTTTTTGTTTTCGTTTATTGGAGCATAGGCGTAGCCAGGGGGGGGGGGGAAGGGGGTCCGCCCTTCCAATAGAAATTTCACCAATGACAAAATTGCGACAAAAAAGTCTATTGTTTCTTCAGTTTCAGTTTCTTTTTTGCTTACAACAGTAACTAACAACAATATTGGAGACCAGAGACCCCGGGGCCCCTCAATTCAATTTTTGCCTGCCAATATAAACGTATAATCCGGAAGAAATCGAGAGTTTTTGTCCTAAAAGTTGCTATCTCAGGACCACATCTAGCCATAATACATTTTTATGAACGTAATACATCAACTAGGGCCGGATTTACCATATTATAATGCAGTACCACCTTGGGGCCCGGCGCTCAAATCGTAAGACGTCTTTTGGTCTTCACCTATATTTGGCAGAAAGATGTTATGAAAATCTTCAAAGTGCCAGGGGCCCAGCACGATGTAAGTCCGGCCCGGTAATAACATGGTTAGCAAGCGTAACCATGTAGTGTACATACTTCGATAACAATTCGGTAATTCACCTTCACCTTGCCTTTTACGCACAAAACACTTAAAAACAAATTAGCCATGGAAAATGCTGATTGAACAAATCATTGAACTTCGATTTAGGGGGCCTGGGCCCCCTGGCCGAACATGTACTCCTATAACTGGTTATTTTCATAACAAAACAAAAACCTCTAAGGAAAATATTCAAGTGGATTATTATTTACTGCTAAAATGTTGCAAGCGACTATGCACCTCACTTTCCCCTACCTGGATCAAATCACTTACGAGATTTAAAATTTAACTCGTACAATCAAAATTTAACTCCAAAATGAAAGATGTTAAACTAATTTTGGACTTAAATTGCAAGTAAAAGTAGGATTAAACAATTTCATTTTTTCAATTGGCTTTCAATAATGTCAAAAATCTAATGCTTTCAAATGGCTCTGAACACTAGCAAATTGTGATTTAATGACATTAAAATAGCTTTTTTTTCCAAAAAATTACAAGAAATCGCCCAACGGCTGGAGTCTTCGCTCCCAGACCCCCAAAGCCTCTGGCGGCTGGGGGCCCCGCGCCCAGACCCCCGTCTATGATACGTTTGAGTTACACTACTTTTCTCAACACGTTTCCAAAGCTAGATACTTGTACTTTTCAACTATTAGTTTAAGCCCTCTTCCTCTGCAAAATCCGCGTTAAGTGCCAACAGGCAACGATTTCAAATCTTTCATCCTACGATATCTTTGTCTCACAAAAACTTCCTCTTTTGAAAAATTTTGATGACGTCATTGCATGTGATTTGTGGTTTAGGCCTCCCCCAATCAAAAATCCTGGGTACGCTTATGGATTGGAGATCGCCTGAAAAACTTTTTTTGAAGACCTTTTTTTTTCGAGAACACTTGCGGCTGTGTCCTTGGTCCTTGGCCTCGAGCATTCCTGTCCTTGGCCTCGAGAGGGTCTGTCCTCGGAAAGGCAGTCCTTGGCCTCGGATTTTTTTTGTGTCCTTGTGTAACGTCGCTTCTGTTTTTTTGTTTATACCTGGTTTCGAACATTCGCTTTACTGCATTTAGCTTTCGTGTATATTTGGCTGCTAAGGATTTTCAATGATGTAATGCTACACAACGCACGTGATGTCATCGATTAAACGATTTATCGCATCTTTTCTACTGCATGCAAATAATCTGTTGCGCAAGTGTTTGAAATTGTTTTCTTGAAATTTTTGCGCTATAACTCCTTTGTTCAGGGTCAGTCAAATTTGGTCGTAGTCGAGGAAGGACGTTAAAAAATTACACTTAGAATTACCAAGAATGTTTAAATTTGAAATCGTTAAGTATCGGATTGTTTCAGAATTTAGCAAGTTTTCGGAGTTTTCAGAATTGCAAGCCTTCCTCAAGGTCTTAAGCTTGTTCTGGGTGGGTCCCATTTTATTTATATTTGGACCTTTTGTCCCCTGAGCTGTTGCTCAAGTTTGAGAATAGTTATTTCACTGGACTATTGTCCTCTCTTCAAGTGTTTCTGTACTGTTCCCGGGGGGCCCACTTCAGAGACTGTGTTCTTTGAAGACTTCGATTGGAGTTAAAACTTACTGTCTGCCTGAAGACGAAACCATCGGTGAATTTGGTTATTTATTGCAATTATTTTGTTCAGTATTCTCAGTCTGATTCTCAACTCGTAATTATACCGTAGTTAGTTAACTTTCTATTTATTTGGCATACTGTATGTGTTCAAATTGTGTGAGTTGTTTGGTGCAGCGCAGTAATATTTACGTTCGTTTTTGATTCCGAATTTGCTAATTGGCATACTTTCTGCAGAAACCGTTGACAATATAAGAAGACAAGTTAACGCGTGTAGAGACGTACGATACGGCAGGCAGAAGAGATTTCGCGTCGTCTACACCTTGGCCTCGAGCCTTGTGTCCTCGACCCCACCTCTGCTAACCTCACCAATGCACAGTGCTTTTGTTTGGTTCTACTTGCAGTCTTTCCTCAAGCTAGACCACCAAAACAGGTAGACAGCTTGGACCCAATATGAGATATAGGCGTAAAGTGTCTTTCCCAAGAACACAACGACGCATTGCCAGTTCGAGAGTCTTTCGATTCCTTCTAATTTGACACTCACCCACTGATCTAACATGCGAATAATTTGATAAGGTATCGAGATACTGGAGAATGTTCCAAGTTTGCTTTCCGTGTTTAACTCTCACAAAATTCTTAAATTATTGAGAAGCATTTTACTTACTGAGTATTGTGGAAGTGATAATAATACTGGCGCATAAAACCACCTCTTGCTGGTCCTTCGACATATTGCGCCACTTGTCCTTCGGCAAACTTGGTCACTTCATTCATCTTTCGATTTCAAACTAATTCAACATTTTGCATTTTGTATTAATTTTAGAAAAATAACTTTTGTTGTTGAAAGCTACTTACTGGACGTTTAAAATGAACTAAAACAGATAAAACCTTCAACTAGTTAGGCCCGCTTTACACTGTGCGTAAAATCGTGAGTCTGCGAGCCCATCGTTTGTTTGTTTTAACCAACTGGCAGCTTGTACGCTGGTAAGGTGGTACGCCAGGCAAACGTAAATTTTCTTTAAAACCAACTAATAATACGCTCTTACGCTCACAATTTTATACACAGTGTATAGACCGGCCCTTAGTTGCCACGTTGTAAAAACTATGAAATAGTGCTCACACTCACATGCTAGGCATGTTATAAATATGCAGTTACAAGAAAATCTTAAGGCTGTGAGAACAAAAGTAAATTTAGCCAATTTGGCTTTTATTTCCTGTAGATCTTGGTGCTTTCTTGAAGCAACCAACACATATTTGTTGTTGTTGCAATCACTAATAGTTGGGTTGTCTCAACTCAAATACTATTTATCGTAGCTGAGTTTTGAACACTGGGTTTTGTTAATAGCACGACGTGTTCGTTGTTCAACCGCCACTCCACAACACATCACATAGAGATTTATTTGAATAATGTATAGAGATTCTACAAACTAGATGCCTTTTTAACAAAATTAATGCAAATAATGTTTTCGTTTTGAACTTTAAATTTAATTCAGCCTTGTAATCAGTAAGATTACCGATTAACTTTACATAGCCCCTACATGAAGTAGCTACACATTTTAACGAAGATAAACAAGAAATTTACAGCTTGAATAAACCATTAAAAATGAAAAAGGGTGACAGAAATTTAGCTTAAATTTTATTAATGTGCAATAAAACACAACTCAAATTTAAACCCAACACCAACAAGCGGGATCAATTTTTCCTAAAGCATTGCCCTGGAGTCGAGTTTTGGTTTATTCCAATTCCCATTGGCAGGGTTGGCATAAAAAAGGTATTGGTAACGATGGCATGAAACGAGTAACTATTGGTAACGTTGGCATAAGAAAAGACAAAACAGGGTTGGCATAAAAAAAAGACATTGATATTGGCATAAAAAAAGATTTAAACCCATAAAAAATGATCAAAATCTTGGCAACTTCAAGCAACCAATAAATATTTTT
This sequence comes from Trididemnum nubilum, assembly GCA_963965965.1. Classification (NCBI taxonomy): domain Eukaryota; kingdom Metazoa; phylum Chordata; class Ascidiacea; order Aplousobranchia; family Didemnidae; genus Trididemnum; species Trididemnum nubilum. Next base: position 30,674,000 of record OZ014479.1, on the reverse strand, counting down.
GACTTACTTTTGCTGCGATGATTGCTCAACTGCTTGTTCAAAAATTTTGTTTCTTTTTCAGTTCGTGGTTTTACCAGACTCTAAACTTTTCACGTGTAAACTGGAAATTCTATTTCAAAGTTAACCATCAAACGACTACGTAGCAGAATATAAATATTAAAGGGATGGAAGTATCCAGCAAGGGTTATGTGCGAAAGATAATGAAGCATCTAAAACGTATTTTCACTACGATATTTTAGCTTTCTACAATCTAAGGTTTCTGAGATATTTCATTTCAAAGTTTAAGAGATTTCCGTTGCAGTTTAGGCAATTACAGTTTACTTTCCTAGGAATTGCGTTATGCACCCTAACTACTTGTAAAACTATTTCTGTAGTAACACTAATTCATGGTGAAGCTTTGTATGCAGGTGCTTTCAAACTAGTTGTGAAAGATGTACTTTTAGCATTTGAAAAGTTGGTTGGTGGTACAGAACTTGAGAATTGCTTTAAAGAATTTATGTCTAACTTTAAGATTGTATTCTTCGACGCGCTCTTATTTGTCTTTTTTCCCAGCCTATCATGACTTGGCTTTTTTCTTGGCTCTGCGCTCTGACGATTTTTTTTTGCAAGGGTCAAACGAAACGCTTCGAAGAAATGAACATGGTAACTAAAGCACTTCAAACATTGTATCAAAAAAGATGAAATTTAACTATTAACACTGTTTGAAATAAAATATCTCAGAACCGATAGGTCGTAGAAAGCTGAAATTTGGTGAAAACATGTTCTAAATTATTCTTTATTTTTTGCTCATAACGCAAGCTGAAGGATTCACCCCAATTAACCTAAATGCATTACAAGTTTCAAGAAATACACTTGAAATCAAACACTCAAACAAAGCTTTTCCTAAATAAAATGTGCCATATGAACGCGAAAATCAGACTCTAGTGTTACGTTTTTAGACATCACAAAAAAAATTGATGAAAATTTCCCTTAATTAAGCAATCATTTTTAGTTTCAAAGTTTAGGTAGTTTGCCAAACTATTTTGTATGCAGTACAAACAAAAAGTTTTATGTTTATGGAGAGTTTTGGTGACCAACTAAATCTTAGTTTGCTATTGATTTTGGCATAGGTGGGCACAAATTCGTTAATCCGTTAATAACGAAGATAACTTTTTCATTAATTCGTTAAAAAGTTTTTTTTATGTTAACGGACTAAAGTAACTTCCGTTTAGTTTTTTTAACTAACTTTAAGGTTTTCTTCGTTAATTTCTTGCACCATTCATTCATCGTACTGGGACAAACCAGTTTGCACTGGTAACACATGTTGCGTATTAGCACGAGTTTTATAGAAGAAAAGCGAAGAAAGGAGCTCTTTTAATTATCGCTGTTCTCAAGTTCCAAAGATTTTCCGATCGCAGCTTCGTTGGTGCATTTGAACCTATTTTTATCTCAAAATTCGATTACACTGCAAAACGTAACTTCCAAAACACGAAAAGACCACCATAGCAATAAATTTTTCCTTACAATGAGCTCAACAGTGTCATCACCTGTTTTAGAAGTGAATGAATAAAAAGAAATGTAAATTATACTCAAAATGTTAATGAACTAACGGACTTCATTAACTTCCGTCAATTAGAGCTGAAATATCGAATTAACTTTACCGGAAATATGAAGTCTGTTAACGGACTAGCGGTTAATGAAGCTATCGTTTTGCATTAACTTGCCCAGATATGGATTTTAGATTTGGTATAAAATTAAAGGTGAAAACAAATATAGCGAAGTTGAAAAGGGCTGAAATATCTAGCTAAGATTGAATGCAAAAGAAAAAGAAACATCTGTTGTATTTTCGCCAAACTTCATCTTTCTAAACGGCATATTATATCCAAGATATTTCATTTGAAGTTTAAAAACATTTTTTCTTAGAGTGTTATCAGCTAAAATTTTAATTTTCCGGCATTGCCTATAGCTTTGCATTTTAAAAGCACATAATTGTAATGATTCAGCAACAAATCACTGCTACAAAGCAGATCGTTTGAGAAGTTTAGCAGGAATCCAATTCGTTGAAAATAGGATTTTGCACAAAGTAGCAACACTGGCGGAGAGTTGCTTTAATCAAGACGTTCATTTCTTCAAAGCTTTTTGTTCGTCTGCTACTGTCTTGTCAAGAAGAATTGTCAAAATGGAGAGGCAGAAAAAGAAGAGTTATTTATAAAAAAAGCCTAGTGGAAAAAAGGATCAAGTGGTCCTTAACTTTCCAGCCAATCACTACTCTGCTTTCTTCTTTAAATAAAGATAGCCCTTCTTTTTCTGTGCTCTACATTCTGACAATTCTTCTTGACAAGTGTCAGACGAAAAGCTTCCAAGAAATGAACATTCTAATTAAAGCAATTCTCAACTTCTGTACCAGCATCAACCAACTTAACTGCAGGAGAAATATTTAAACTTTAAAAGGAAAGATTTTAAAAACATTTAGTTAATTGGCTGTAGAAAGCTGAAAATTGGCGGAGGTATTTTTTGATGTTTGTTTATCTTTTGGTCATAATCTAAACTGTACACATCTCCCCCTTTGATATTTCATTTATAACCCATAGTCTATCAAGCATTGAACATACATTACTTTTGCCAGCTACATACAGAAATCGTAACAAAAGAAAACAATAAGATATGACAAATTGACTACAACAAGTTTGCCGAGATAGCATAAATTTCATGACCCAGTAAAAAATAAACCAATGTTTTTAGGAGGAACCAGCAACGTTTCGGAAATATAATGATGCAGTGCTACGCATTTTTTAAATTAAAGCAGTTTTGAGAATGCTGACTAAGCGGCATTTGTTCGTTTACGCCGTATTCATTTTAAGGAGTCCGAAAAACGACCTCAGCTTTTATTGTTATTTGGACCAATTTTGCATTTGATAAAAAAAAATAAATCACTGTGCAAAAATGCTTTTGAAACATAGCGTTGTTTTTGGAAAAGTATTAAGCGTAGAGATTTACTGTACTTGATAGCTATAACGTCAAATTTTCAATACTATGACGACGTTTACAGGAAATCAAATAACTTTGAATTTCGAAAATGTTTTCACGAAGTGTTTTTTTTTTCGCCAAAATACAAATTATGATCAACTTGTGGCAAAATCTGAGAAGGTCGTTTTTTTTGGGGGGAAGGGGGATGGCATCTTAGCAAGTATGCAATGCCCAAAACTACTTATACAAAATGGGTGTACACTAACTGAAAAACAACGGTGTGAAATGGGAATGCTATTACACTGAACAACAAAATTTTCGCTAAAATGTAGTGAGGAGATGCTCTAGCGTGAATTTTGGGCGCTGATTTCAAACCTGCCCTTATTTTTGCTCCAACACGTCACGTTTTTAAGTTATTAAGAAATAGCCATTTTTTTGCTAAGAGTTTTTAGGCCTTTGCTTATTTCTTTATTTTTCATTGATTAATCAACTGAAATGAAGTTTACTACAAATTTGCTTATTTTAACTAAAAAAGATACATATTATTTTACGTAACCAACTCTTATTTACTCCGAAATTTATAATAATGCAAACACGTTTTGACATAAGATTTACAATATGTGTCCAACTTTACACAAATTTTTGTCGTTTTAATTTGCGCTTATGTTCTGTGTCACTTTCATTTTGCAAAAACCAACAATAGTCTGCCATCATGTGCTCAGTAACTTTTCTTTGGTAGCAATTTTCCATCTTTTTTATTTCTTGGTGAAATCGTTCACGATGTTCATCACTAATATCTCCCATGTTAGAGGGAAAAAATCCAAATGAGAGCGAAGAAAGTGTGCTTTTAACGACATTCTTGCTCCAAGTATTTGATAAGCTTGTAGGAAATTGGTAACCATCTGTACGTAGTTGGGAGATTTGTAATTACCCAAGAAATTTTTCACAATCAAGCAAAACTGATCCCATCCTGCTTTTTCTTTTGAATTTAGGTTTGCATCAAGCTTTTCATCACCCATTAATTTTCGAATTTCTGCTCCAATAAATACTCCTGCTTTTACTTTCGCTTCACTTTTGCTAGGAAACTTTTGTCTCAAATACAAAATGCCATTGCCAGTTGAATCCATTGCTTTTACAAAATCTTTGAATTAACCCAGTTTAATGTGTAGTGATGGGAGATATATCTTTTGTGGATAAATCAAGGGTACGTGCTGAACATTAAATCTTCCTGGGACAAATTCCTTTCGTGCAGGCCATTCTTTTTGGTTGTAATGACGACTGTCATCCCAACTATCCCACTGACACAGAAAACATTGATGTTTTGTATAACGCATTTGCATTCCAAGAAGCAAGCCAATTACTTTTAACTCTCCACAAATGCTCCATTACTCAGAGTGTTTTATTACTTGCGAGATAGTCTCCATTGACTTGTACGTTTCTTTTAAACCATTAACATATACCAGTGGAATAGAAGGTTTTTTATTGCCATTATGCAACAAAACTGCCTTTAGGCTAGATTTACTCGAATCAATAAACAATCTCCATTCAGCAGGATCATGCTCGAAACTACATTGTTCAAAAAGTCCGGGAATATCCGTGGAATAACAAACACCATTTTCAGCTGCAAAATACTTTTCAAGTTGAGCATGTAACACATTTTTGCAATAAATTCCATTGTTTTAGTCGTGAGGCGAGAAGTTCAGACTTTTTTTTGGCTAAACCCAAGTCCCTGACCAAGTCATTCAGTCACATTGGTCGAGTAGGTGAGGTGTCAAAGAAAAAAAGTCATCAACGCTCTGAGCTGTATCAGTGCCTGAACTCTCAGATAGTACCTCAAAGTGTGCAGAGGTAGTTGCACTTTCACATATTTCGTCTGCACGTAATTCTAGCTGTGATGGAGGGCTTGGAACAAATATTTTCAGATGCATGAGCTACTGGCAGCAATGCAGAAGGACAATCGGGATAAACAATTTTCCTTTATTTTTCTTGGAATGACCTGTTACCTTATTAGTTAAACAAAAATAGCAATCCGAAAAATGATTTGTAGGTTCACGCCACACCATAGGTACATCAAAAGGCATGCTCTTTCGTTTTCCATTTAACCACTGAGTCAAGGATGCATAGCAATTTTTGCAACATATATGGGGGGCCCAAGATTTGTCCTAGTCTCCCACTTGACATCCAAAATAATGCTTTTAAGCAATATAGTCACTTTACAAGTGATATTTAGTCTTTGAGATTTTGGAGTAAACTTGCCACAGATATAGCAAAAACTATCCGGATGGTTTACACAGGATCTACGACTAGCCGTAATACCTAATACACACTTTTCCAAGTAAGCTGAAACATATGAAGACACAATTAGGTCTGGAGGCTGACAACAAGCTGGTGCTGCAAATTGGTAAAACAACTAACTGCTTTGTACATGATTATCCTGCTACAATACTGGCTTTAGTTCTCATAAATAGGCTTCTTTTATCTCAGAAGTATTTTTCTATGCCGTCACTAACGCTTGTCTAGAACCAATCGTATCTTTTTCGCACGCAGATAAGAAAAACTGTTGACAGCAAAAGATTTGGTTGTAATTTTATTGCAGATACAAAATGAATAAAATTTATTCAAAACAACTCAAAGATGATGCAATACTTGTAATCAATAGGTTGAAGCACATAAGTATGCACTATGTACGTTAACAACTCCACAAAGCATCATTTTGATATGGAATGTTGGTTTAAAATATCCTATAAAAGGCCAATCAATTATCTCAATAAATGAATATTTTGCAAAAAAATAAAAGTTAAATATAAAAAACCTAGACGTGATGGGAGAAAATGGATAGCATATTTGGATTCAGCGTCCAAAACTTAGTCGAAAACACCTAAAAAAGTTTAATAAGCATGACAAAAATTTTTTTGATGTTGTTCAGTGTTATTTGCGTTTTTGCAAGTTCGCTTTTCAGGCCTGGGTTTCTTGGTTGTGGTTTCTGTTTACTGCTGAATTATGCCTCAAAAGCGCCAATTTACAAAAGATCGTAAGCCAATCAAAAAGTTTAAGCGGCTTTCACCGAACGTCCTTATTGCATATGCACAAAAAAATACGGGTATGCGTATAAAAAATACGCATATGCGTATAAAATTCTTACTCTCGTTGGTTTGTTTTATATTGCTTTTTACCGAACATGCGTATATTCGCGTGCGTATATCTGCATGCGTTCTTTTTTACGCTTGGCAAAGAATAAAATACGGACACGGTATGCATATTTTTCAGGCATTTAAAAAAAATTTTTTGCGGTATGACGTCATAAGGTTGCTTAGTGTAGTGGTTGTGGTACTTGCCTTTAAAACTTTAAATCTGGATTCGATTCTTACCATAATCAATTTTTTTATTTTTACATAAACGCAATAAATTTTTTGGCAATCATTTTTGGGATCTTTTGTTTGAAAATTTTTACAAAGTTTCTAAAACCAGGCCTAAAGTACTTGATTAATCGAAGTTTTTCTTTAAATGTTTAGTTCCCCATCAAATTCTATTTTTCGTTCTCACTGTAATACACCGAAGCGTGCAACGAGTTGGCGGGCCCATCTGTTTGGCAGTGAAAGGTTACCAGTAGCCTACTACTAGTCTACCGTATTTTTGCGAGCAAATCAAACTGAATCCTCCAGAAGCAACTCAGTTGATGTTTTGTTTTGATTTTTTAGATAAAGTACTGTAGTTGCTCTCAAGGTAAATCGCAAACTAGACATTTCCAAGTTTTAGTTGTTCAGAGAACCATAAACAAATCAACCACAATTCATAACAAAATGCTATCATTGCGTTTGTAAATATCCTTTGTTGTTGCAAACATTTAAAAAATGGGTTTGTTCACAAGTGGGATGTAGTTCAATTGGACGAGTGGTTAAGTCACTGCAGAGTTAATTTGCTTTTGTTCTGGTTTCGGCGTTTAGGTTCGAATACCTCAAGGACAACAACTTTTTTACAATTAGTAACAGAATTTTAGAAATCTAAAGGTTGTTTTTTAAAAAGATGTATAAAATTAGGATGAAGCAAGTTTAGGGAGAATTAATTAAGAAAAGAACAGTCAGATATTCTATTGCTCGTTTCAGGTTTTGTGATACTAAGTTTAATTCCAAAGCCAAGAAAAGTTTGGCCCATGGCCTAACTTCGGGCCTAGCATAACCCTTAAAAATCAGAAGCTTAAAACCAAAGTTATGTATATACCCAGTACCGGTACTTAAACTGTAAAATTTTGCATGGGAGGACGCTTTTGCAGCCTTGTCCAGACGCATTCGGAATGCGAAAGTACTTTGGAAATTGTGTAATTCTGCCCCCGAAATCGAGTGAAGACCAAAAAAAAGGTCTTCATAGCAATTTGGAACTATATTCGGCCGGAATTCGTGGGATTTATTTGTGTTGACAGCCCCTTTTTTGTCTTATCATCCAGCGCTCAAATCTCGGTGGGGGGACGCGTCTCCCCTACAATTTAAGTACTAAATATACCTAGGCATTATTGTAGAGGGCTACAGGCTGCGAATTCGATTAAAGATTTATGCTGAGCTTTTATAACATGTAACGTTACACTACAGCTTTGAAGCTCCCGATAGGCTAGTGGCGTGCTCAGGCGTCAGGCGCGCACCGAGGTTGCTAAGAAAAGGAGGGCTTGAATCCAAAGTAAAATTTTGTTGTATAAAAACTGTCCCAATTGAGGAAGGGTGTTGAGCAAATTAACGCAACTAAAGTGTTTACTTACGGAGGCTTAAGGGCGGAGCACCGAGCCGCTGGAGACCATGGCTTGAGCCATTACAGCCAAGATCTCACAGAGAAATTTTATCAAGGAGTGCCTTTACGGAGACCGAGAATTACGATTGTGTTCCATCGGAAATGAGTGCTATATGATGAATGATCACGCTATGAATATCTCTACCTCTAATTGAGTGCCTGAACTTATACCGGTGAGATCTTTCACCGCCCCTCAGACCTGGGTCGATGCGCTTCCTGAACCCCCTTTCGTAGGCCTTGATTACACTTGCACCGGTATGCTGTGTGTACAACTGTAACAAAACTTGCTGTTTTGAAAATGTGATATGATAAGTTTTCAAGTAAGCCTAAAACGCTATCAATTAACTGCCCTACATTTTTCTGAAGTCACCAAGAACCCTTTTTTTTTTTTAATGCGAAATAAAGTATTTTTTAAGCTTATAATTTATTTTTATTTGTTACTGTACCATACACGGTAAATAATAGAACCCCAGCAAGATGCAGCTCTCGAGTGAGAAAAAAGCAGAAAAGTTGGTCGAATTAGTCCGGCCCCATGTTTTCATTTACGATGTCAAAGCGATAAACACAGGGACGCACAACGGTTACATAACGTTTGGGAAAGCATCAGCATGGAAATGGGAGTTGATGGCATGGATGGTAAGTGCGGGTGTAACCACGCAAGAGTGTGAGTAAAGGAGTTTAAACCTAACAGGGCCAGTGAAAAACATTCATTTTTGGCCTGGGGATAGATCCAAAAAGGAAGTATCGTTCTATCCAACTGCCATTTTATTTTTGGGTCTTACGATGAAAACAAAATAAAATTTATAAATTTATCACGGAAAACTTCGAAAATAATAATAAATTCTTAATCATACCACAAATTCGTCTGCCACAATTTTTTTGTTTAATAAATTGTAATAGCTACAGAATGCCATTTACACCCTCGCGTGACTGTCGACTAAAATTGATGATGCGACTTTCCGATTGAGATGTTATCAGCGACATTTTAGCAATCAAATAAAAGATAATACCAAACTTACAAGTCATTCCATTTATCTCATGCTTTTGTGATTCGCTTGCTGAAATGCACATTCGCGTATTTCCGCATATCAATAAATTACCCTGCGTAAATACGCATATCCGCAGATATGCGTTTTTTATACGCGTATGCGTAAATACCTCCTTAATTCGGTCACCTCATGTACAATTGTACCTGTTTTTTCGGCATTGTTTGTTTGTCTAAGCGTAACAGTAGGACATTTATGTCATTATAGGTACAATTGTACTTCAAACACCATCACGTGACAGCCTTTTTGGCTTCATGCGTGCAGCAGTGATACTGCCGGGCAACTGTCAATCAAGATGGCTACCAACACGCTTGCTGCAAGTGAAGGTAAGGAAAATAAGCAGATGTGGAGTCCAGGACACAAGGTTCGAGGCCAAGAACACAAAAAAATGTCGAGGCCAAGGCCAAGGACAAACCCTCTCGAGGCCAAGGACCAAGGACACAGGCGTAAGTGTTCTCAAAAAAAGGTCTTCAAAATTTTTTTTCAGGCGATTCCAGAAAAAACAGGTCTTCAAAATTTTTTTTCAGGCGATTCCAGAAAAAACAGGTCTTCAAAATTTTTTTTCAGGCGATTCCAGAAAAAACAGGTCTTCAAAATTTTTTTTCAGGCGAAATAAGTTCTTCAAAAAACTTTTTTCAGGCGATCTCCACTTGAGGAAGACAAAAAAGGTCTTCGAAAATTTTCTGCGAGGTTTCTGGCGATTTCCAACAAAATTTCAACGGTTCAAAAAATAGTGCTGTCCTCGGGCCGAGGACAGGGCAATTTTCGAGGACTTGAGGCTTCGAGACCAAGGCCTAGGGCTTCAGATTGTGTCTTCGAGGACGTCCTCAAGGCCAAGGACGTCCTCAAGGACTCCACCTCTTAAAATAAGTTTAAAAATACTTCGAAACCAAATAAGTTAGTGAACAATTAGGCTTGTATGTTGAATAAGTAATTGTTTGAGAATACGTAGCAAATATTTTCGTCTAGATTTTTGCTTTACACTAACCTAGAGAATTTTTTTGTTGAAACCATGTACAGTTGTACATTTTGTGCCTCAATTTGGGTTTTTTCAGTTCTAAGGGACATAACCAACCTATACCATGCTTTTGATATTTTTTTTTTTCAGCTCTACGTAGAAGGCGAAGATTAAAAGTAGTGTCTATGGATGATGTACTAAATCAGTTGGTTGAATCAGATATTGAGTTGTCCGATGAAGAGAACTTTGATGATGAAGAAAATGATGTTGATTGTGTTCCCCCAGAACCTACTAGGGTCAGACTACTTTTATACTTATCTAGTTCCGATTCTGATTCTAGTGATACAGAAGAAGTTAGGCCTGATTTAGTTCGAAACACTGATTCATCTAATTTGGTACAACAATCAAAAACACAGCAAAAAGAAAAGATAGTTTTAGACTGGACTGGAAATGACTTTACTCCAGGTAACACCGGCAGGGAGGACCAGTTTAACATTGGAGAGGAAAAAACTCACCTCTGGAGATTTTCATGAAATACTTTCCAAATAAACTTTTCGAAGATTTTGCGACTGAAACTAACCTTTATTACATGAGAGAAACTGGAAATGCTCTCAATACCAATACTGCTGAAATTCGAAAAATTTTTGATATGAATATTCTCATGGGTAATATGAAACTTCCTCGAATTCGAAAGTACTGGCAACCTGCAACCCGTATTGATCGTGCAGCTGATGTTAAGCCAGTCAACAGGTTTTTTTACTTCGAAAAAACATTCATTTTGTGCCTGCAAAAGATCCTCCTGAAAACAATACTAATAAGTTTTGGAAAAGTAGCACCCGCCATTCAAGCAGTTCGAAATGTTTGCATAAATCTTTCCCGGGAAGAATTTTGCTCAGCTGATGAGCAGATGATTCCTTTTACTGGGTGGATGCCTGCTAGGTAAGTGATTAAATCTAAACCTACTCCTGTTGGTGTTAAAAACTGGGTATTTTGTGAAAATTCAGGCCGTGTTCTTGATTTGAACTTTACCAGGGAGCTGGAACTGGCATTTCTTCAGAATACAAGACCATGGGTTTGGGCGCTGCAGTACTTCTAAGGCTAACAGACTCCATACCAAAGAACAAAAACTACAAATTATGTTTTGATAATTATTTCACAGGCATTCCTCTTCTCACAGAATTAAAGAATGAAGGCATACTTGCTCTTGGTACACTAAAAAATAATCGTTCGTACAACTGCCGTCTTCTTTCGGAAACACAAATGAAAATGCATTCTCGAGGAGAAATCGCTTCCAAAATTTCTGCTGAAGGGGACATTTGTGTCAGTCGTTGGCTTGACAATGGAATTGTTACGCTTGCATCAACTTTTGCCTGGGTGGAGCCAATTGATCAAGTAACACCATGGAGCGAGTCCAATAAAGAGCATATTAAAGTTGACCGCCCCCATTCCATTGCCATTTACAACGAATTTCAGGGCGGTGTAGACAAAATTGATTTTTTAATATCTCTTTATCGTATTAGTGCAAAAACTAAGAAATGGCCTTTACGCTTTTTCTTCCATTTTCTTGATCTGGCACTTGCCAATTCATGGTTGAAGTATCGCGATTTCGAGCTAAACATGGAACTCCTAAATCATATACTTGATTTACTAGGTTTCCGTGATGAAGTTAGTCGAGCTTTGACATTGGCAGAAGTGCAAACAAGACCTGTGGGAAGGCCTAGATTCTCAACAAACCCCGACAAAAATGAAGCGCTTGCACCCATATCTAAGAAAGCCAAAAGAGTAATAATATGCCTGTAAAAGATGTGAGATATGATTGCCTTGACCATTGGCCGGAGTGCGTTAATGGTTTAGGGCAGAATTGCTGACTGGAAACTTGTGGCGGTCGAAGCAGAGTTCGGCGCATATAATGCAAAGTTCATATATGCCTAAACAAGCAAAAAAATTGCTTCAAAAAGTTTCACAAAAAGTAACCCGTTGACTTCGTTTATTTCTTGCAATTTGCATTGGCTTGAGTTTCTTCAATCCCATAGGAACAAGAGAGTAAGAGACTTGTGAGACTGTGAAAATGTGAACTGTTATGATTTTCAAGTGATAATAACTGAATTTCAATAAAAAATACTTTTTGCATGTGTTTGATTAACCAACATTCAGTAAAATACATATTTAGGCCAGTTGAGTCACAAACAGTACAATTGTGCAACCAAGTCAGTCACAAGTCGTACAATTGTACGCCCCCCTAATTTGCATATTAGCAAAAGAAAATCAGAAATCAAATAGTTTTTGAGTTTAGTGGTACAGTATATAAGAACCTTAAAAACAAAAAATAAATTTTTTTTATAAAGAACTACTATATCGTGTCCGAAGGAGATACGGACGTTCGGTAAAAGCGGCTTTGCGTAACCAAAAATACATTGCTAAAATATAAAATTTTTGATTTGAGGCGCTTTTTATAATTTAGAATTTTTTTTGGCTTGACTCTGCAATAAGCAGATACCAGAACAACGAGTTACCGGCCTGAAACGTGGCCATCTAGAAACGCTATATGTGGTGCAATACAGTCATGACCTGCTTTCTTAAAATTCCAAAAAAAAAATTAACAATCGAAAGAATGCAAAAGTAGTTTCCCACTCCTTTTTATGATACTCATAAATCAAACAAAATAAATTGAAAAAGCTTGTCTAGGAAATACAATCATTGAAAAAGACCAGCAATACCAACGCAAAAATAGAACAGTTGTTGAAAATTTATGTTGGAAGTCTGCTATGTAACTTCTGAATAATAGAATAATAGAACAGTATAATAAGGTTTGGGGATGGATCTGAAGTAGTCAGCATACTCCGCTTGTTTGTTGCCAATAAACAAGCATTTCTTGCGCTTTTTCCAAACCCATTTTGCTGGCCATTTGGTCAGTCATCTTTTCTATTTGGTCGTCGTAGTCTTCCGCACTTTCCCGACACTCGATTGCTTTGTGGAACAGATCAATGGCTTCTTCAGGGCGGTCTTTACACATGCATGTCACAGCAAGGTTATTGACATGAGCGCTGTACAGGTGAAACTTTCTTGCCCGTTCCTCCAATTCCTCATCCATCATCCGAATTGCTTCTCGAAGCGTGTCTTCTCGAACCCCATTGTTTTCGGCGATAAGTTCTGTCGTTTCGATATGGTGCAGGCACAAAGAACGAAGCAGTACCATTTTCTCAGCGCCGGCACTAAGCATGTTACTTAGTTTGTTGTAGATTCGACGCATGGCAGGCACCACATCTCGAGAGACGATGCATTTTAAATCGGGCCGTTCTTTTATTAGCGCTTTAACTGAAATTTTGAGGCCCAAGACACATCCTTGCATGCAATTGATAATGTCGTCGGTTTCAACTGTTTCTGTGTAAAGTGATTCTCCAGCCTGGTATAGCAAAATTGCTTTGAGGTGTTGGTTCTTATTGCTGTAGCTATCGGCTAATAGTTCACAATCTTTTGGAGATACTTGTGGAGTTAGCGCTAGCATTTCGATGAACTGGTTTTTGATATCTTTTGCTGCTCGGTATCGCTTTATTTTCACCAAAGACTGGTAGTAGTCAATCAGAACTGGCAAGAAAGAAACTTTTTCGTCGACCTGCATTTGTTTATTCAATATTCCATAAGCTTCATCATCTTTTCCTTCGTCAGCGTAGACCTTAACAACAGCTGCGCAAAAAAGTGGTTGGTCATTATTCATTAATTAGTAAAAATAGTAAACTTTTTTCTTTGAATTCGATCAAAACTACGGATACAGAGGTCGACAGTACCGAGTGCAAAAGCATCGTGTAATTTTCGGCCAAATGTAGGACCTTTTCAAGTTCTTTACACAAAATTACTGAAATATTTTAATATATTTTTAATTTAGAAATAATCGAAACTGTTTGGTTATTGTCGAAACTAATCACCAATAAAAAAAACGAAAAAACTTCGTCGACTTGAACTACCAATGGAATCCCAGCTATAAAAACCCACGGGACCGCAATCAAGCAGTCGGGAAAGCGGGATGATTGCGTCAGCAGATGTTGCGTAGGAATAAATGTGCGTTTACACTGGAGGCGAAGCAAAGCTAAGCAACCAAAATTTGACGTCATCAACAACTTGCACAAGGTTCAAGGGGTTGCAAACTTCGCGAGCGGTTGTTTAACTTAGACAAAAATTTTTTTTGAATGGTTGGCTTATTTTGAGCAAGTGACGTAAGCGACTACTCGCGAAAGTTGCCAACCTTCACTTTACGTTGCTTCACGCCCTGTGTTTCAAAGAAGTATTTTTATCTCTTTGACACAATTCAGTATGTAGCTGATGTCCAGAGCCGTGCCAAGGCAGCCCCAAACCCCCCGGTCGGGGGGGGCAGCCAAAATGGGGGCCCCACTTTTTGCTTTACTACTACTACTTGGTATTGTCGATCAATGCTAATATTTTTTGCAATATTTAGAACAAAATTAATGCGTATTGTCAATTTGAAATTGCATAAGATACTGAAAACACGCTCGCTGTATCTGTATGTTTCAGCTGCTGCGTTACGATTTCATATATGATGTAATAGAATCATAATCGCCGTGAGAAAAACAACTAGTTAATCAGCTCAGATGTTCAGCTTATCAGTCGACTGCACAACAGCCAATCAGAGTCAGTCTAGTTATAGCTACAGTCAGATTGCCTTCAGATGTCAGCAATCAAGTTAAAATTTATTTAGTAAGTCCTAAGTTCTAGAATTCAGTTTAGATCTTTTCAGGAGGTTCGGGTTCTGCTATACGTACTACTTAACGTGGTTAATCGTTAGGCTAATGTATAGTTGAGAAAATTTTCTGTATGGGTTTGGGAGTCTTGACTTATTTGACAACTTTGTGACGAAATATTGTTTAATTGCTCAAGTTTTATGTTTCCGATTAATAGTTATATCGTTATAGTAAGCTATGAGCAGGCTCAGCACTCAAGCAGATCTAAGATATTTTGAATCTTCTACAGAATCTTCTACAAAAGCTTTGCGCCAAATCTTCTACAGAAGCTTTGCTTTTTTTGGAGTACTGGCTCAATTATACATCCTTTTTTTTTTATCTTTCCCACAACGTTGGGTGATTTTGAAAAAGCATGTTCACCTTTCAATCAAATCATTATCTGCAACCAGATGGGAAAGTCGAATTAATTGCATCGTGGCATTACTTTTTTATTTGCCAGATGTTTTGAATGCACTCAAGACCTGCCACATCACTGCATACAAAAAAGAGACTTAGTCCGGTAGAAATACGACAAAATACATTGAAACCTGGAAAAAAATTGAAATAAGTTGAAACTGGGCACGATGACTCAGGACCATGTCCTAAGCCACCTTAAAAAAATCCCCATGTTTTGGACATGGGACTTCCACCTTTTTCAATCTTTAAAATCTGCCATCTAGTGTCCAAGAGTCTTTACTGTCCAACAGCCAATCCAAAAGTTTTGGAAGAGCCAAATTTTGAATCGTAATTGATTTTCAAGAGCAGGTATAAACAAATTTATTCTAGAATTGATGACGTCGTTGTTGGTGACGTCATTGCCAAATTTTAAGTTTTGGAAAAATGACGTATTCTGTATTGATGACTCATATTGTGTGTGAGAGTTAGGTTTTTGATTCCAAGCCAAAAATTGTTTAAATCAAGGTGATGATGTCACCAACGTTTTATGACGTCATCTGTCAAGAGCTATGATTGTAAATTTGAAAAAAACGAAACATTACAACACTTTAAGAATATCAGCATTATTATCATTTTGAGGTGTTAAGGCATCTTCGAGTCCTTGTTCGAGGACTTGCATCATCCTCATGTATGCAATGGTTCTAAAAAAATATTGCAGTAACTAACGCAATTATATGTAAATTAATACGAATATGTCCCGAGCGTGATAATATATTCGATAGGAATAAAATTTCTACCGTTTTGCAATGCCAGACAATATTATTATGTTATGCAAAATACTGTGTTAGCATATACATCTACAATCTGTGGTATTAAATCTATTCTAGAATAGGCCTGGCATCTGAACTAAACTTATCTAATCACTTAAAACAAAATTTGAACAAAGTTATCTGATTAATCTAAATTAATATCTGATCAAAAACTTATCTAATCAGCTAGATTCTTGAATAACATCTGAGCAAAACTTAATTAATTTATAATAATCTCGCGAATATTTGGCAATTTGCAGTCTTAATAATTTTTTATCACTGCTAATGCTTGCATTTCAAACTAAAATTGCCGATTAACTTTAACTGCACGAGAGAGCTTTTCGATAAACATAGGCCTTCTTGCTCTAACTGTTGAATTCATTGTTTTATTGTAGTTCGATATTGGGAGGTGTAAGTTTTATCTGCTTGTTTACTACCACCGGCGCAGCCAGAAATAAAAAAAAGGGCGGGTCAAGATTTTTTGTTAGGATTAAAGCATAATTATGCCAATCGGAAAGTTTTCATTTAGGCAAATTGCATCACACTTCTGTGCATAGGTTAAGCGATAACAGGTTGAAGTCCTGCCGTCGTTCATGCAGCAGGCGCATCAAAAAATACATAAATGAAAAAGAATAGAATCAAAGTGGTTTCACAATTTTACTTTATTTGATGATGCAACAGCGGATTCAAAACAACGCATTTTTTCACGTAGGTCATACAAAAAAATCGCAGATTGCCGTTATTTCAATTTTGGTTATTTCAACTAGCAAGCTGGCATAATAATATTTCAATTTTCGGATAATTATAGTTGGAATTTATTCACCAAGTTGCCTTGGCCAGGAGACAGCGAAGGGACCTTTCGGTCTTCGAGTCAGGCTGCCACCTGTCTACCACAGTTTGTAGCAAATTAACGGCAAATGAAAGGCACAACTCGCAAAACATACGAAAAACCCCCGCCTACACCCGAAAATGATTAGTTTTTGAAAAAATATGTGCTCCCTATTATTGCTTCTGTTAATTGACAGTTGACACCACATACTGCTTGCTATCCTCAAACAAAAAAAGTGCACTGTATTGTGGGTTGCCAGTGCAAAGTTTTGTTTAATTGATTGCTGTACTGTTATTATCATCGTAGGTAGGAAATAGGGATCTAAGCATTAAGCAAGAATAATGCGATAGCGACCGACCAACTCCTTATATGCGGTTGTTTCAATCAAATAACGCGACTCTGAACGCAGCGTTCGCGGAAGAATAATAATAACGAAATACAATTTGTTTGTTTTTATTTATATGGCACGCCCGCGATCAAAATTGGGTTCGCGCCGAAAACTGCGTATAGACTGCTTCCAGAGCGAATTTTTAGGCCGGGCAGTAAAATCGTGAACGTACGGGCATATTGTTAGTTTGTTTAAAACAACTGGCTGCTTGTACGCTGATAAGGCGATACGCCGAGCGTACCGAATTTTGGTTTAAAATAAACTAAAGATAAGCTTTTGCGCTCACGATTTTATGCACAGTGCAGATCGGCATTAGGCGGACGGCGTCTGCGCGACTTTTGACTTGCAACCAATCAGCTCGCTCAATTTAGACTTCGACACAATTCGGCCTACGTCGCCGCATTCGCTGCTCTGATAGACAGCGAGAACATTGCTCATATAATCAACACAGCTATTCGGTGTAATATGCGGACATAGAAATTGAATGATAAAGATTCTTAAAAGCAAATAAGCATACTATTTACTGTATTAAACATTTGACATTGCGCAGATTGAAGTTGTTAGATTAATTCAAACCAGTCGTTTGCCGTTCCCCAACTCCAGCTGGAAATAAAATTAAAGGATCAAGCTGACATCGCAGTTTCGCTTTTGGTAATTAACAAAAACTTTTTGAGCAATATTGTTTTGATTCCGTCGTTTTTCAGATAAACGGGCTCACCAGTCGGTTGGTCTAAATGTAGGCCTACATAAAGCGGTTTACACCAATTACGTCTGATATCTTATTCCATGTAAACGCAAAAAAAAAGAAAAGCAGGCAAAATGCATCCAATCAAATGACATGGGTATATTTATACGCATAAATGTGCGTGGTCGGTAAAACGGACCTAATACGGTATATTAAAAAATCAATTTCGACGTTCAAAGTAAACTTAGGCTACTGTAGAGTCATTCTCTTAGAACAGGCTTGCTTTTGTTCTGCGATTAGTGTTTTTTTCCGCATGTTTTCTGTTTCAGCATGATAATTGGCCTATATAGCAACCGGTTTTGCGCAGTTTTTTAATTGCTGCAATTTTGTTAAGTTTGCACTTCTGCAACAAGTTTTGAGCGCTTTTCGCTCCTAATTCGCGTAATTTGCATAGAGTTTAATCACATGACTGTACTCACCAACTAGCTACATTTGTTGGCTGGTCATTCTTAGTTTCTCGGCATATCTGCTAGCAGGCCATTTCTAATTTTGACCAGTTTTTCGTTTATTGATTTAGGAGATCGTAGTCAACAAAAGGTAATACTGTTTTGTTACTGTTTTGTTACTGTTCTGCTACCGTTTTGCTACTGTTATGTTACGTTCCTGCTGTTACCTTTCTTTCTGATTGATTTGCTTTATCTGAGACCGATCGATTTTAGTTAAATTATCAAGAACAACAATATACTTTTTGGATTGAAAATTGAGTGTTGAGGACAGCAAGACAGTGAAAATCTTTACGCTCCCTCTGGATTAGAACTCCGATACTAGCTTTGAACACAAGACTTGAATCTGCAACATTTTCAAATAAAATATTCTCGAAATGTGTTAGGGTCGAAATACGATTCGACTACGGTGACATTTAAGTCGTGTACTGATACACCTCTGTTCTCGGCGGTATCTGATTCTACTTCTTCCAGTTTGGAAAATGATGAGTTTTGAAACAAATGGATTGCGTTTTTTGGTGCGAAATCGCGCTGCTTTCTGTTTCGTTTGCGTTTTCCTGCAAAAGCAATGCGATATACTGACGAGATAGTATCGTTCCAAAACAGCGCGATACGGGCTATGCAATGTGATCTTACATTTTCATTAACTATCAAGACTGACTATTACACGCAATCCCACTTTAAAAGTTTTGACGTGGCGTAATTGCAACTCAGCGTAGAATTACACTGGAGTTGAGGCGTAATTAAATTACCATAGTTTTTTGACATTTTGTCTTTTAAATAATTTTTGTGAAATTGTGCACTTTCATAAAGGAGGCGGGACTGGTCCCCCTAACCCCTCCCTCCATGGCTTCGCCGGTGCCTACTATGCCAGAGTTTTACTTTACTGACAACACAGTTTTTGACTTTCAATCGACTAAATTCACAATATAATTCTCCCAAGTTTAAATCTAACAAAAAAAAGTTTTGCAATGTTTTGTCTAGTCGAACACTCTTTCAAATTTACCATTAAAACTCGTGACAGATGACGTCATCCAAAACGTTTTTGACGTCATCACTTTGATTCGGCAATTTTTGGTTTGTGACCAAACGCCTAACTCTCATTTACAATTTGAGCAATCAATATGTCAATTTTTCAAAAACTTTGGCAATGACGTCACCAAAAATGACGTCATCAACTTCAAAATTATTTTTCTTAATTCAAACTTGAAAACCAACTTCTTTGCAAAACTTGGCACTTTTACAACTTTTGGATTGGCTGTTGGATGGTAAAGGCTCTTTAACACTAGATGGCAGATTTTAAAGGCCGAAAAAGGGGGAAGTCCTATGTCAAAACATGGGGATTTTTTTTGGTGGCTCAGGACATGGTCCTGAGTCATCGTGCCAAATTTCAGCTTATTATAACTTTTCTGGGAAAAAGCTGTTCTACCGGACTAACTGGAAAACAGCCAATGAGGTGCAGTCATTGATAAATGCTGTTTCGTCGTGGAAGTTTATTTTGTCACTTGCTATATGGCATGACATATTGCTTCAAGTAACCACAACAAGCAAACCTATGACATTTCAACAAATGTCGTAAAAACTGAAATCCATGCGACGCAATCTTTCTTGAAGGACTATTGACAGAGCGGCTACAGCAGCGCTCGTGAAATTGCTGAAGATCTTGGTGTAGAAAGTGTATTTGTCTGAAAGAGAAGAAGGAAGAAAAAGAGGATATTTGACTACGAATAAGAAGACCAGTGCATTGAAGCAATAAAAGAAACTGAATCTCAATTCAAGACCAACTTTTTTTTGCAGTTAGTCGATCGAGTCTTTGCCTCAGTTGAAGATCGTTTTGAGCAAATGCATTCCGTGGCTGAAATTTTTAATTTCTTAGTTAGCCAAGAAAGTCTATTAAAAGCATGTGATGGCAACACTCTCCTAGATGCATGTATTTCTTTCAATGATACGATGGGAGACATTGATCCCTTGGAACTAAAGGAACAATTGAAACGATTTGTAAACTAACAAAAACACATCAAGACAGTCTCAAGACCACACGAGATTTCCTTTACTACATTTGTAAAAAGGGATTACAGGAAGTATATCCTAATTTATTCATTGCATTGCGAGAGGTTATAACATGCCTCATTTCCGTTGCCAGCGCAGAAAGAAGTTTTAGCACACTAAAGCTGATCAAAACCTTTCATCGCTCAACTATTATGAACAACAGACTTTCATCATTGGCAATATTATCTGTTGAAAAAGCTTGTGTTTGCAGTTTAGATTATAATGGCATCATTGATACTTTTGCCACTGCAAAAACTCGAAAAAATAATTTTTATCATTTGCAAGAATATCATTAAATGTCACTACAGCAGCTTACAAGGATCACATCTTTAACTCATAAATACAGCTCCAGTATCCAAATTATTTTTTCACGTTACATTGTAACAATGGTCTTTGGAATTTAAATAAAACTCACTCTCAAACGATAATAATTCTAATAATTCTTGTAGTTCACGCGGAGTGGCAGTGAATAACCTGAATTGTATGCTGCAGCTGTACTGGTTTATTTTATATTTTGGATATCATTAAAGGCCAACTGAAGCGAAAATAGATGCTTTTTTACACTACGGGGCTATTATCTAGCAACACACTAAAACAAATTCGGTTTTGAAAGGTGCTGTCAGTCGCGAGAAAACAGAGAAAAACCAACCGAGCGGAAACGCTTCTGATTGGCTGAGCGTTGCGTGACGTGCTTCGACAAATGGGAAAGCGTGAGCTCAGATAGTTTTGTACAGGTTTAGATAAGCAGCAGCTCTGCTAGTTCACTTTCGGTAGCCTTTTTTACGATATTTGGGGAAAATTAGGCCAACCTGTGAACAAATACAGACAAGTAAGAGTTACTTGTGCAGTTTAGCTGTATAACGCAGAGATATAAATCGGTTACCATTGCCATCGATCAATGTTTGGTCTAGGCTATTAGTCAGCCAGTTTTACAGTTGGACCAGCCAGTGGTTTTAGCAGTTTGCAGCTCACTGTGATACCGGTGGTCAATAATACATCTATACTCTGCCGTGGTGTACAGCTAGGCCTCTTTACATCATGAATTGTCATAGCCAGATAGTGGCTCACCGAGCTTACCAACCCATTTTTCTGACCCCACTTTGCGTAAATTTGAGTTTTCTTGTTTATGATGCATGATAGCAACAATTTGTATACCTAAAAACATTTTAGGTAAATGGGCCATTAGATTACCCACTGTTCAAAAAAAAAAAAAATTGAGCAATAGAATCAAAATTGAGCAATAAAGTGCTAAACTTGTGAAATGTCTCAAGCAACTGGATTGCAAAAAGTTCTATAGTTAGCTTAGTATATTGTACAATAGACCTGTTCATATTTTACCTTTTTTTGATTTTGATATGGCTTCGCAGTGTTTTTGAAGCAGATTTTCATACTGATTCCGAAACTAAAAAAATTTTTTTGATTGGTTGAACGGTTTCCATGTTACGCAATGATTTCTGACCACCACTTTTGAAAAAAAATGAGTTTTTTTACACTAGAGGGCGCTGTTTGTAAAATGTACTTATAACAGCAATTCAACTAACTGCCCCTCTGCATGCTACATCTTTAAAAAAAAAAACTAAGCGAATTGGAGTTCTGGTTCAGTAGTTATGACCATTTTAGTGATATCATTTGTAAAACTACCTCTAGTGGCCAAAATGTAATTTCTTTATTTTTTAATAATTTTTTTGAAAATTTGAGTCTATTTAGTGAAAGAGCTTTCAATTTTGAAGTTGAACTTTTGCTGCAGTGCCACTAGAGGGCGTAATTTGCTATTAATTTCAAAATTGTGTATTGATTACAGTTATATAAACGCCTCTTAAGTTAACGCCACCGCAAAATTTGAATAAATTATGACAGGGTGCAATTTTTTATAGTTTTTTTTTAATATCTACCTACAGTAGATCATGTGACAAAGCTAACAATTAATGCAAAAATGCAGAAACAACACATACTGTTTGCAGCATTAATTTGACTTAATTTACAATGACCGCTCCAGCAATTTCAATAAAGTTGAAAAGCTTCTTTGATTAACAAAGAATACAATTCAAAGCAATATTTGCAGATTATTATATTACTGTAGAACGAAACAGAGTTACCAAACTTTAGCAAATTTCAAAAGTTTCTAAGCTAATTAAAAGCAAAAAAAATCAGATATTTTTTGAAAAGGTTTGTTGTGTTAGTAAAAGTCCTGCGTGTTTGTTATACAACCTGAAGTATGCTTTGTCGTTGTTGTTAAAATTTCATTACAGTCACTGTCAAATTGAAGTAAACGTTCTGCTGCATCATTGATAACTTTCAATCCTGAAACAATTTGGCTGATTTGTTGAAAAGAAGAATGTTCTTTCCAGTATACTACTGAACCCATACTTAAAGAGATAACTGCTCGAAATTGGTTTTATTGCAGAAATAAGAACTACTTGAGGTAATAAAGAAGTGCCAAAACCTTTTTTAATGATTTCCCTTATTCCCAAAAAATGCTTTAATCTGTTTGACTCTGTACCATCGGCAACCCCAAATTTTGCAATTTTGTGGCATCACAAAAGACATTCTGCAGAGAAGTACTGGTAGCCTAGGTCCACATGTTTTAGGAATAGTAGCCAAGTTTTCCGATTTGATTATAGGCTACTCACTGCTACCAGTTGGCAATCGCGTTTCTTAATTTTTCCAAAATTATGCCTGTTGTAATGTTACAAAACTGCAAAATGCAGGGTTACCAATGGTGCGAAGTCAAATGGATTAAATTGTATTTTCGAAAATAAAGAAAATTTTGAAAAAGTTTGGGCACCTATTTATTAGCTCAAGAAGTTCTCAATTCTTCTATAAAACCGATTTCGAGCAGTATCCATTTAAGGTTGGTACGATTTCAATCAAATCAAAAAATTATTATGATTCATTATTGATGAACCCACGCACAGTACTGTCTTTATATACTTTTGGTAGTTCTGGCTTATCTACATCTGTTTTTGGATATTTCAACAAGGTAGTAGCAATGGCTTTCTTGATTTCATCACTAATTAAATTTGAAGATAGTGCAAGTGGTATGTGCTTTGGTGCTTAATGCATGACATTGGTTTGCCTCACCGGTTGCTGCACATGCTCCTTGTTTGACACTAATGTTTTGGAAAGTTGTAGATGAGTGGTCGGTGAGAGATAAAGCTCTATTTCAGCTTGCAATTGTAAAATCGACTTACATACTTGGAATCTGCCGCCAAGGTACATACCACTAGCAGTATTTGCAAATTTAGTTGATAATGAAACCAAAAAAGCCACCACTACTACCATGGTGAAATATCCCAAAGCAGATTTCCGAATAAGTAGGCCAAAACTACAAAAGTATATAAAGACAGCACTCTGCAAAGACTAATCAATACTAAATCGTGGCTATTTTTTAATCAACTAGCAAGTGGAATTGAAGTAATGTTTTTAAGAATGGATTCCGTAATATACTGGAAAGAACATTCTTCTTTTCAACAAATCAGCCAAATTGTTTCAGGATTGAAAGTTATCAATGATGCAGCAGAACGTTTACTTCAATTTGACAGTGACTGTAATGAAATTTTAACAACAACGACAAAGCATACTTCAGGTTGTATAACAAACACGCAGGACTTTTACTAACACAACAAACCTTTTCAAAAAATATCTGATTTTTTTTGCTTTTAATTAGCTTAGAAACTTTTGAAATTTGCTAAAGTTTGGTAACTCTGTTTCGTTCTACAGTAATATAATAATCTGCAAATATTGCTTTGAATTGTATTCTTTGTTAATCAAAGAAGCTTTTCAACTTTATTGAAATTGCTGGAGCGGTCATTGTAAATTAAGTCAAATTAATGCTGCAAACAGTATGTGTTGTTTCTGCATTTTTGCATTAATTGTTAGCTTTGTCACATGATCTACTGTAGGTAGATATTAAAAAAAAACTATAAAAAATTGCACCCTGTCATAATTTATTCAAATTTTGCGGTGGCGTTAACTTAAGAGGCGTTTATATAACTGTAATCAATACACAATTTTGAAATTAATAGCAAATTACGCCCTCTAGTGGCACTGCAGCAAAAGTTCAACTTCAAAATTGAAAGCTCTTTCACTAAATAGACTCAAATTTTCAAAAAAATTATTAAAAAATAAAGAAATTACATTTTGGCCACTAGAGGTAGTTTTACAAATGATATCACTAAAATGGTCATAACTACTGAACCAGAACTCCAATTCGCTTAGTTTTTTTTTTTAAAGATGTAGCATGCAGAGGGGCAGTTAGTTGAATTGCTGTTATAAGTACATTTTACAAACAGCGCCCTCTAGTGTAAAAAAACTCATTTTTTTTCAAAAGTGGTGGTCAGAAATCATTGCGTAACATGGAAACCGTTCAACCAATCAAAAAAATTTTTTTAGTTTCGGGATCAGTATGAAAATCTGCTTCAAAAACACTGCGAAGCCATATCAAAATCAAAAAAAGGTATAATATGAACAGGTCTATTGTACAATTGATGTCAAATTCCATCTTGCAAGATATTGGTTTAAATATAGCAAGTATTTTCTAAAATTTTGCCACTATAGAGCAAAACTTTACCGTTCTAAAACTAACATTTTAAGAAATATACATACTTAAGATTTTTTTCAATATTTGATTTAGGCCTAATCACAATGCTGAACATCAGCAATTAATGTTATTGAGTTGCTTAATGGTTTATAATTTTTGTCAAGAAAGCAAGTGCAACAACTGTTTTAAGGAAAAAGAGTGTTTGGGTTCAGGATACATGGTCAGTGACAAACTAAAGGGTAGGGTATATTATCATTATCAAGGGGTAACACAACATATAACAAGTATTTGTTGCTCTATCTCGGATCCTGTATACCTGATACAGAGATATGAAAAAGAGCAAATTTTTGTTAAAATTTTAAATGTTGCTATTTTCAATTAATGCACTTTTTTTAGTAGTCTGTTTATTTTTTAAGGCATTAACGTCTAGCCCTCTAGATAACTGCCCCCAGATGCCTAAAAATTACTGTAATAAAATCAACAAATTTTTGTTGAAGTACAATTGTTTTTAACAATTAGTCATAATGCTATTGATATTTTTATAAATTTCAGGGTTGGAAATATCAATTAGTAATCAATAATACATACTACATTCTTTGCTTTTCTGTACTCAAATATCGCAAACTGTTTGTTTTCAATTTTTTCTATCAATTATCGTCTTTTCTATGCTTTTTGCTTACATTTTGCCAATTGATAGAATCTTTATACTTTGCTTTTGTTCTTGCTGAGTCAGCCTAATTTTACATTGTTTAATGTTTCATTTATTTTATGCTATAGGGCTCTAAATAACTATCCAATAACTGTTTTTTTTTTATCCTTTATCTTACGGTAATTAATAGTTTTTCCACTCACAAGTTTATTTAATGATCAATTCAGCAAAAATTTTAGTGCATCTTAATAAAAAATAGAACAAAAACAATTTGTTGGCATTTTGGCGTCGATAACTAGTCTTTAGTCTATGCTTTTTGTTTCTGATATCAATATCGACAACTCTTGGCGTTTAGTGCAAATTATCAATATCAATTTGTCTTTGCCTTTATTAAACAACATAAACTTCCAACCCTTCAAAATTCTCAAAAATTGTTTTGAAATCTTTCATACATAATAATAAACTCATCTAATCCTATAGCAAGCTATTTTTGTGCTGTAGTGATTACCCTATTGCACAGTCTATGGTATTGGTGCCAGTACATTAAACCAGTGCACTTTTACCAATCAGTTCATACTGCAGTTGTTGAGTGGATAGCCTGCTACAGGAATGGTAGACTCGGGTTCGATTTCTGGTAGAGTTGAACCAAAGACTATAAAAATTGGTATTCACAGCTTTTTTTTTGAAGTTCAGCAATTAATGGAACGGTGTGAAGCCTCAGCCATGTGTGGTGGATGGGCAGGAGGCAGCTTGACTCGAACACTAAAAGATTCCTTCACTGTCTCGCAACCAAGGCAACTCGGTGAATAAAATGCAAATATTATTACGGTATCGGTAGCCATGCGGTCTTAGTTGCTTTCTTAGCAGCACCGATAGCAGTATCTTACCACTGAAACAGTACACCTCTGCCACCAACGTGTTTGTCAGCTGTGAATCAGGCTACTGACAACAGCTCGATGAGCCATTTTCTGGCTATGACAATTCATGATGTAAAGAGGCCTAGCTGTACACCACGGCAGAGTATAGATGTATTATTGACCACCGGTATCACAGTGAGCCGCAAACTGCTAAAACCACTGGCTGGTCCAACTGTAAAACTGGCTGACTAATAGCCTAGACCAAACATTGATCGATGGCAATGGTAACCGATTTATATCTCTGCGTTATACAGCTAAACTGCACAAGTAACTCTTACTTGTCTGTATTTGTTCACAGGTTGGCCTAATTTTCCCCAAATATCGTAAAAAAGGCTACCGAAAGTGAACTAGCAGAGCTGCTGCTTATCTAAACCTGTACAAAACTATCTGAGCTCACGCTTTCCCATTTGTCGAAGCACGTCACGCAACGCTCAGCCAATCAGAAGCGTTTCCGCTCGGTTGGTTTTTCTCTGTTTTCTCGCGACTGACAGCACCTTTCAAAACCGAATTTGTTTTAGTGTGTTGCTAGATAATAGCCCCGTAGTGTAAAAAAGCATCTATTTTCGCTTCAGTTGGCCTTTAATGTACATTTAACTGTAAATTTTCGTGCTGTTCTACAATCGTGGTTTTACAAAAGTAGTGCGTCTTAGATATGTAAAAGTTAAGTGACTATTTAAGCCGATTGCAAAAATGTGCAAATTTAAGCGTTTCGGAAGGGGCCCCTTCTTGAGTTTTTTTTGGGGGCCCCCGAACCACCTAGGCGCGGCCCTGCTGATGTCAACGTAGATTTGCCATATATATCTGCACTCGGTAAACGAACTTACTGGCAGCCTAGTGTTGTAAGAAATTAAATGTGTTTAAAAATTCTGGCTGTCAACGCCCCTACAATACAGTAATTTTATTATTTTCAGGGGAACTTAAACAGCGATGGCTAGAAGCATTTTTCCGAAATGTACACTTTTCAATTTATTTTTATTATCTCAATCATTTTGCTATTTCTAAGACTGGTAGTGCTGCCCAAACTAACTAATGCAAGGTTTTGTAGAAAAAATCAACCAGTGTCATGCAAAGTTTTGCAGAAAAAAGTAGCAAAACACAACGCAAATCGAACGCGAACACAAATTGCGTATTATTGGGACTTTGCGCTCTCGCCCAGAACTTATGTTTTTACTCGGCCATTTCGATAGAGGAGCGTCGAAAGTAATATTTGATTTGCTTGTAACTAAAATACGAATAAACTTAGAAAGCTGAATTTTGCAGATAACATAAAAATAAATGAAAGCATTACGAATGCCTGTTTTGTCGATTCTTGGTCACGTGATCGTAAATTAAGACACCAAAATCCGGGAAAAACGGCGATTTTCGGGTCGAAAATTCATTTACTCGCTTATACGTAACAAACGACTGGACATGGAAAGCTGAAATTTGGCACACAGCATGGGTGCAAATTAATGCTTTGTGAGTATTGAGTTTGGGGACTCCCGGTCATGTGACCACAATTTTAGAAACAGGAAATTGACAAAAACTGTTTCAAGTTTAAACCAGTATATCTCGGTAAGTACCGATATCGATGAAAAAAGGTTTGCAGTTTTCGGAAACACTATCAACTAGCTTTTTTTAGTTATGCTCATTCACTAGTACTTGGATATTATTTTTCTTGTATTTTTTCTTCCCGAGCTATCTGTTTTTAAACTGCCAAAGGCAGAGTATTCAAACTTTGAGCGATTGTAGATATTAGGAAAGACTAGGTCCCGCCTAAACTTTGGGTTGCCACGTCAGGGATCCCCCTCAAACGGGGCCGCCAAAATTTTAACCTTTTAAATCGTTGGAGCTACATGGATCAAATGGGTAGATTATAAAAACAACAAAATAACCTAGCAAAAATTAGAGGTGCCTCGATGGGAAGTTTCTCCCAAACGGGTTCTCCAAAATTTAAACTTTTTAACTTTTTAACCTAGACGCATTAAATTTTTAGGATTAGTAAATATAAATAAAGAAAGATAAATTTTGACAAAGTTTGAGGGAATCAAAACGGGGGTTCCCTCAAACGGGTCCACCAACATTTAAAATTTGTTGCAGCTCAAAGTAGACACATGAAATTTTAAGGATAGGTTAATGTAACAAAAAGACAAAATAGGACAAAATTTTGGGGTGCCTAAACGAAGGAGTCCCCCAAATGGGTTTTTAAAATTTAAACTTCTAATGGCTCCAGCTATGCACATGAAATTTTTAAGATAGCTTTAATATAAATGAAAGACAAAAATGGAAAAAATTGAGACTACTACTATGAGGGTTTTTCTGTAAACGTATCCTCAAAAATTATTATCACCAACGGTAGACGGATACACTTTTCAGGATAGGTTAATATAACAAAAAAATATAATATGACAAAGTTTTAGGGTGCGACGATGTCCTCCAAAATTCAAACAAGTCCTTCAAAATTCAAAAATTTTTGCCGACTTAAGCTAAACAGATGAAATTATTACGATTGATAATTAAAAATAAACACAAAACTTAGCAAAAAAGTGGGATGCCATGCGAAGAGAAACCCCAAAATAGACCCTCAAAATTTAGACTTTAAAGCTTAAATAGCCTCACAAGATTTTTGAGACAAAATGGTCTTTCCAAACTTAAACTTTTAACCCACGTGAGCAAGACAGTCTAATTTTTGAATATATTTAAATGAAGCATGATAGATTTTGGTGCTGCCAAATTGGGGTTTCATCCCAAATAAAACCTTTAAAATTTTTCGCCTTTGAAGCTAAACAAATTTGATATTCAAGTTAGGTTACATCAAAAAGATGCATAAAACAAAGAAAATTTTGGAGTGTCACGTTTTGGGAAAGCCCCTAAATAAGTAACCGAAAAATCTAAAAACAAGTTATGCTTAAGATAAACAAGTCAATTTTCTTGGATAGGTTAATATGAACCAAAGATAAAACATGACAAAATTTGAGGGTGCCACGATGAAGGAATCTTGCCCAAATAAATCTCTCAAAATTTTTGACTACTCCAGCTAAACATGATAAGTTTTTACAGTAGGTTAAAAAAAAAAATGATAAAACATGGCAAAATTTGGGGATACCATGTTGGAAGATTTGCCTTTGAGGTTTTTATGCCTTAAACTAGATGGCTGAAATCCTTAAAATAAGTTACTATCACAAAAAAGTAAAAGTCAAGCTCGGGGATTTTAATTTTGGGAGATTTTCCTTAAAATGGACCTTCAACATTTAAAGTGTTGAAGTAATTGAGCTTAATGGCTTTGATAGATTTAAGCTACATGGCCGAGGTTTTTATGAAACTGCACCTGTGACGCTGAGAAAGCATCTTGTGCCTCAAGGTTTTTAGACAATTTAATTAAGAAATTTTTAGTGCTAAATAATGAATTTAACATACAGCTTGTTTCAAAATTAGAGTTCTCCTCTACAGCTTACATAAAAATTATAAAGTTTTCTTCATTACACTAGTTTGAAGTTCATTAACGTAAGTTTCTACCAAGCTATTTTTATTTCAAATTTTTTCATTTTCGTGTCGAGTAGCTGAGTTGAATAAATCTACGTAGCTAATCATTCAGAGAAAATTAGATGGCTTGACAAACTTGGGTAAAGCCCGAAATGCTGGTGCATTCACAGCACTTCTGATATTATGCCGTAAATCTTCACAAAAGCATGTTAGATAGTAATCTCGGAAGATCGTGTTAAAGGGCGTACGTATAGAAAACTGCGTTGGTTTACCAAGTTATTCTCATTGACCTGTGACGATTTGTGAGTGAAGTACTAGAGAAAATAAAATTTGATTCTCCGCTTTTTTCTGGAACTTGTTAAAGTTATAACTCTCGAGAAAGCAGTCTTTGAGGCAAACAGATGAAAAGGGAAAAAGGCAAAAAGGAAAACAACTAAAAAATTTAGGCAGCGGCACAAGAACGTTTTTTTTTTTTGTTTGAGAGAGGGCAAAGTCACAAACTACTCTTTATCTAATTACTCTTTATTTATCTTTGACCTTTGGCTCAGACCTTGGAGTGTGGCCCGACTCTGCGAAGTTCTTTCGTGCCCCCAACCTTTAGAAGGAGTGATATTAATTGTATGAGAAGCACCAGAGCAGCAGAGAGCGGAAAATTGAGTTGCCAGAGGTTCTGGATGTCCAATGTGGGAGGTAACCAGTGAACCACTAAGCGATTTTTGTAGTTTTTTCCAAAAAAATAGCTTTTTTTTAACAAAGTTCAAACAAATAAAGCATTTTTTACTCAAAACAATTGAAAAAATTATTTAAAAAGTTTAAATTGCAAGCTAGAGAGGCTTAATGTCTTTCAATTTCCTATTTCTAGTCATGCCTGAAACATTTTAAAACTTGCGCAATAATCAGGAAAAACAATAGGTGATTTTGCTATGAAAAGCTTTAGCTTCTTCATCTTAACTCGGTTGCTCTAAAGTTAGTGTTATTAGTGGAGCTAGTTTTATCAATAAAGTCAATTTTTTAATTGTAAGTAGGAATGATGTGATTTTTTGCAAGAACTCTGGATAGAAAGAGTCAGTTTCATATTCTTAATTTAATTGATCAATAAAAAGTCAATTTTTTATCATTAAGTCAATATTCTTTTTATAAGGCAATAGCCTAAAGTCAATTTTTTGTAATTATTACTCATTTATCGATTTATCACCCATAAATAGCAACAGCCAGGCGCGTAGCCACAAATCTGCATTTCGGGGATGTTTGAGGGTGTCTGAGGGCGGAGTTCTTAGCGTTCGTAGATTTTGAAATTTTTTGCAAAAATGTCTTAATTTTAAGCCTATTTTGATAAAATTAATGCTTTTAAAACGTGGCATAAAAATTAGCATAGACTCCACAAACATGATTAAACTGGGTGCGTTAATGAAAGCTATGTGTGCTAGGCTAACTTGATTGCAAAGTTTTAGTCTTTTTATTACAAGCCAGTAATATCATCAAATCCTATAATTCGAAAAAACTCACAAAAGTCATGTATTAACCTAATTCGTGCACATTTTATAAAGATGAAAGATATTTTTTTGGGGGGCAATGGCCTAATGGAACGAGATTTGAGAGAAGTGATACGTAATTAAATAGACTACTGAAAACTCCCTTCCCATCCAAGATTTATTTGATAAAGCCTACGTTAAGCATTTTGCATCAAGCGATCGACCTTGATTGGTTATTTTCAGCTATTTTCAAAGTTTTACTGTTTCTTGAGCTTTATTTTTGACAAATATTAGCTCCTACCTGAATAACTGCTTTAAAAGTAGCTTTGAACCACTTTAAAGTCCATTTCACTTCAATAGACTGTTTCACAAGTGCGAAAAACGCGGTATTTTTCTCATTCCGAATTTTGGTCGACAGACCAGTGGGGGACAAACTCTTTCTATCGGCTATTCTCTAATGCTGCAAAATATTTGGTGGCTGCAGGTGTAACACTAAAATCTGTATCCTAGCTGTTTTACGTGACACGTGTATCGTCGCCGCTACAGTCAATCAAGTAACCACAAATAAGAAATATCTGGAATCAAAATATTAATAATTCGACAGCTCATGAAAGCTCATGGGCTAAGCAGTCGAGCTGGTTCACCGGGCCAAGAGTCTTGTCCAAGGTTTGTCCAGTTCGGCCAAGAGTCTTGTCCAGCTGGGGAATACCTTCACTCAGAGCGGCTGTGGATACTTGAAAAAGTGTCTGCAGCTCTCAAAAGTACTCCCACTACCATCCCACAAACTCCTCATAATTCCAAAAATCCACAAAAAAAACAATCGGGACGCATGGATAAACATTGAAAACAATTTGAAAACAATTGTGACATGTTGTGTTCTGTTTGTTTGTCGTCATTATGTAATAAAAAATTACAGCTGGGACGCGTCCTTTTGGCATTGGATGACACTACAAATTGGTGACCCCAAAGTGATGACGTTTCTCGCTGCCTTCCTCTACTCTACACCCATTGTATATGGCTTCCCAGGCAAAGTGACCCAAGCTCAAACCAATGCAGGAGAGAAGCCTTAGACTCATTTGCAATATAAAAAATATTAGAAAACACAAATAAGAAA
The DNA here is from genome assembly GCA_963965965.1 of Trididemnum nubilum. NCBI lineage: Eukaryota > Metazoa > Chordata > Ascidiacea > Aplousobranchia > Didemnidae > Trididemnum > Trididemnum nubilum. Next base: position 30,641,728 of record OZ014479.1, on the reverse strand, counting down.
TATTTGGAATCAATGGATTAATTAGTCAACTGACCAAAACTGCTAATGGGCTGCGCAGTAGAGGCGGTTAGCCGCAGACGGGACGCGTCCTTTTGATATCGGATGACGTTGCAAATGTGTAGCATATATTGCGCAACTGTGCTATAAAAGTCTGATCTCATATCGAAGATGTTAATCAGCTAAGTTTAAATAGTAAAATTTAAACACAAAACCAGTTAAGTCAAATTTACTGCAATAAGTTACCCTCCAAAGCCTGTTCATACAAGATGGAGATCGGGGAAGCTAAAGTTAAATGCTACTTTACATGCAAAAAGAATCAACCTGAAGTGAAAGCGATTGTGAACGTTTTGAAGGGTCAGGTGTTCTGGTAACTCAAGCAAAAGTTAGTTCAAGCGTCAGGTTTAAGTGGTCAACTCCTTAAAATCAAAGTACTACCACATTATCATAATTTTACTGTTTATCCCGTCGACTTGGTGATTAGCTTGCAGTGTTAGCGTTTATCGCAATACTTGAAGACTTATTTCGCAATAGCACAGTTTTGGTTTGTAAATTTCGTTGAGAATTTGTGTGCTTTCGTTTATTAAATGTTTGTTTGAATATAAAATTGTGAAAAAGTCTCAAAAAATATCCTTTATTCAGTCCAAGGTTTGTCAGGTCAGTAATTCCAATTTTTTTGAGCTTTTAAGTCAATTTCTTTAATTCAGGTCAATAAAAACTTGTCCTAGTTATTAGTTTTTAACAAGCATGCAACCAAGGTTTTGCTATATAGGGGAAAGAAGGGCTTGAACTACAAAAATTAAATTTTTTATACAAACATTGTGTAGTTTAGGCGGCGTCCTGAACAAACTGATAAAATTTCAGAGTATCACAAACGGAAGCCTGAAGGGCAAAACCTCCAAACGATAGCCGATTTTGTAATTTTTTGGCAAAAATAGCGATATTGACTGCAGTTGGATCATACACTTGCACGTTTTTGGAGCCATTTGAAAAATTACTTGCTAGATTCGGGAGTCAAATTGCTCAGCTTCTTCACTTCCTTACTTGCTAGGCTGTTTGAATAGGTTTAAACGCTAGTGTTTTGGGTTTAAATTTTCTAATTGACTTTTGCTAGAGGTGAACTAAAGCGCCTTATTACCTAGCACCTCTGGTTATCGACTGGTTTTCAGTAGGTTATGGTTAATTTTTAGGCCGAAAAAAGTACTGAGAATGATCAAAACAAGCCATTTTACGAATACGAAACTATTTTAACCATTTTTGACAAATTTTGACCTTCCTCTTCCTATTATGGCAACCCCAACTTTGGTAATGTTTTACTTTATCTTCATTATCTATTAATTCTGAGATTTTAACCCATCTAGCTTCAACCGCTCAAAATATTAGAGCTCTCGTTGAAGTCAGAATATGAGAACTCCCCTAACGAAGCACTCTCGATTTCATGCGGCCTCTAGTCTTTCGTTTTTAAAATCCATAATCGAACAAAGTTTGATTTATCTGCAAGAAATGGGGTCAGTATGTGTTCAACAACAACAACTATTTTCATCCATAATGTTAGTTACCGAGATATATTATAATACCAATTTAAATTTGTCCTCTTGCCGGTTTTCAACATAAAAAATTGCTGTCACAAGACCTGGCGCCAACAAAATTTTTCGCACAAACTCTGTAAACAGGGATGTGGAAGCGGTAATTTTTGAATCCCTTCCGCTTCCACCCTCAGAGCATCCGCTTCCACCACTCGATGACCTAATTTTGCTTATAATTTTTTGACTTTAAATTTTTTGGGTAAAAATTTTTTCCAGATAAGTAAAAATAAAAACAGCTTTGTTATCATCATCTTAAAAACATCATATAGAACCAAATTATGTAATATAATTGTATTCATTGTTTTGTCATCGCAAGGATCTGCGCGTGGTCGTAGTCAGGAATTCGGATTTGGAGCACCCCTGAAGCGAAAAGTCCAATGAATCACATGGTCGTTATGTTTCAGCTGATGCAAATTTCTCTGAATGTTCACCCAGAAGTTTAAAATAATGAGCGATTATTTGGGGTCTTGGGACGGATTTCCAAGCGCTTGGGATAATAACTTATTTTAACTGCATCTGCGCTGTTAATCTTTACTTGAACATAATTGCAGTTGGTAGCCCTGGGGCAAAGCTTCCACATTTGCAGATTTTTGTGTTTTTTTTTTTTGGTAACTTATTGTCTGTGCATGTGGTTGGCTCCAAAATTTTGCTAGCAACGCGTGAATTTTTAGGAAAGCAAAATAAAAACAGAAATAAACATTGAAAGAATTATGAGGTTATACACTGTACCATATTAGCATAATTCTAGTCGCAAACGGTAGTTAGCAATAATTACGACAAGCATTAGAACACCATGTTTAAAAGTCACGCAACATTAAACTTAGTTTGAGGGACGTTTTGATGCTCTCCTCTGTTTTCTTTAGAAAAATATATTGTTGCAGAGAAAAAAATTAAAATGCTGAAGTTAAAAACTTTGTTTATGTTGGTAAGCGAGTAAGGCCCCCCAAAATGGGCAAAGCCCCATTTAAAAGTATTTTTGAGAAACTTTTAAAATTTTAGGTCTACAATAGAGAATTGTGAACAGTTATAATTTTAAAAATGAGTTGGTTAGCCACATGGTTTATTTTTGAGTTGATAGGGGTGGGGCTGCCCCAGATCTAAATGAACCAAAAGCTTTTAAAAATGTTTCTTTGCTAATGATGATCGATCAAACATTCACTTTCCGTCGCATTATTTTTTAAAAATTGCACTACATTCAAGTTTTGACGTTCGATATAAATGGCAAAAGTGGAAGCGGTACCCTTTTACCGCTTCCATCTTCCGCTTCTGCATCCCTGTCTTCAACAGCATCACTCATACTGAGCCAAATTTTAGCTTTCCAAAGCCAGCCGTTTTGGGTTACAAGCGAATTATTAAATTTTTGACAAAAAAATGACTGTTTTTACCGGGTTTTTGTTTTTCTATCAAGATCACGCAAACTACAATTTTCAAAATTGGCATAGTTGGTGCTTTTATTTATTCCCATGTTGTGCCCAAAATTCAACTTTCTAAGTTTAACTGTTGTTTGGTTATATAAGCAAATCAATAAGATTCGATGCTCTTCTATCAAAAATGGCCAAGCAAAAACAAAGTCCTAATGGCGCGCGCGAATCCCATGCAATTAAAAATATATTGCACACTAAAGTATTATATGCTATTAAATTTATATTCTTCATCACGTAAAGAAGGGGGGCGAAGAAATTTGATCCTTTTTAAGGAAAATTAGTAGTGTAATTGTTGGTGTTACTGTTGTAACAGGGTGGCCCACTTAAAAGTAGCGCGGAAAATGTTGTAGAGAAGAGGAACATTCTTTTATTGTTTAAATTTACTGTAGCATTGTTTAAATAATCTGTAGTGTTACAAAAAATTCTGGATGTGCTCTCCAGTTGAAATCTATGCATCTGTGATGTTATAGACGATGCTAAAAGCGCTCCCAGTTCACATCGATTTAATTTTCTGGGCTACTTTGTATAAGTGTTTTACGATTAAGCATCCTAAACGGCTGGGGGCCTAGCAGCAAATGTTCTCTCATTAATGTTGACGACCAGATGCAAAACCAAGCTGTTAATTGACGTCGTTTTTTCTAATTACTTGGTAACAGCATTCGGCGCTATAATTTATTGTAGGCTTTATTTACCGTGAGGATGTAAAAGCTTCTCCAATTTTGTGGCCCCGCTCCAATCTTTCATTACTGTAAACACAAAAGAAAATTCAGAACTCTAAAAAGATATTGAATAAAATGGCAAGCATTGAACAAATGATAATTTCATGTATACATTTTTTCAATTTGTAATCATCAACAGTCAGACGCAGTAGGCTTACGTTATTCGCTGAGTCCCATATGCTTGCCACTCTGTCTTAAGAGCAAAATCTTGTGAAGGAGTGTGTAATTAGTATTGATAAAAATCAACTTCTAGATAGTGCTCTTTAACTTGCTACAGTAAAATCCTTACATACCTTTTTAAACAGTTTGAGTTATGCTAAGACAAAACAAAGCTCAATGAAATTCGACAGTTGCATTTTTTGCTGACTTGTAAATCTCTACACACCTTTTGACTATCTGGTCATTGCTTATCTATCAAAAATGGCTGAGTATTGAGTAAGAACAACGATTATACAAATGCACGCGTATGCGTTGTGAATTTCTAAAGTAAGGTGTAATAAATACTGTAAAAACTTGGCGTAAACACTGTGTAAAACCTTCTTGCAAAAGCCAGCAATTTTTTGCTTGTCTCATTTTCTTCGGGTATCACCACAAGTGAAACTTTGTGTAAAGTCTGTCAACTCTCCATCACTGTGCATTGAGCAACTATTAGGTTTTGCTGATGAGTAAGTAAACAATAAGCTTATTGCTCGCCAAATACACCAAGAAAAACGAGAAAATGCAAACACAATGAACTAAGTTAATCCTAATGATGTTGGTTTATCAATGCAGTCGCACTTAAACTTATCTTACACGAGGAGGGGCTTTTTTGCCCTCCTTTCAGTTTTTCGTCATAAATCCCTTCATAAAATCGTTTTTTATTGCAAATTGATTTGACTTTACGTCAAATTTATTCGCAAATAACTCCTGAAAATTTTAAGCTGCTAAGGTAAGAAAAGTTTTCCAATTTCGAGGTTTGCCAAAGTCACTTTCCAAAACCAGAGCATTTTCGGTCAGTGTTTAAATTAAGTAACGACATAAGATGTTTTTGTGACGTAACCAACTGGACTTAAACATTTTATGATTCAGAGTTAAAAAACAAACCTATGTACAAAACTTGAACCGCCTGTGACGCCATCGCAAAAATGACGTTACTTTTTAAAAATATGACCGTAACGTCACTATGATGACGTCATCAACTCAAACTAATTTTCCTAAAAAGTTTTGATGAACACCAACGTGCATATCAATTTTGATGTTCCCATGACGTTTGGTTTGTTGGGCATATTTTTGCCTCCCCCCTCCCCAGTGTAAAATGTGTTAGTCAAATACTCCGTGTAAAATATGTTAAATATACATTCATAGAGCCATAATTTTCTGGAGTATTGGCTTGAAAACACAAAAAAAACTGTAAAGTTATGAGTCACGGTGCTTCTTAGATTGTTCACACTTCAAAAAGAAAATAAAAAAGAGCAGTGAATTGATTAGAGATGATAAGGACTATGCACTGTAAACCAATGAGCTTCAATATACGAGAAAAACAAACAACAATATTAGATGAAAAGTTAAACTACTATTATCAGCTGCTGTATAACGACATTGGAAAAAATAAAGAACTTTGTAGCAGAGTTCGATTTGGACAGTATTTGCGGTTTCGGATTTTTTATAGTATTTTTGAAGGTAGCAGTACTAAATTCTTTGTTATTACACATCGTGAATGTTTGTACAGAGTATTGACCCTCTAAAGGCATGCATATTTTAAGTAACACATTTCTTCATTCTTGGTAGAAAAAAAGATTCGCTTGAATCATGTCTTTTATGAAGTGCTTGCACATTGTATTGTGTCAATTTTGCAAAACAAATGTTGCAATAGTATTGGTGATTCTAATTTGTAAATTTTTGCCAGTTTATGAAAATGTAAACTTTTGTATAGTTGAGATAGCGGAGGCTATCGAGAGCTATTTGTTTAATAACATTTTGTTCATACGTACTGGGTCGATTTTGTTCATATTACTAGTGTTACCAAAAGCAAACAGCTCGAGAAGACGTAGTTTAGATTTTTCAGGAAGCAGTTATTACAATTGGCTGAATTTGCATGTAGGTGTCGGTAGATTTACAGTTTCAAAATAAGTTTTTAGTTTGCTTTTTACTCTGAGGAATTGAATACATATTCAATGTACAGGGTTGCTGTTGGACAATGGACATAGAGGATTTTTTAGATTTTAGAACATACTTTTGTTCCTTCTACGTTCTGATTCACTGATTCCTGGTTGATCTTCTTCGTCGTCGTCGCATAAAACTGGCAAAAAATTTAAGTATAAAAATTAGAAACACATAATGCACCGCGATTGAAGATTGAAGTGAAAGGATGACAAGACAAAACAAACTTATTTCACCGCTCAGTATAGCTTATTTATTAGAATACGAAGTGCAATTTAGATAGAATACTAAGTACAATAGAACACGAAGTACAAATTAATTAGAATTCCTTCAAGAAGGCGACAAAGAATGATCTTGCGGCAGGGGTCGAAATTAACTTTTTTAACAACGTGCCCGTTGGGCATGTTATAACAAATGCTTACTTGCCAGGGAAAATCTCAACTTGACCGAAACAAGGAGGCACCTGCCACAGTGCATTTTGATGTTGTTTACTGTTGAAAAATTGCGTAATTACTACAGAATTTGCATAATATCGCATTTCGAGAAAATCCCGTTCTTGAGTGCGATTTTTAAATCAGAGTGACGTAATAGATATCTTTTTTTTCTGGATTGCCAATTGCATTGCACGCTTTTTTTCCGAAAATATCACATTGAAACATGCAAAAAAACCAACATCCATTATCGCATCGGAAAATCAACAAAAAATCTTCGATTTTTGCTTGCGGTTAATCCAATTTTTGTCATTATTTTTCTTTTTTTTCTGTTTTGTCATTAGTCACGTTTTAGGCAGAGGTTAGAGAATGTTTTGGCATTGGCTGCGTTGCA